>OZ010602.1:63434998-63517498 GCA_963932145.1 Acanthosepion lycidas | reverse complement strand
CAATACAAATTAAACTTATTCATGATAGAAATACATTGATTTTTAATTCTTTTATTTATGCCAAAAGTGTTGAAAAGTTCTTGAACCAACCCACTTCCCAAAAAATATGAACAAACTTTTTTTAAAGCTTATCTTGTTAAGGCTGGGAACTTTTCAGCAACCCTGATTGTTTCAAAAAAAAATTGTCAGCAAATCAACAATGTTCCATTAGAGGTGGCTTTATATTCCCATTTTCTTTTCAGATCCGTGATCCTCCAGCAGAAGGTGTGTTCCTCTATGGTATATACACATGGGGATTTATTTGGGACAAGGCAACAGGTGAAGTGTTGGATTCTTTACCAAAAGGAGGAGGTGGAGGCTCATTACCAGTTGTGCACCTTTTTTACACCCATGAACCAAAAGATAATCTTTACCCCTGCCCTGTGTATTCATGCAGTGAAACCAAGAATACAGAGTGTATTTTTGAATTGGACATTTACAAAGAAAATGTTACACTAACACGATGGTCTCTTCGGGGAATTATGGCCACCTTACAACCATTCTGAATATAGAAAAAAAGTAAATAAACTGAAACAATAAAGGAGAAGAAATCTGATTTGATATCAAATTATTATTACTATTGTTTCTTAAAAATTTATGCTAAAACCAAGAGCTGAAAATCTTTTTAAAAAGAAACAGACTCTGCAGTGAGTATAGGTAAATTTTAAAAACTTACCTGTTTAATTATTCTTATAACTGAAGGATATTTTCTACAACATGAAATGCATATTTGAAGAATATCAATTTAAAATTATTAAAGAGTGATTCATCTCTGAATCATATGAGAAAATTCCTCTTTTTATCTTGGTCACTGAAATTCTCATTACTCATCACTAACTCACAGCAATGTGCCAAACTACAGACATAATAAATGACTGTTCTGTACTAAACTAATCAAGGTACCTAGTTTGGATTGTCTTTCTATCTGTCTATATTTCTGAGATCGTAGCTATTTACATTGTTTGGATTGTTGTCCTCACTTTGTTGCCATATTCACTATGTTTCGGCCGTTGTACACTCCAGTCTTCTTCAGGTGATTGGAATTTCAAACTAAACCCTTTATTTCATCTACCTGGGTAGATTGTTCTAGTTCTACGTGCCATGCCTCTTCTGGATATCTCAGTTATTTCCCTTTATTAACTCAACTCTCCAAGTTTTTGCTCACTTCTGCTGTGGCCAGGTATTGAACTCACAATTCTTTGGGTCAAGTCACTGAATTACTTCAACCAATGCTTTTATCTCATGGGCCATGAGTTCCCAAGTAAAATTACTAAAGGGAAGTAATTGATACTGAAACATTTGGAAGATGCATGGCACATGGAACTAGAACAATCTACTGGTTGATGAAATAAAGGGTTTGTTTCAAAATTCCAATCACCTGAAGAATGCCGAAGCATACCACAAGCTGAAACCTCATGAACATGGTTACATGTGAATAGTGTAAATTGTCTTCCAACTGTAGAAAGTTGAAATTTTGCTGGATGCTGCTTTACTGATAAAGCTAAACTTGCTAAATAACTACCGTTATAAATACTTGTGGATAGGTTGCACTTTTTTTACCAAAAATTTCGCAAAATATTACCTATCCACTCGACATAAATGTAAAACAACTCTACCTTGTCATCATGATTTCTGAGAAATTAGAAATGATACCTCTCATAAAACACTAAAGCTGCGGTTTTTCTCTGTATAGAAACCATTTATCTATCATATATACTGACTCACTGCTTTAAACTTACATCATGCTGCTAGATTCACATATCCATCACAATAAATAAATAAAATTAGAAAATATTCATTAATCGGTCGAGGCCCTTGCACTAGACCGATATAGAAACCCTGAACATGCATACATAAGTTAACAAACCATGTGTAGATGTTTATTGACAAAGAAAAAATAGTCCCACAATTCATTCTGCAAAATATATATATTTTGTCAAAAATACATTGGAAAATATGACTTCAAGAAATGAAATATATTCTTTATGAGATAATTTTCTTTAATGGTTGTTTCATAGAACATTAAAAGGCGTTCTTAAGTGTTATTTACAAATAACAAAACTCATGAATCTAGTACCCAAAACATTTGCAGTATTTTGTGTTTTAACTGTAAAAGTGTATTAATAATTGTAAGTTTTGAAATAAAGGTAGATATCTGATAATTCTTGTTTAAAAAGGGCTATGTAACTCCCCAGATTATAGTGTGACCTACCTGTGAGTCAACAGTAAATCGTCAATTATTAAGCCACAAAGTAGGGGTGCAACCTATCTGGTGGGGTGACCTATCCACAAATATATATGGTACCTTATCATTTTATTATTTACCTTACATTTATATTTAGTTAAAAGGAAACTTTCAGATTGTTGACTTCCTGTAAACATAAATAGGAAAGGCTTTAAAAAGTATTATTGTGAAAATATAGTATAAAAGACTTTTAAATAATTGGCTCACTCTTATCAATTTGGTCATTTCATTTTCTCTAACACCAATTCAAAAGGAAATAAACTGTATTAAGTTACAATATTTTATCTACAAATAAATCTGTTTTATCTCTAAAACCTGTAATTTTCGTTACCTATTTAAGATTTTCCCACTTATTCACCAATTGCTATTCCTCAAGAACCATTGAAAGAAAGCTGGAACTTAATATCTGTTTTTAATCATTTCACCTCCAAGCAAGGCAATGAAGTCACTAAGATGCAAGGGGTTACAGAGTGGGAAAGAATATTAAAAAGAGATATGGCTAATGCGAGTCAGTAGATATGCAAAAAAGCCCAGAGTTAGCATGCAGACATGTCTGTCAAAGCTAGTCACATCTGTCCCCCACCCCATTAGCAGCAGAACAACTTGGCATGTCCAGATACCAACCTCTCTGCAACTTGTCCAGATCCAGTTCTTTATTAACTGTCTCATGTCAATAAAAGTGATGGGAAAACCAGTAGTGGGCAGTTGGCAAGACTTGGCATTTTGTGATAATGTTCCCTTGGTAGATTTTGTTCCAGAAGTTGCATGCCATCCACCATGCTGTGGTTTCTGAGACAGTGACCTCACTAGTCATTACTCAGTTTGATTTTGCTTCCTCCCATCTCTTTCCCTTCTCTGCCTGTTAACCGATTGTTCTCTTAAGAATTACAGGGTAAGTGTTTCTCCCCAACCTCAACACACCCTTGTCTCAATAAGAGAAAACAATAAAAGAACAGGAATTAAGAAGACAGAAGATAACAATTGACATTGCACTTAAATTTTAAAAGATCAAAATTGGCTAGAAGAAAGTTTCACAAGTGAGAAGTGAGAGAGAAGACACTGTTAGCATAGGATACATTATGGATACATCTAACCATTTCGACTGGAAAATGATGAGACCTAGCTGACAATCTAGTACTGCATTTAAATTTGTAAAATCAAGGTACAATGAAAATATTTGTAGAAGAGGCACAGGAAAGCCATGTTACAGTGGTGAGACAGGTAACTGAATCCGAGATGTGCAATAATAATCTTAATTAAACAAAGATGACCCTTTTTAAAGAGGTTCAAATTTTTTTTTATATGTAATAAAATATCTTAGTAATGAGCAGAAACTGGCTATTTTAACCTAGTTTTCAGCACTATTATGTGGATCTGTACATTAATATGTTGACAAGAAATATTTATGAGTAATTATATTAAATTCAATGTAATGTTAATTTACAAGAGTCATAATGCTTGAATTTATTGATACTGATGTGACACCTTAAGGGGTTAAAGGTTAAATTCAGAGAGTTGTTTTTTTTTTCTTTACAAAAACCATATGGCTGAATGTTATGGTCCAGATTAGGACCAAGGAAGAACAACACAAACACAAGAGTAGAAATAACGAAGGTATATTACACGAAAAAATAATACAAGTTGTGGAAGGTGTTAGCATGACTGTCAGTCTGGTTTGGAGTGAACTACTATCAGCTCGACTCGATTCGATCCTCTCTCTTGAGAGGCATATTATACATAGTGTTAGGAAGAGTAGTTATAGGTAAGGACCTATGATACCCCCCCAAGCTTTTACCTCGCAGGGGATTAATCATCAAAGGCTCTGTAAATTTTCTTTTTCTGCTTGATTTCTGCGGTTCTGAAATTGCTTGAATTATTGAATGTGTCAATTATGTAAATCAAGTTCCCGATTCGTTTCTCTATTGTACCTGGCTCCCAATAGGATGTGTTGTTTTTGAACATTTAAAAAAAAACTTCTTTTTGGTACAAACGATGTTGGTAATTGCTTTGTCTGTTTTGGCAATAATTTATCGAATACCGATCTAATTTTTCGGGCGAACATTACTTCCGCTGGCGATAATGCCGATGGCATAGTACTGTTCGGTGTAATTCTATACACTTGCAAGAATTGTTGTAAAGCCTTTTCTGTTGGAACATCATAAGCTTTCCTTAGTGCTCTTTTTAATGTATCTACAAACCTCTCCTCTTGCCTGTTCGACATTGGGTGATATGGTAGAGATTTGATGTGTTTCACCTGAAAAGTTTCACAAAATTCTTGAAAATCCACAGATGTAAATTGTGTCCCATTATCGGTGACTAAACAATCAACCACTCTGAAACGAGCAAACAGCCCGTGAAGGCAATTTATTGTCGTCTCAGAAGTAGGTTTTCTACAACAAAATACTTCTGGCCATTTGCTGTAACTGTTTACTACAATCAAGTAGTAGAAACCCTCTAATGGACCTGCGAAATCTACATGAATTCTCGACCACGGTCGATCTGTCTTAGGCCATGGCTTATGAGTGATCGGAGGTGCCTTGGCTGCTAAGGAACAGCCCTTGCATTTGTCCACCATACGTATAATATCTTGATCCATGTTTGGCCAGTACACGTAACTTCGCATTAAGGATTTCATCCTGTTCTTTTCTAGGTGGCCCACGTGAAAATCCTTGAGGATTCGCCTTTGTAGCATTTTTGGGGTTACTACTCTTTCATTATATAGCAGAACATTATCACTGTCTGATATATGCTTATCTTTTCCTGCAATTTTTGTTTTCCTTTCCTTTATAAATTCGTCATTTATTGCTTCGTTTCTTATTTCCTGTAATGTGACGTGGAGGTTTCGAATTGTACTACATAATGATGTTCTAGTATCTTCCTCATATTGTAGAGCTGCAATTACGAAATCTTCTAATGGCACCTTTTTCTTTGGTATTAGTCTCAAAAGACCTTCTGCATGCCCGATTTTGTTTGATGGAACATACTCCAATTTGAAATTATAATTTAATAAAATCATCCCCCATCTTAGTAATCTATTAGCAGTGTAGACAGGTAGACCTTTCTTTGATCCAAATATTGTTAGTAACGGCTTGTGGCCCGTCTGCAAGGTGAAAAATCTACCGTAAATATATCTGTGGAATCTTGTAATCGCAAAAATAATCCCCAGCGCTTCTTTTTCGATTTGCGAGTAATTTTGTTCGGCTGGTAGTAACGTTCTTGACGCATGCGCGATGGGTTTTAGTGTCCCATCCGGCATTTTATGAAGTATACATGCCCCAACACCATAGGCACTCGCGTCACTCGCGACTATTATTTCCAATCTTAAAATAAATCTGCTGTTAGAGTCTTAATGATTTTGTCGAAAGTTTTCTGACATTCATATGACCATTCCCAAACTTTATTCTTCTTCAACAGTTCGTTTAGGAGTGCCCGTAATTCGTGCATGTTAGGAATAAATTCTTGATAATAATTTACTAAGCCCAAGAAGCTTTGTAACTCGGCTAAATTTTTATGAGCCGGCATTTTTTTTTTATTGCCATGGCTCTTTCTGGGTTTGGTCTTCTTCCTTCTTCGTTAATAATATGACCCAGATATTTTATCTCCTTCATAAAGAAGTCACATTTATTTTCCTTTACCTTAAAACCGTAATTTTGTATCTGCCTGAAAACCTCTTGAACGTGTTCCCAGTGTTGTTCAATATTTTTTCTATTTATTAGGATGTCATCAAGGTATGCGATCGTGAAATCCAGTCCGCCTAGCATAGTGTCCATTATTTGCTGAAATATCGCCGGTGCGACCTTGATCCCGAATGGTAATCTCTGGAACTTATATATAATCCTTTATGTGTGTTTATGCACAACAACCTCAAGCTTTCCTCATCTACTGGTATTTGTAGGTATGCTTCACTCAAGTCTATTTCTGAGAAAGATTTTCCTCCGTTCAACTTTGTGAAAACTTCCGCTGGACTAGGGAGAGGATAGTGATAATCCTTAATCGCTGCATTCAATCCCGTCGAGAAATCAGCGCATACTCGTATCTCACCTGATTTCTTTTTCACGTAAACCGTAGGTGAGGCCCATTGACTATATTCCACCTTTGGCAATATACCGGTTTTCACGAGTCTATCCAACTCTTCGTCTATCTTTTCTAATGATGCGAAAGGTACATTTCTTTTCTTCTTGAAAATGGGTTGTACATTTTCTTTTAATTCAATTTTGGCCATCATTTTTTTACACCTCCCCAGGCCGGCTGAAAATACGTCGGGGAAACTCTCCTTTAATTTCTCCTTCAATTTCTCTGCCTCGTTCGATAACCTTTCCACTTTTTGGCAGAACGTATTTATCAGCAAATCCTAGAGGTCAAATTTCTGCATCCAGTCAGTTCCAAATAAATTTTCCATATTTTTTAGCACATACATCTTTAATTTCTTGGTCATCCCATTGAACGTCACATTTGTGATAATCACCCCTCAAATTTGATTTTTCTTCCTGTTACCGACCTGGCTATTTTATCTGTTCTCAACATGGTCGGTTTGTTTAATTTCTTCCACGTCTGTAAGTTAATAATGGTTAAATCTGATACGGAATCTAATTGTAATCTGATTTTTTTGTTTAACATTTCTACTTGTACGTATTTTCGTATATTTATCCCGTCCGCTTGGTCAGTTCTATTGACTCTTACTCGGCTTTTGTTTTCTTTCTTGGTTCTACAGTGCGAACTTTTATGTCCCACTTTATTGCACGACAGACAAGTCTTATAGCGGTATGGACGATTTTTGTACCAATGTAAAGTCTCACAGTGATAGCATGGACTGGGTGGTGGTTTCTTCTGAGGTTTCATTTGACTTTTTGTAGTAAAATAATTGGTTTGGTTTGTTTTTGAGGAAGGAGAAAAACGTGTTTGTCGTTGTACTTTTCGTATGTGAGCGATGCCAGTCTCTTCGATATCTTTCGAGTCCTTTTTTAAGCTTATACATCTCTGACAATCCTCAGCCAATTTTTGTAATGTCAGTTTTGGTTCACTCTCAAGTTTTGTTAGAATTCTCCGTCTGATCTCCGCATCTTTAGTTGAAATCAGACCTTGGACGAATATCAAACTTTTAAAATTGTCAGGGCTGAGTTCAGATAACTTAAAGTCATCGCAGTGTTTGTTTACTACGGAAGCGAATGTTATATAGTCTTCGCTATCCTTTTTTGTTAAATTTAAACATTTCCACCTTTTGTGGAATAGTGAAGTGTTCGAACTAAATAATTCCGTTAAAAGTTTCACGGCTTCCCTGAAAGTCAACTCATTTGTTTTCCTCGGTAGGATGTAGTCTACAAATTTAGTGTATTCCCTTGACCCTAGTTTCCTCAGTAGTAGACGTACTTTTTTCGTGTCTGACCAATTCCCGCAATCAAACTCATATGAATTTTCATATCTTCTGAAGTAAGCTGCGAAGGTTTTGTCTTCGTCCGGTGCATAAGTGAAGTCTTTGATTGAGCTCCATATAGCATTTTGCGAGAATGACGCTTCATTTTCAGAATTTTATCCTTTATTTGTTACTGCCCGTAGTAGTAATTCTTGTAGTTCGAGTTGCTTTTCTTCATTTTTCTGTTGAATTTCTAATTGTTTTTCTTCAAGCTTAGTCTGTCATTCCTCATTTTTTTTTTTTGCTGCTCGAATTGCATTTTCATTAGTTTCAATATGATTGCCTTAAAGTCTTCCATGTTTACACCGTAATTTAATAATAACACGGGCTATCTGTTGTCACGAGAAGAGGAGGAAAAAAAACTCACTTTTTCCCCTTACTTTTTCTTTTCGCAATATGTACTTTGTAGCTAGAGTTGTGTACTTGTGTAACGATTTTTCCTTTTTTTCTCAGTGTAGGCTTCAGGTCTTTGTCGTCTGTTGTTCTGAAACCTTGGTACGAAAAAGTTTTCCTGCGTAGAATTCTATTCTATTCTGGCTGACAGGTAAAATTCGTGTCTTCATTACCACTGTTATGGTTGGTGTCCAAAAAGGTTTTTTATCTTTTATCTTCACGTAGAACTTTTTTTTTCTTCTCAATATCTCCGTCGCCTCTGTTATAGCAAAAAGGTTTTTTTTTTTTTTTTTATATATATCGTCCACGTAGAATTTGTTTCTTCAATATCCTCGTTGCCACTGTTATGGTCCAGGTTAGGACCAAGGAAGAACAACACGAACACAAGAGTAGAAATAACGAAGCTATATTACACAAAATAATAAAAGATGTGGAAGGTATTAGTATGACTGTCATTCTGGTTTGGAGTGAACTACTATCGGCTCGACTCAATTCGACTCTCTCTCTTGAGAGGCGTAGTATACATAGTGTTAGGAAGAGTTCATTCTGTAGTTATAGGTAAGGACCCATGACATTGAAGTTGTCAGCATGTCAACCAAAGAGTAAAAATATGAAGGCCTCCAATGACTAAGTCTGAAATAGATGCTCGTTGGGAGTGGAGTGGCTTTGTTGTTTTGGAGATTCTAGTCAAAAAGAAAGCTATCTGGATAATTTGACCCCACAACAGTGTAAGGTTGAAATGGAGACACCATTGTTTTTAAAATCCAGTTTGTGGAATTATCTACTAGACAATACCTGGTAAGGAAAAGTTGATTATGAGATAAAATTTGGGATGTTTGACAAAAAATTTTAAACAAAGGCAAGGTTGGAGAATTGTAATATTTTTTTGTAACTTTTTGACAAGTGTCATGGGTCGAAACTGCCAAAACGGCTGTCATATCTGGTGAATGTCAGAATGAGAGAATGGAGTTTGGGTTGAGGAAAATTTTGAGCAATGATTAAAATTAATAATTGAATTTAAGCCATGTCTGCTTGCTCTAGATCGAATCTAGAGATCGGATTGGTCAGAGTGACAACCAAAGTGAGAGGCCCAAGTAGAACACCAAGGGAGGTAGAGGAATTGCCTACACCCATTGGGCAGTATTAGTATGAGGCACTAATACAAGAAGGAAGGAGCTAAAGTGAATCAATGTTCTGCGACCACTACTCATGGAAGAGGTGATCTCCCTAAAGTTGGGCATTAAATTAATCTCCCTGAGTCAGACAACAATGGGCTCTTGTTGGCAATTAGGGGAATCACCAGAACCCCAAGCCATGTCAAACCCCATGCTGGTTTTGGGCAACAGTCTATATAAGCAGATGAGAAAAAGTTGTCCCAGACACAGGACAAGAGACAACCACTTCACCTGATCTCACGTGACTTCCTGCCTGAAGAAAACCTCCAATATAAGCCTTGTGCCAGAAGCCTTGTTCAGACTTAGCTAAACCAACCGAATTGTTGCACTCAATTTATGAAGCAGGAAGAGTCGATATTTTCTGCATATATTTTATATTTTTTTAATATGAAGTATTAACCAAGCTCGGTACAAAGAATATAAAAATATTTTCTTTTATTCAAACTATTTTTTTTTACTTGTGACTTCACTCTGCAAACTACTATAATGTTGACAATTTGAACCTTGCCACACTTATGATCAAAATCAAACACAAGGTGGGATAAAGCAAACCTTCAATCAGAGATCAACTCAATGGCCAGCTGCAGGAATTGGATATTGGATGGACTGGCAAAGAAGAACACTACACTGATACTTATAATTTCTCTGAAATGTAGCACTTTGATAGCTGGGACAACTTCCTTATGATTAAAGATTTCTAGATTTTCAAAATTTAAAGAGGATAAAATTCTGCAGAATTTGAAACTTTTTTTTTTTTTTAAATGTTGACATTACTGTTCATGTTTTCAAAGAGCATACATCATTTTCAATCTAATGGTTTTATATTTGCATTAACAGAGAAGTACTTAATGCATTTAAACTCTCGTTCAATATTTTACATATGCTATCAAATGAAAATAATGCAGTGGAATTTTTACTTTAATGTCTTCAGCTTCTATAGTTGGACCAAAATTCAGCAGCCCACCTAACGAAAAATCCATGTTCTCCTCCATTTTGAAGCAAATCACTCGAAATATATGTAAAAGGAAACCAGAAATAACTTATTTGCACAGAAAGATATAAGGGTACAAAATTTTAGATTGATGTTTTCTTTAACACCAAAGTTATGCTTGAAGCTCTCAATCTTTCAGTTTGTCATAAGTTCTAAGCCATTTATTCAATCAACCTGTAATGTTCAAGATTGCTTGTAGAAAAGGTGCTGCCTACTTGACTTTCACCCAAATCTAAGTCGATGCCATTTGAGACTATTAGGTTTGCTACATCTGAGTTTTATTGTTAGTATCCTCTTTGTGTCATGACCCTTCAGGGTGTGGATGATCATGGCTCTCCATAATTTCCTGTTCTTCTTAATGGTTAGCAATGTGTTTTTTTTTTAAAACTATTCTTCCACTTGCTGTCTTGTCATACATTTACACAATCTAATTAAGTAGGTTAGATGTGGTTTCCCTCTGCCTGTCTTGCCTTCAATATCTATTGTGTCAAATTCTCCAAGCATCCCTGCTTCATTATCCATGATGACACAAAAAGCTTCGATGCCAGCTTTCATCTAGGAAGAAACATCAATGGCAGTTTTCAATGGGAAGATCAAAAATTTCATTCCAATTGATTTAAAATTAAACTTCCCTTGCAACTGAGTTGAACTCTTGGTTGGTGTTTAATTGCAGTTAGAAGCCAAAATTTTAAAGTTGGTAGGTGTTTGCCACTTGGAAATCTTCCCATCTTCATTTTCTTTGCATCTGTTTCTCTGATTCAAATTAAATTAAAGCAAAACATTTTCTGAATTAAGATAGAATAACTTAAGAAAAACAAACAAGCAAAATTTGAATCTTCTTAGCTGCCAGGTCCCCTCAGGACGTAGGCGATCATGGCTCTCCATAACTTCCTGTTCCTTGTAACTCTTAATAAACCATCTTTGTTATTTTTCCTAAGCCCAGTTTCACCATCCATTTACTCAAGCTCACTAAGTACCTTATGTTGAGATTGTGGCTGCCAATGAATCCTGGTAGGACTTCTAGTTTTCTCAGAATCACCTCAGTGTATAGGTTGAATAAACCCAGAAGACACATCATCCTCTTTCAATTTTGTATATCTGTTGAATTCATTTTCTATCTGTATGCAGCAGATATTTATAAAAATAATATTCCAGTCTTAAACCCACTGAAGACATTTTTTTTTTTTTTCTTAGGAAATTCAGTGTTTCTAAAAGTTTGCAATTTGAAAAGCACATTAAAAAAAATAAAATAAAATAAAATAAATTAAAATTGGTTACCATTTTTTTTAAACATATGTCAAAAGTAGATATGTATGCCTTGTCATCAGAGGCAACAAAATTTAAATAACATTTGTACTAGTAAGAACTATTTCACAATCTTTAGTTAAACAAGTATCTTTTTATTTATTTTTTTGTTTTATTGAATACTGGAAATAAATGTTCATGAAATCCTTCCCAGATCCCACCCGCAAAAAAGAAAAAAAAAAAAAAAAGAAAGTAAAATCTGATGAAAGAAGCAAAACAAATAAAAAGAAAAACTGAAGTATGAGTTTTAATTTTTTTCTTTGTATTTTATACAAAATGTTCAAATACAGAAATGGCTTCAGAAGATGCCAGTGATATTTTTTTTAAAGTATATTTATATAAACCTATACAAAATCCAATATGGATTCTATACATCGAAAAAGAAAAACCAAATATTTTTTCTGAAATTTCAAATTGCAGAAATATTCAGGTTATTATAAAACAAAATATATAATTAAAATGAAAGCATAAAGATTATTATCTACTTTAATAGGATAACATGGAATGTCTGAGTTTTGAAAAAGAAAAAAATAAAGTTGTCCATGTCTGATATTAAAAAAAATGTTACATTTAGGTACTGGATATGGAAGAAGCAGATGGTACAATTGATTATTACAAAAGAATTTTAAAAAATAAAACTTACTGCAATTAGGAACAGGTGAATCTAATATCACAATTTTTTTCTTGTTAAAACAATTGTTTAGCATAAATTGAATGTTAGTCAAGATGTAACATTATTGAAAAATATTTGGAAAGCTACATTTGTTAGAGTAGCAAAGAAAGTAGAAATAAATGTGGCAGCAGAAGAGGTTACATAAATAGATTTTCAAGTTTTATCAATAATTTTGATAGTGTTGGAAATAAAATTGTCACTTCTAAACCTGACAGTAACGGTTTGATGAGATATCTATGTTTAATAATATAGTAATTGACAAGACACATTATCATTTTTAATTTTCTTTGAAAATGGTGTGAAATATGTTAAAATTCTAATTATTTTTGGTTTAATGAATTCAAAAGAATGAAATAAAAGTCAGTTATTATATATGCTCTTTGCAAACAGAGAAACTAATTCTGTATTGTTACTGAACAGAAAATTAAACACAAAAGTCTATTAATTATACTATTTAATAAAATATAAAAAATATAACATCCAGTGATAGCCTGTCTCTAAAAGAAAAAAAAAAAGCCTGTCTGTAAGAAAAGAAAAAAAAAAAAAAAAAAAAAAAGAAAATAAATCGTTGATCTGGAGTTTTTTTTTTTTACTGTTAACTTCTAAAACTATAGAGGTGACAGTATTTTATGAATCCCCTTATTTCCGATTGATATTGCTGAACCAGATTTATGCCATTTGTTCACTGGTGGTTTTGAATAAATAAAGAGTGCACTGATGAAAAAGGATTTGTTTATTGTCAACATGGATATTCTTACACTCAAGCATAACATTCACTTCAAGAAAAACTTATCCATATTTTTATCACTTTAAATAGGCCAGAAAATATATTCAAAATTGATTTTTTAATTATTTCATTTTAAGTAGATAATGAGAGCAAGATAAAAAAATACTTTTAGAAAAGCTCTTCATACATTATTTTGAAATATAATTTACCTCTTTATAAACAAACATTAAACAAGACTTCTAAAAGATTTTGTTTAATGTTTGTTTATAAAGAGGTAAAAGCTTCATTAAAGTGAATGGATTTTAATAGTTATGGCATCGTCATTAAATAATTGGAGATGGAATTTTGAGACATTTTAAACAGGCTTTTTTGTTAAAGAGAAATGGTATAAAGTCTAAAAAGTATTTACATTACTTTCCATACAAAATAGAAATTGTTGCTGTTAATTTTTGTTGTAAGTATAAACTATGCTATCAAGTAACTGAAGCTGAATAAGCAGTAAATTGTATCAATCGGAGATATTAAGTGAATTATTGCTTTTATTTTTCAGAAAAAAAGAGGAGAAAAAGAAATTATAGACAATTGTAGATTTCAATAAAGAAAAAAAAAAAAATCAAAAGCTAACAATATCATTATCTTTATATTAAATGATTTGTTTTATTCTTAAACTAACTTTTTACTGTAAAACCATAATTCTAATGACCATAATGTGTCCCACACCCGAGAGAGAGACTGGAATAACACACATTCTAAAGAGATTCTAGAATGATCTGCTGCATGATAAAAATGATTAAGTCTAAGTTAAATTCTTTACAAAAAATTTTAATAGATAAGAGAAACAAAATGTTTGAAGTTCAGCAGCGACAATGTCTTTTAGTCTGAATTTTCTTGATCTTTAACTGCTGCCAAGGTAACCCGAGGAAAATATTTTAACAGAAAAATATTATTTCTTTTACGTGGCTTAGGCTTCTTCCAAATAAAAACAAGCAAACATGGAATTACAGTAATTTGGAGTCTGTTGAAAGAAATGGTCCTACCAAATAAACATACATACATGTCAGATATTGGTTATTAGAAAATGACGGATAACTTATTTTGGAGGATTACAATTTTGTTTTGTTGAAAGAAGGTATATACATTATTTTCTAAACATGTTAAACTGATTAGGCATTTTTTGTTAGTTTTTAATTTCATTTGTGGCCTCCTGAAAAGAACAAAAAGAAACATCTTGTTTGAATTTCTGGGATGAGAAGTTATCATTTACATGCAGACTATTCTGCTCATCTTTATTGTTATAATCACATTTCAACTGTTATACCTTTTGGCCTTCATCAGATATATGTTGATCTGGGTAATCTACAGGGAATTCTGAACTGAACCCTTTATTTAATCTACATTCTCATTCCACTGCAACTATAAAGAAATCTCATCTACTTATTTAGTACTGCTAAGTTATTGCTCATGTTTCCACTCACTGCTCAACACGGATTTACTTTCAGTTATTGTTAGTTCATGTATTTGGTAACCTTGAGCCAGGCAGTATGTGCTTGGACTCAGTTGAAATAGGGCAAGCATTTTAGTACTTAACAGTACTAAAATCAACTTAACAGTACTAAAATAAGAACTAGACGAGATCTCCCTAGAAGACATGGGCAGTGAAATGAGAACAGTTTACTCCTGTACATTAAATAAAGTGTTCAGTTTGAAATTTCCTGTAGATCATCCAGACTGACGTACATCTGATGAAGGCTTAATGGCTGAAATGTTTTGAACAACAAAGATGAAGACAATAGTCTTGCATGTAAGAAATATCCCAGTGAATTTTTTTTTTTTTTTTTTTTTTTTGAGAATAGCATTATGGAAAATAACCAGAAGGCATTTTGGTCAAAGAATAAAAAGAATTGAATCATTTTTTCTGTCAGAATAGATTCCTACCCTTTTACTCTACTTAATGACACTTTGTTGTTTGTTTTATTTAAATTGATAATTATATTTCTGGGGCAGATAACAGATTTTATGTGTGTACAAATAAACTGACTGTAATCAGCAGCAAGCCAGAAAGACAGCCAAGGCTGACATGGCTAATCTTTCACTTGATCACAAGCTGACCATTTTGAAAAAAGTCATTGTACAAACCCACATTCATACCAGAAAAGCCATATTGCAAACCACAAAGTTTAGGAGTACAAAAAATGAGTTCCATAAAACATTTTCAGATAATTTTGTTAAAGCAGTTCAGAATCATTTAAGTTTTTTTTATTTTTTTAAAATTCCCATTAAAACCCATATGACATTGATGGAAAAAAAAAACTACCCATGAAAATAGCCACTTAGTTTTAGACAAACAAAGATGTAGATGTGTTTTATATAGATATAAATACATCCCAATTTAGTTCAACAATAGTTGGATAGAGGAAGAGAAGAAAACAAAAACATTTGCATTAAAAAGTCAATTATATAGTCAAAGTTTTTCTCTCACTTCTCAAAAGAAAAAAAAAAACTATTTCAAATCAGCCTGAATTAATATTGACTATAAGGACCTGCTGAATGGTTTTGTTTCTTGTTGCCACTCTACCATGTGCTTGCACAAAGACATTGAAATTTTGAAAATATTTATGTTATATTTGTAAATTCCTCCCTTCTAGAACCAGGGACTGAGTCCAAACATCCACATACCGGTTTTCATTCTTGCTTTCAAAACCTCAATACAAATATTTCAAATATGCAGTGAACTTTGAAGTACATTTTTTAAATATTGAAAAACAAAAAATGATTTGTAGACTTTTGAACAGTTGAAATTCATAAACTCCAGCACATCCCACCATATGCGCACGCACACACACACAAACATACATGCATGCATAAAATTTATTTTGTAAAGGTTAGTGGAAAGTATCATCATCAGTATCGTATCGGTTCTGCCTTTGCCTACTAGTTAATGAAACTTCTTCTTGATCAGACCTGCAATAAAATAGAAAAGAAACAGGGTAAAGAAATTTATTCAATCATATTTCAGAATCACACTAAGTTAATTCTAAAAGAAGATGATATTAGTTATGACATGGATCAGGAAAATTACAATTTTGTAATAGACACTGATAATTAGCAGTTTCAATATAATTACAATTAAATAAACCTTTTTACAAATCACAACTTGATTTAACAATGTTTATCAAACTGATGACAAACTATTTACCCATATCTTAATGGTAAGTCTCATCAGTTCAATAAGGTCAAATTAGTAGAAGATCTTAATAATGACCTGGGGCAAGAAACTGCTTGTTAATTTTAACACCTCCAAAATGAAACTGCTCTTTTTTTTGTCTTAGCATCAGCCAAAAAAAAGGTTCTCCCTAACATCCAGGTGAGTGATTCATTGCACCTTCTCAGGTCAACATTTTCTGCTGACATGCCTAGAAAATTTGATTCACCGTGTTGTGCTAAACAGTTTTTCACACCAGAATCTATCTTATATTAGTCTACCATTTGTCTATGGATTGAATATTGTTGTCACATCTGGTCCAGTGCTTCTACTGTGTATTTAGACATTCTTAATGAAATCCAAAAGAAAATCTACAATGTCAGTTCTAACCTGGCATTTCAGCTTCAGTAATGTAGCTTCCCTGTGCCTTTTCTATAAATATTCTATGGCAATTGTTCTGATTTGCTTTCCTCTTTGGTATCTTGACTTTACGCAGTACTTGATTGGCAGCTAAATCTCATCATTTTACAGTTGAAATAGTTATATGTAATCTTAAGTTTTATGCTAACAGTTTCTTCTGACACACTTCTCGCTTGTGGAACTCTCTTCCATCATCTTGCTTTCCAATCAACTTTGACACTGATCTTCAAAAATTTAAATACAAATTTAAAAGAAAAATAACAAGGTTTCTAGTTTTCATTATAAATGCTTACAAATTGAATTTTCTTCAATTTTGAACTATAAATAATTTTTTTCAAGTTTTTTTCCTAAACTAAACTTAAAATAATCTTACTAAAAAAAATTATAGCATTTAACCTGTTCTTATTTCATTTAAAAATGAAATAAAAACAGTTTAAGTGCTATAATTTTTTAGTAAGATTATTTTAAGCTATTATTTTTAATTACTTGAATATGAATCTAATCAGGTAAGCTAGGCCATGTGTGGAGGGGAGCATGATGATGAAAATTCTCAACAGCTCACTTCTAAGTTATGTGAAAAGGAACATGTACAGTGTCACTTGCTTGCTGTTGCACATAGCAATCCATGGTTTGACAGTTGAGTCTAACAATTCAATGGAGGTGGTGACAGTGACCATTGAAGTCTTGTGAAAAGAAATAGGTGGAATGACACCTTGTTTCTCACAATGCCCAGGATCAGCATAGACAATTTGTGAATTTGGTGTACATCACTAGTCACCACAGATATTAGGTTGGTACAAAAATAATGTCGTTTTCTCACATATGTTACTATGTGAGAAAACGACATTATTTTTGCACCAACCTAATACCTACATGGAATCCATACAGTGCCACCTGTTATTCCTCCGGTTCACCTGGCTTACAGCCATAACATGCTGAAACACTTGTTCCTGTACAATGAATCATGTTAAGCAAAGTCAAGCCTGGTCAGTACCTAGATGGGTGAGCACTTGGAATAACAGGTGATATAAGCTTGGATGTGTGGGTGATGTAATGATAATGGCTCAGAGAGTAGAGTGCCACTTCCAGTTGTGTTTGTTATATTCACTTATGTGCAAATACCCTTGAGAAAGGTATGAATCTACCTCTTTCCCCCACTATGGGTTAATTAGTAAGACTTGTATCACTAGAACCATTATTATCTAAAACAAGAAAAAAAAATCTTAAAATCTAAAAATACTTTCTGGCTTTAAATAACTTACAAAGGGTCATAGAAAATGAATCAATCAATATCCTGTTCACTTGACCACTTTTGAAAATGTGGTTGGCAGCCAGTGTTATAGACATGGTGTACCTTTTCATTTACTGTGTCAGATTGAAAGCTGTCATATTAATGTACTCCATACATTTATGAGAAAGGAGATTTTTTAAAGTTTAGCATATGCTATTTAATATCATGTTAAGTGCTTTTCCATTTGTTACCCACTATGGATATGTTCTCAAATATTAGGATCGTCCTGTATTTCCTTGGCCATGGTACATCTGAGTAAACACCAATATTGCTTAAATACTCTGACTACAAAAGCAAGCATAATGTTAAAATGTGTCTTTCTACATTGTTTTTAAAAATAAACATATTTACCCATAATGCACTTCTTCATCAGAATCATTGAGCATGGACAAAGCAGGGTTGTCTTTAAAGTGAGTCTCTGTAAAAAGCAACAAATACAAAAAAGTAAACCATCAAGAAATCTTAGTCAGCAAATTGAGTTTTGTTAGTTGAAACCACCATTAACATTTTACATATCTCGACTTCATGTGGCATTTTAATTTATGTATCATAAAATTTTTAAGCTTCAACCCACACTCGATATTTTAGATATGCAAATTGAAAAAAGTTGCAGGACAAAAAGTGTTATAAGTGAACACTGTACACATGTAACATATTGAAATCTATACTAATGTTGGAGGCTACTGTTTGTGTATTGGGTACCAACAAAGCACATGCATTTTTTTTTTTTATTATAAAAAAAAAACAATAAACATACAACCGTTTTTCAAAATTTACCAAAAATCAAGAAATTAGCCAATTTAAATGAAATTTTCTGTTCTAATTCATTAATGAATGAATTTAATAGGAAAAATCAGTGGAAATTTTTTTAGGTCAGTGATACCAACATTTTCGATGCATTGTACATGTTTAAAATTGAGCATTGATGAAAAATATTTTTATAGTTTTATTAACAAAAACAAAAGACCCTGAGGATGTTATTTCAGTAAAAAGAATTATGCAATATCATGTCTGAACATCTGGAAAATTTGTCATGAAGCTTAAAAATAATTCGATAAAACTCAAAATATTTATTGTGGTGAATCAGTGCTTGCATAATTTAATAAAACATTATTTTCTTTCAGATTTGACAGGGAAAATATCTACAATGAATATTTATTTTTTAATTTACTCCAGTTGCTAATGAAAAAAAAAAGAGGAGTTTAAAAAAAAAAACAAAAAAAAACGTAAAGTTTACTGCTATTTTCATGCCAGGAATATTTTTACAAGTATTTTATTTATTGCTTTCATTTTTAAAACCCTTAAATTATTTTTGGCATGGATGTTCAAAAAGGAACTACCACATTTTCCAGCTTACAAGATGCACTTTTTTCCTGAAAAATATGTATGCATCTTCCAAGACGAATGTAAGGCAATGCCCAGGCTCAAGTAAGCTTGGACAGTCACCTAATTGGTTTGACTGATAGGGATGTGGATTTGTACATTGAGTCATTATTCTATAATGTCTAATTATATCTAATATCTAATTCAGCCTTTTATATAACGTAGTCTCAGTACTTAGTTGTAAGTATTTCTAAGACTATAAACCTTCCTGGAGCAGAGCCACAAGCTTAAACATGCTCTGTTTATTAGCAGCGACGGGAACCTTTCTGCTCTTGATGGTGTAGGTTTGCTCACTCTTTTACGTTGTAAAAATATCAGTTACCACCAGGCTGTCACATGTATCACAAGCTTTTTTTTGTCCTGGAAATTATCAGCCATGGCAAGATCAAAACAATTTAAAATCACCTTTGGAAATGAAAGATGTATAGTATATTTACTAACCACTAACTAGTATGTCATTGCCATACAAACAAAATCAGATGAGTGATTAATGTAAACAAGACATGGCACTAGTATGTGAATGACTTTTTTCTTAGAAATTTCTTTCCAATATTAGGGTGTGTCTTCCAAACCACAGTATCTTGTAATCTAGAAAATACGGTAATTCAATAATTCTGAGAAGGCAATCAATTAACAGTATCAGTTTTCCACATTTTTTATTTTTTTTTTTTTTTTTTTATAGAAGCACTTTCTTCAGTTTAATAAATTTGCTTAAAATCAGAATAATTAAAACTTAATGACTTGGATGCAAATAAATATTTTATGACAACAAATATGTAAGAATCTAATCCCAAAATAAATGTAATGGGTAACATTACATTTATTTTGGGATTAGATTCTTACATATTTGTTGTCATAAAATATTTATTTGCATCCAAGTCATTAAGTTTTAATTATTCTGATTTTAAGCAAATTTACTCAAAGAGTAATCATTTAACTAGTTTTTTTTCTTACACCTATTTTAGTATAAAAAATAGAATTATTTATTCTAAGTTTCATAAAAGCCTATAGAATATACTATATATAAATATTGGTTTCATAAAAGAATATACTATATAAAATATATAAATATTGGTTACAAATGGTTAAAGATGATTTACTTTCAAACATAAACATTACCAAGTTCTAGATTCTAGTAGTTTTCGTCCTCCATATTCAATTCAATTTTATGAACAGTTTTTAAAAGTGTGTGTGTGGGGGGGGTGACTATTTTTAGTGACTTATGACCTTGATGACAGCTCACAGGCTACCATGCATGAATAAAAATTATTTTTCGTGTTTTAATCAAAAAGCAAGTATTTTTACAAAATCCAGTTAATCCTTGAATTTGCTTTAGAATAAATATTGAATTTTTAAATTTGTTGTTTCCATTTTTCATCTATAATGGGAGTTTGATGAGTTGATGAGTGGCCAGATTATTTTATTTTTTTTTACAGAATAACTTTTTATCTTTTAAATGAAACCAAAATTTAACTTTAAAAGAAAAAAAGAGACATTTAAATAATGTTAAGCACATTTTTAAGTTTGTTGTTTTTTTGTTAGTAAGTCCATGGTGACACCTAGTAAATAAGGTCTACAGGGCCTAATGATCTAATTATTGACATTGAAGACTCACAAGGCAATAGCAACAGAGGCTATATGAGGTTGACTTTAAAAGGTCATGCAAGGTCACTAGATGTCATTCACTATGAAACACAAAAATGATTTTTGAGTCTTACAAATAGCAGGGTGAATAAAGTCAATTTGATTTTTTGAGATCACCTGAGGTTATTGGCTGTAGAATTAGTTTGTGACCATTAGGATCTATTATGCAGACAAGCATTTATATTCTTGAAGGTAAATTGCTGTGTGTGGTTTGCGGGGAGGGAAAAAAATAAATAAAAGTAGGATAAGTGGTGCTGGCTTTCATGGTCATTGGAGGTAACCAGAGATCAATTATAGATTAAAAAATTGTTTGTTTTTTTTGTATTTTTAACAGCCAAATAAAAAGGCTTAAAAATCTTGATTTGTTTTGTTATGTTTGTACAACAACAGCTTTGCCATGACCACCAACAAGGCACAAGGATAATTTCTCAATTCATTGATTTGTTTTGTGCATCAGTAACAATTACTTTTTAATGTATAACTAATCTTTTGTCTTTTCTTGGTTTGTAAGAAAAAATATATTAAGAGAAGATAATTTTTCACCTGGTATCCCTGCTCATAAGAAAATGATTTCAGAATAAAATGTATTTCTTTATCTCTATTCTTAACATGTATTGCACCAAACAAGTGAGCAAAAGTTGTAGTTCAGTTAGTTGTCAACAATGTTGTTGCATGAATGGATGAATAGATAAAATTTGATAGTAATTCAAGAGAAATCATCTTACCATATAGGGCATTCTTGGATGGAGAGTAAACAAAAGCCATTGTATAGAGATAAAAGTTAAGGAGGCCATAAAAAGAAACAAATTCTACAGAATTCTGATAATGTGTTGTTAGTTCGGCCACAAAGTTGTCCTGTAACATGGTACCACCAAATCGAAGAAAAGTTATCACAACAGAAGCTACCAAGATGATGAACATTAAAGCTGTCAAAAATTTTAATCGCACATCTGTAAAAAATAAAAAAATGAAAATCTTAAACATTTTTAGCCTCCTCAACATGATTAGAGTGGGATTTTTCTATTCTACAAGAATCTTGACATGTAAAATATAAAGATTATATAGCAACATACACATTTCCATTTGTCTTTCATATAAACAATGTATATTAAATTGTTAATTAATGAAAATGGCTTGTGATGAACATTCATCAATTTATTCATCCAACCTTTTTTTTTTTAAAGGTGAAATAGTAAAATTGACATTAAATTAATTTCTATTAGACACACTTATATTGCCAACAGATTCTGGACACACACAAATTATATATATATATATATATATATCACACATACACACACACATACTTATGTATTAAGTTAATAGTTTTTAAGCTTCAAGCAGTTTGAAATGTTATACAAAATGAAAGTTTAATTACCATTTTTCTTCAGTGAATAAAATATTTCTTACTATAAGTTTCTTTTGTGTGTGAAATGAATGAAAGGTTTTTGACATAAAAAGCATCTACAGATATAGAATCATGTACCATTTGAAATCATTTACTTTGGAAATGGCAAAGTTGCATTTTATCCATGACAAAGACTTAAACAGAAACACAAAAAAACTGGATGTAAAGAAAAATTGATGTAACTAATATTCTACAACATTAGTGATTCCAATTTCTTATTCTTTATTCATGAAACCATTACTAGAATAAGTTATAAGCCAGAAATTAGACCAAATGATGTCTTCTTAATCTGTAGTGATTTTAAAGAGATGCCAAAATGTTCTTAGCCTGACAAACTACTTAAAAGAATTCTGGTCATTTATGCATAACCAAATGATCAAATATCAGAATTCATTTTAAGAGATTTTCAGTTGAGCAAAGAAATTTTCAGCACTCCTCATATTAAATGAGAACAAGATTAAAGAAAGCAAATATGAAAGAAAAGTAAGCAAGCTCACCAAAATAAGGCATTGTTCTTAATTCGGCAAATGCACGAATCAGTAGAAAAGCAAGGTAAACAAGATAGATTCCACCCACAATGAAAAAAAAAATCTTGAAGCCCTAAAGTCAAATACAAAGAAAATAATACTGAAAAGCAAACAGAATGAAATGGGGAAGGAGAAAAAAATTACAAATTTAAATGAACTTAAAAACAGTGAATTTCTAGTTTCTCCTCTGAAATGAAAATTTAATTTTTGTTTAAAATTTTTTCTTATGTATTTTCATTTCACACATACCAAAGTGCCAAAGAAATTTTTCATTTAATGACAAATCTATAAACAGATATTTGTATTTTTTTTGCTTATACAAATCAAGTAATTACATTCCTATATATATATATATATATATATATATATATATATATATATATATATATAGTAAACCCTCAAATTAACAGCCCATTGACAGAATTGGCCACCATTGTTTACTGGTGCAATCAACAGACAGAGACTGGTAGTTTCAGGAATAATCACTGTTGTTTACTTGAGCACTCACTGTGTACACACATGCATTGTCTCTCAAATGTTTTATACTGATTTTGGTACAGTATTATTTTTTTGTCAAGCCCTTCACTATGGCATCCAATTGTAAAGCTGTGTGTAAATTAAGTTACTATACAATAACTTAAAAATACACATACATATATACGGTACTTACATTTATTTAAAATGATGTGATGAAGGACACAGGTGTGCCCAAAAATTCTGGACTAGTAACATTAATCTCCATGCTTCATTTCTGTCTTGTGGTTAATAATTAATATATAATAAATGTTTTTCACACTGATCACATTGATAGACTTTCATTTCCCTTGTTTTATTAATCAACCTATCTATTTTAAATACTAGAAGAAGCACATGTGGACTCTTTCTTTTAAACATTATCCCATATATATCGGATTCAGTTATTTATTGTTTAAATGCAGTCATTGACAGAAACAAGTAATAAATTAAAGTACATGTTAAAATTAAATTTGTCTTATAACAGTCAACAAGATCTATTTCAAGATATGTAAATTACAAAGTATGACTAGACAGCAAAAAGGAGAAAAACTAATTTCTAACAAATTTATGAGTAAAATAATAAAAATTCAAAACAAGCCATATTTACCATAAAGTTAGTTTTGTCTAAACGATAATAATATGTTGGATCTTGAAGTTCATTGTATTCTTGCCAAGATGCCAGTGTAACGGCTGCAATCCATATTAAGCCAACTACTAACAATTTTGGTAAGTAAAATGTAGAAAATCTTCGATCAGTCTGTGAAAAAGAAAAAGTAGGACATGATAAAAAAGCTACATTCAAATTTGTCCTATAAAATGACATAATAACCAATTTTATCACATTTAATTTCAAGTAATTCTTTTTCAAGAATGTTTTAATTTTTGTAAAGATATTATTCTCTATTAATTTTGTTATAAAATGTGTCTAACCAGTTTCAGAACAAGGTAAGAGGATGAGCGAGTTGGGTAACTGCTATCGGCTTGGAAAGTGAAATCAGTAAGCAGTGTTCAAATTCCAGCCAAGCTTGTTGCATTCACTTTCATGCCTTGCAAAAAGCATGAACCTCTCTCTTCTCCCTCCAGATAAGAGTTAAATAGTAGAGGAGACATCTCTAATCTTGAGTGGCAACCAGTTCAAAAGAAAAAATTCTGAATTCCAAATTAAAAAGGTTATAGCAATCCACAGATAATAATTACTGGAGAACCATAATTGCTTACATCCTGAAGGAGCATGGCATTTTTAGGTTAAGTTGTTCATTTTACAATTTATTCTAAGGGAGGGATATGTTGGCAGGTATATAAAGAAAGCAGAAAATGTATGAATGTATGTAGCTTACCTGTCTGATTCCATGGTAAAGACACAACCAAAACAATAATAATGCAGAAAGGAATGTGGCCTGGAAGAGTCCATCTAACATTCCTGGTATCCAGCTATTTACTAAGAAAGTCATTGGGAAAATAGGATCTAAGAAAGAGAAATTAGAAACACATGATATAAAATGACAAATTTATCAAAATCTAGTAAGCAGAGTTTCAAATTTTTTTTTCCATTTTAAAAAACATGGTAGAAAATACAAAGGGGGAGATTTTTTTAATATCTAAAATCCTCCAAAGGAAAATCAATGTGTTCATGAGAAAACAAGTACAAAATTAAATTTCAGATGAAAATAACTTTAGAAAGAAAAGACACTGACCATTGTAAAGAAGTAATAATGGAAGAAGAAGAGCCATCCACCGTTGTTCTATTGACCAATCCTTTACAGAAAACTTTCTTAGAGAATGGGCAAAGAAACACTAGGGAGAAGAAAAAGAAAACAATGAGAGAATGTCAGAAAGTATGGAGATTAAATTATATTAATATCTGAAACAAAAATGGGAAATGTCTTTAATGGAAACCAAGAAAAGTATCTTAGAAAAATTGAAAAAAAAAAAAAAAACTTTTGAAAACATAATTGAAGACAGCCATAGAAAGTAAATGATCTGATAAATTCTATTTATTCACCTGTGCCAAGTTTTACTAGACATACATTTATATTTGAAATATCTAACATTTAATATTTAAAAGAAAAAGAAAAAAAAAGTCAAAAACTTTGGTAGATATACAGAAATAAACACTGAATATATTACAGATGTTTACTGATTATTAAATAGTAGAAAAAAGGAAATGTCAAGTAGTATTAAAAGAAAAGGGCAAAAAAGAAAAAGGAAAATTGAAGAAAAAGGAAAATAGAAGAAAAAGGAAAATAGAAGAAAAAGGAAAATAAAAATTCTCATAAATTTTATATCTTTTTATAAATACAAATGTATACTAAACACAGTGTAATGAAACAATGGAATGCAAATCTAAGAATTAACAGAAAAAAGATGAAAAAGACAAGTCAAAAATGAATAATAGCATAGTAAAGAATTTGCCAATTGACATGTTTCAATTTTAATTTTTTATATCATTGAAGTTAACTATGATTTCAACCAAAATACTGCCTTATTGTAAAATATAAAAATGGGTATTTTCATAGTCAAGTAGCATTAATGAAATGCTCTTATAGCGGAGAAGAAAAGAAAACTTACATTTTGCTTATAAATAAAAAAAAATAAAAAAAATGATATTCTTAAAATCTAAATGAATTGTTTTTCAAAATGTAGTTTGATTAGATAGTAATCAGATATATTAAATATTCAAAAAAAAATAAAAAAAATGATATTCTTAAAATCTAAATGAATTGTTTTTCAAAATGTAGTTTGATTAGATAGTAATCAGATATATTAAATATTCAAAAAAAAATAAAAAAAATGATATTCTTAAAATCTAAATGAATTGTTTTTCAAAATGTAGTTTGATTAGATAGTAATCAGATATATTAAATATTCAAAAAAAAATAAAAAAAATGATATTCTTAAAATCTAAATGAATTGTTTTTCAAAATGTAGTTTGATTAGATAGTAATCAGATATATTAAATATTCATTTAGTATTGAATAGGAAAGGAAAGATTTGTCAATAAACTTGGTAAGGCAAAAGAGAGGTTATCAAAACTGTAACAAATCAATACTTTCTACTATTGAACTAAATACATAAAGAATTGAAATTTATTCAATACATTCAATTTGGTGATCATTATTTTGTTAAATGTACAAATGCTATCATATAAAAAGAAAACTTCAAACTGGCTAAAGACTATGAAATTTAGAAGTTTTTATATATATATATATGAGAGAGAGAGAGAACTTTGACTTACTGTTGCAATAAAGGTCAAAACCAGGAATACAAATCGCAGCCAAATTTCTATTTGTGTAAAAGTTACATTATAACTTTTGAACTGTAAAAGAAAAAGAATTCATTGAGAATTGTAATAAATATATTTTTTTTAAACTTTAGAAATTCAACTTCTACTGGATTAATTAAGAAAAGATACTTTTCCATAATAATTTATGTATTTAGAATAAATAAGTAAATAAATGCAATATTTTATGGTTATATTAAGCTTATATTTAAGTAAAGCTCTTGTGTCAGGCATGCAATTTTTGAAGCATAACCAATTTTCATCATTCAATATTCATAAACAAATTAGTTAACTCATTCACCATTTGCCATTCTAAATCACATACACATGCAGCATTATTGAACAATAAACATGAACTTTTAGTTAGAACCGTTTCAATTTATCTGTACAAAGGTTGGACATAATTGAATGATAATTATATGACAGGTCAGAAATGAAAGAACTAACCCTATTCAGTTGTTGAAATGTACCATTAAAAAACTACTTTCATTTAGTTGATAAAAACAAAGGCTATGTTTTAGGGATGAATATAAAGGAAAATGATTCAAGACATTTATCAAAAGACAAACAAATTTATAAGATCAAAGCCAAATGTGCCAAATAGCAAGCATCAGTAAATCTTGCAAAGAACTCCATTATATAAGGCCCCTGCAGTTATTCTGATGCAATTAATATTCTCAAATATCAAAAAAATCATCTGTTGTATGTTGCACATTATTTTGTAAGAGAAACTCAAGTAATGTGTATTCTACAGTTATAAACAACTAGTCAGTTGTCATGTGATATGGAAACCAACTCATGTCAGTTGGTTGAATGGGGAAGAAGGAAAGGCAACAAAATCAACACTAAATTTGCCTTTAAAGTCAATAGAAAAACCTCAATTATTTGTATATAAAATAATTGAATGTTAAACAGACTTTTATAAAAAGTCCTCAGTTTCATTTCAGTGAAATCAGAAATCCTTTTGTTGTTAAATTTAGTTAACAAAGAGGACTTGATATTTTTCAATAGACCAAATCACAGATGGTCATCATGACATGTATATACCCACCCACTTTTTTCTCTCCCCCCCCCCCCCAATTTCACAATGCTCATGTACCCTCTGGGGATTTTTGGCAATTGCATCTTTGGAAATTGCATCGTCAATGAAAAAAATATAAAAAGTTTAAAATGAAAATTTAAATATTTTTAAAATATAAAAATGATTACAGTAAACATTTTCATAAAAATATCTAAGAAATTTAAATATATTTAATAACATTGCACATTATACTCAACATATGTATATTATATACAAAGGGAACAGAGAACACATCAGTCTGCAGCCTAATTAGGAAAAAAAAAATTATTCAACAAATATTCAATGCCAATATATTAATAACAGATTCAACATCATACAATGTTTGATCAAATTTCAGCTGATAAACCTATCAGACAACAAACCTATGGATTCACAATTATTTTGTTTGATCATGTCCTTGTGTCATATTCTCTTTCAAGACATGTTTTAATGATACTATTATTTGAATAAAATAACATTTTCTTTTTTAAGCAGTGAGTTCATCTAAAATATCTTCAGTGTTGATTTTGCATTTAATTTTCATTTTTGTATTGTATATAACTGGTTCAAGAACAAAAAATAGGCAAAAATAGATTTTAAGTTCAGAATTAGCATATTACTGGCTTAATAAGAGCAACTAATTGGCAAATGTTCATATAGATATCTGTGAGAAAAGAAAGAAAAAAAGAAAGCATGGGCAACACATTGATTTGCAGAAAAAGCCCAATATTTATTCATGCAACAATTTATGCACACATTTCAATCAGAATATTCAATAATCCACAAGTAGAATGCAAATGATTAATCTTATTGTATATACAAGAAACTAAAGCATTTTTTGCAATGATCAACATTGTATTGCCTATTAAATTCTGTTGATTGACACAATGAATGCATTTATTGGTAGCAATATAATGCTGAATGAATGCCTTCAGATTTTTCACATAATCATATCATTATAAAAAAAACATCCTTTTCAATACATTTATCAAATCTAGAGTAGCTGTTTTCTCCCTATTGGTACTAAAGTCTATGTTTTCCCCTTTAAACTATCTGAAATGTTCATTCATATGCAACCAAGTAAAAAAAGTACTTATTTTTATGATTAACCAACTGAGAGTAGCAGATGAGATGTCTCAAGAAAATTGCCTTGAATCTTCTAACAATAGCAGGGAATTAGATAGTGATTTAAAACCATTTGTAATGAAAACAGTAAAAATAGGAGTAGATAGGTTTGCCTATCACCTGTTTTACACTTCTCTCTGACCTTTTGAATAGGAATAGAGATTTATCTTTGGTTTCCTATTTAGAATTGAGTTACTGGTTCCTTCTAAAGTCTTTTCATTCTCTTACACTCTCAGTAACCCTATACATCTTAGCAGTATTATCAGCATGCTTGGGGTGAATTGATATAAAAAAAAAAAAATAAAATAAAAAAAAAAGTATGAGTGTCTTGAGGTACCTTGCATGATATTTCACTCAATCCAAAATGATTAAGCGAAAAGCAACAAGTCTATTACATAATACAACTACATGAAAGTTATTTTTAAGTAGACTATGAAACTTTTTTTTTTGTCAACATTCAAATGGATAGAAATGTTTAGATCAAGTCAGTTTATTTTATTTGCTAAAAGAAAATTACTTACATGAAAATTAATGTTTGTAATTTTGTACTTGATGTTTTCAAGTCCAAAGAATCGGACAGTAATGATATAATTTGAATAATCCAGAAAACCTAGGTGCATCAAGATAAGGTCATCACAGTCCTACAAGGAATAAAGCAATCAAATGTAATTAGTCATCAGTTTTTACACATTATACAAACATAAAAAGTTTTCTTTAGCAATGAAATTCAAGAGAAAATCAACACATTTGCACTAGACACTATCATACTTACTGATAAATAATTTAAATGGAAATTTTTATGGCACAACATGCCAACTCTGACAATTCTTCAGTTTTAAAACTCAATAAAAAGCTACAAATCATGTTCTGATATTTAAGTATAAAAAGTAAACAAAAGTTTTGAAAACATTTGTAAAATAAGCAAGGTAACAGCTGGAAAAAACTTTTAAAATAATAAATGAATGTAGAAAAGCATTAAAAATTAAAAATACTTAATAAAAGCTGGCCGACAGAATCAATAATGACTGAAGGAAATTCTTGTTTATTGCTGTATTTAAAACAAATTCATCTGCTTCAAACCAAAATTAATATTTGGTTTAAATAAAACACTAATTTCTCTTCTTGTAAAGAGTTAATTAAGAACGTAATGCAGTAATTTAAGACTGGTGAATTGAATATGGATGGAAAAGGTAGGTAAACATTAGGAAAAATATAAATTGGATAAAACTTTTTTTTGTATTCTGATCAAGATAAAAATGACCTAGCAGCAAGATTTCTTTTCAGTGTTAACTTTCTATTCAAGTATTATACTGAACAAACAAAAGTAAATTGCAGACAATGAGGAGAATATGGAATGATTTAGGTTCTGTTTTTGCCTTCTTTATCTTACTGATAAGAATTTTAAAGTCTGTAAGCTGAAACATATCAACTGAGTTCAAGACAGATGAAAGAAAAATAAACTGTTATGCAAACAATATAAATGTTTATATTTCTTATAAACATTTATATTGTCTGTGTAAGTTTGGATATCTGAAAAATATACAGTTTACTTACATGTCCACATCGAAGGAGGCGTGTTCGATTGTGCATTTCTCCCGTAAGATTGGGGTTATACAATGAAACCTTTGGTTTTTCATCTTTTTGAATGGCACGAATCTGGACACCCACCTGAAATGGCTGTTCAAATCTGGATGCTGGAAATACAAAGATACTTTCTTCTTTTCAATCATCTTAGAATTAAAGTATTTTAGAATAAGGATTAAAGAATTTTAGAATAAGCTTTCAATTATAATTTTTGAAAAGCAAATTTTCATTTCTTAGAGAAAAGAATTGTTATAATCTATATGTAATAGTTATGATCTCTTAATCCACTGAATTTGCTTTAACTAATTTCACTTCTATAAAAAGATTCATATATCAGATTAGTGCAGAACTAGGCTAGTTAGAAAGCATCAATTAAATAGATTTAGTTTTTGCTGAAATTATTCCAAGGCAAATGTTATTTTTTGTAACTATTATTCAACATTTCACAGAGCAGATAGTCTGCAGTCTTCTTGATTGTCACATCTTATTCCAAGTTATTTCCCTAAAAATCTTCAGTTTATTACAAAATTTCTATTGCTATTGACAAAGAAAAATCAGATGTAATTGAAAAGTATCAAGAAAAAAAAAAAACAGTGTTTAAAAGGTAAATTTCAAATATAAGAATGATATTAGCTTACTTCCAGTGTTATCTGTTTCAACATGCACAATTAACCACAGCTGTTGATGGAAGGTAGATACTGGGGGTGATTTTAAAAGAAATGGACCAGTCTGAAGATAGAAAAATATATTATTTACCTTTTATATTGTTCAATACTTTTAATATGGTACAGAAAAAAAAATGATCACAAAAATTTACATTGTACATTATTTGAAAATATATAATAACAGTCATACACACACATATTTGAGATTATATATATATATATATATATATATATATATAGAGAGAGAGAGAGAGAGAGTAGAGTAGAGAAGATAAGATAAGTTGGTAAATAAAACAAAGTCAAACGAAAGAGTACTGATGAAATCAGTACAAAAAACTTTTATTAACCAGGTGATACATGAAATGTCCAAATTATGTAAATTGGAATATATGCAAACCAGATGGATGTTTTACATTTTTATTGTTGCCAATTGTATGTAAGTTCAAAAACTTAATTGTTCATAAGGATTGCGGTACTTTTGAGAGAATTATTATACTACTTTATTATTTCTTCTTTGCTCCATAAGATTGATGAGTTGTTTTGATATTATTTGATACATATTAAAAGCTTGAAAAAAAAAAAAAAACCAAAAAAAAAAAAAAACAAGAAACACACACACTCTCATATCCTAAATTATTCTGCATAAAAACAAACAAATTCATGAAATCATTCAAAGCACAAACCTTTAAGTCTGGTGGTGGCAGGCGTAAAGTAGATACATTTTGGGAAACAGTTTCAATTATAGGTGGGCCTGAAAGAGAAATCACAAGTGTAAATCACTAAGTTTATAATAAAATTGCAATAAACCTAATACTGAAAAGAAAATGTTGTCAACATTCAAACTATGATTACCAAATCATCCTCAACTTAAAATCTACAGACAATAAAATTTAAAAAAGATTTTCTGTTCGTTGTTAAAAAGAATAAAAAAAAAAAAATCAATGGTTTCTTTACATCAAGCCACAGGTCATGTAACATTTGAAAGTATTAAAAAATTTATTTTAACATTTAGAAAACCTATTACTATCCAACTGACAAGTCATATGCTGCAGCAATTTTCCATTTTTTTTTTTTTTTTTTTTTTTAAAAGTTTGGTAAAGGAGAGAATATTTCTTTATTTTAATTAACATAAAAAAAGAATCCCTAGTTTACAAATGTAATTTGAAACAGTAAATTTTACTTTACTTCTAATCTAAGTAAAATTATGCCAGGTTTTCTGTTTCCTAATGGATTTCAACATAATTGAGAAAAGGAAAATATTTTTAAAAACTTAAAGCTAGAAAGCTGTGGTAAAATTAACTTTTAACCAAGAGCTCATCTAAAAAAGGCTTTCATAGAAATAATTAATACGTTTCAGACATAAAGCAAAAGTCCCTAATTAACGTAGTATTTCAAAGTTTTCTGAAGTAAAATTGATATTCATAATTAGTCATAAGTTTTCTAAAGCAATAATATTGAGAATTATTTTCTAATAGCAATTATGATAGATTATGATGTAGGGACCCAAGTTTCTTTACCATTGTTCATGTCACACTGATGGATGTCCAGGATTCTTTACTTTTTAAAGAGGTCCTCCCTTCTGCAATAGTGAAAATTTGAGTTTTCTACTTTCATCCTTCTCAATACGAAAATTATGTTCATAGTGATCATTCAAGAAAAACTTGAGTGTGTTTGCTTAATGTTGAATTTTTCTTCTTACTCTCTATTTATTAACTAATCCAAAGATGCACACTAAATTGAGGTTACATTCTGGGAAAGATCACCAAGAAAAACAATTTTCTTTAAATAAAATTTAAAAGAAAGAAACAGTGTATGTTGCATACTAAGCAAAATGAGTTTTAGACATTATTGAAAGTACAAAATTTAATCAAGGATATAAAAAGACATTAAAAAAGAGAAGAGAAGACTAGACCAAAGAAAATACAGCAAATACCAGTTTTCATTTCTCTTCAATTAGAGCTTGGTCAAGAAATTAAAATACTGTTCAAAACAATTAAAAGAAAGGGTGTATTTGATAATATATTGTATATGCTATAAACAGATAACATTGAGACCCAGAAGTCAGAATATGATTGGTGACATCTTAAGGGTTGAAGGGATAGCTTGATAGCTATACCAACAGACAATGCAAGATTTATTAAATTCAGAGGGTTTGTTTTTTCTTTACTCCTTGGATAAAGGAGAAGGACAGAAACATCTGATTTTTCCTACAAAAAACCATATGGCTGAAATTGGTAACTGACTATGAAATGGAGATATTGTTTTTAAAATCCAGGCTAAAGAATTGTTTGTAGGCCATAACCCAGTGGAAAAAAAAATAGGTTGTGAGATAATATTTAGGGTGTTCTTGAAACAAAAGGCAGAGTTGGAGAAGTGTTCTTTTTTTATCACTTGTCAAATGAAGAGGGGAAGGCGTGAATCAATGGAGTGGTGAAATTTCTTCAGATAAGAACAGAAATGGAAACATTGTTGATAATTACTATTTAAAATCCAGGTTACAGGATCAGTAAGGAAAAAAACAGTCAAGAGATAATATTTAAGGTAATCTGGAAACAAGGGCAGAGTTGGAGAATTTTTTTTTTATCACTTGTCAAAAAGGGAGGGGAAGAGATGAGATTTCTTTCGATAGAGGCCAAATTGACACAAGAAGAGACTATCAGGGAAAGAGCTGATGAATACCCTATTGAGAAAACAGAAGGGGTCGAGGAATTCCATTGATGAAAATTTTGGATGTTAATTAAAATTAATAATTGGAGCTAAGCCATACTTGCTTGCCCATGGAGTCTAGAGACCAGATGGGTGAGGGGACCATAGAAGTAAAGGGCCTAAGTCAAATCTCAAGGCATTGCCTACACCCCTTGGGCAGTATTGCTATGAGGCACCAATACAAGAAGGAAGGAGTTGAGGGTGGATTGATATTCTGCTACCACTACTCCTCAGAGGAGGAATCTCTCCAAAATTGGGCATGCAATTAATTTCCCCAGAGTCAAACAAAGAACTCTCTGTGAAGATTAAGGGAATGGCTGATATTCCAACCCACATCAAACCCCATGCCGGTTTTGGATGAGGTTCATATAAACAGAGAATTGAAACGATAAAAAAAGGAGAAGCCACTAGATACCAGGCGAGAAATGACCATTTCACTGAACTCCTGTAACTTCCTGCTGCTGAAGAAAACCTCCGACTGAGCTGTGTTCCAGAAATCTTGTCTAGACTTAGTCATGATGAACAAAGTGTCACAAAATACTTGAAGAAGGGAAGGGTCAAATAACATTTCATTGCAAATATATTCCTGCATGTAGAACATATATTCCTACCTGAAGAACCGATATTGTACCATCAGCTCTGTACAAGAAATGTTATATAAAACATTTTCTTTATTACAATTTATCCTATGACTTGTGGCTTCACTTTATCTGGATCAGACCAATTCAACAATTCCTGTCAACAATTGATCCTTGCTAGCCTTGTGATCTAAATCAAACACAACGTGGGACAAGGCAAGGCTTGGATCAAAGTGATCCATTCAACAGTCAGATGCAAGGACTGAACATTGAACGGATCGGCTGGGTAAAATTTGCAACATCTTAGCGCTACTCAACACTAAAGACACATCCTTATGGAAGGTCAGTACAAATTGCCAACTTTTTATGAGATATTTGAAATGCGAGAAAATGAAATAAAATCATTAAATAAAATAATAATGTATATATATAAAAAATATTTTCCTATGATGCTAAAGAGTAAAGAAACCAAAAATATAATTATCTCACTTGACTGTGTAAACACTGTTAGATGGTGTTGTTGAAGTCTATAAAAGGGAAAACATTTTCTTGATCATCCCTTTTCTCCCCAACTTGCTTCAAGATGTAGTACTATTTGGTAATTATGTTACTGCTAGGAATGTTAGTTTCCCCTGGTTCACTGACTAGTGACTCTTTTTACTTTCCAACAACACTATTCAAACCACTTTGATCTAACTTACTTCTGAACCAAAAAAGAAAATGGACATCCCATAACCATGTTTATACCTATCAGTGATAATGTAAGTACAAACCTTCCTTTGGTTGCTCCAACTCTGCACAAGGCTGACAAGCTCAGCCATTAATACAATACTTATTCTTAATTGCCCTAATTCCTGGATCAAAAGGAAAATGGACATATCCAAAAGACATTGTTTCATGACAGTTTATATAAAAAAAGTTCATGTGTGCTTCTTAATTTTTTTATAACATGTGAAGATGCACCCACTTAAAATACACACAAACATGCAACCTTTTAAATTCTATAGAAGATTGCAAACCTGGATGTAACAAAACACATGCTAATTTTCAAATCAACCTTTCCTAATGCATGCCGGCACATGTTAAGCAATTCTCTTCTCTAACATCTAAGTGGTTACCCTACCTATGTAGTCAGCCTGATACTGACACTTAAATTGATAAATAACGGAACTTGTTTGAAAGATAGGTAGGTTATCTTTATGAATTGATTTTAACATTGGCTGAGAAGAAAATGTGAATTGGCTGCAAAATAGCAACTCCTAATGCTGGCAGAGATTTGTTTAGAAAATCTCACAGCAACCTCTCCAATCCAAAGTAATCTTAAACATACAAGATATTTATCTAGACAACCAATAATATTGGTCTATGGAAATGTGTAATCTTAGCACAAATGCTAGATTGCATTATATCCAAAATATAAACATTGTTGCAAAACATTTTCTCAATTCCAGTTTGTGTTCTTACTCGTAGAACACATCAATACGGCCCAATAGACTAAGGTCTTAACAAGATTAATTTTATGTGGCCTAGGACAAAATGAGCACCAGCAGGTTTATAACTCAGCAAATGTAGTTTTTCAGCACACTAATATAACTTAGTCGGAACAATGTAAATAGTGTAAACATTCTATCATCCTCATCTTTGTTGCCATATTTATCATAATGTTTCGACTGTTGTACACTCCGGCATTCTTCAGGTGGTTGGAATGTCGAACTGAACCCTTTATTTCGCTTGGTGGGGTAGACTGTTCTAGTTCCACGTGCCATGTCTAATGGATGTCAGTTATGTAGTTATCTCTTGTTAATTCCCCTCTCCAAGTTCCCCACCACCTTAACCAGGTATTGAACTTACAACTCTTTGGGTCCTGTCACTGGATCTAATTAATGCCTTTATCCACTGTACCATGTGGTTAAGGCAGCGGAGAACTTCGAGAGGGGAATTAACAAGAGATAAGAGATGATAGTCAGCACAATGTAAATAGTGTACATAATACTTCATTTCAGAAATATAGAATGTTTACTTTGTATTATTACATTCGAACAAGATAAAAACATCATAAGTGAAATGAAGACTTGGACACAACTCATTTAGGGCTTCATGACACATCTAACTCCAACCTACTATTAAACAGACGAAAGGTATCATTCACATAAGGAAAATAGCAGCTGGGTCATCTGATACAAGCAAATAACTTTTGTTTGTAAACCCCACCTGTTTTTCATCGTAGGACCTAAATTGTTTAGTTACATGTAGGTAAAAAATCTTCAAATATTTCTTTAAAAATTGGCCATGCACCTTAACCTTCCATGAGGATGTATTTTTGTTCTGTGTTGAGTAAATTCCATTCTGACTTTCATCTGAATGTTCTGGAGACAATTTTTATTAAATTGAAGCAGCATTCGTTGTGTAAACAAAACGAATAGTTGTTGGTTCTCAATGTTTAAAGCAGATACGTGTCAATATATTATTGTTATATGTGCTTTTCTTATCCTCATTCTCCCCCTTATATATAGGATTTTAATTCAATTGAGCTCTGATGAAAAAAGAACAATAATTGGTCAGCTATTTCTTAAATTTTTTTTGTATTGTCATTAACTGTGGTCGTATTTTCTTTTGTCCAGTTTTCTCTTTTAATATGTGTCTTTATAGCACTGATAAAATAAATTTCAAAACAACCTATATTTTTTAGAAAACATGAATTGAATTAACAAAATATTTTGAACAAAAATGAATAAATATTGTCATTTAAATATTTTACAGGTAGTTTTTTTTTACTAGTACCTTTACCTTTGTTGACAAAAGAGATGAGTTTGAAAAAAAATCTCATTTCAGAAATTCTGATTGCAATTATATTAAACATATATTTGGTTTGTTTTCTTTTTAATAACAATAAAAAACATTATTTGATAAATGAAATATTAAATTTAATTTTAAAATAATATAGTGAGGTCATTTAAACTACAGAAATATATGTAGGTTATTCCAAGATTAATACGTCCTATTTCATTCTCTTGGCTCATGATATCGGAAGCAGATGATGATGGTTGAATGTTCCAGCCCATATTTTTTTTTTTTTTTTTTACTTTGCAACAAATAATGTATAACATGAAAGTGAGTATGAAGCAGAAATGTAGGAAAAATTTAATCTGCTGATATTTATTGATGCTTACTGAATGTCTATAGAAACCAACCAGTGGATATGAGCACAGTTGCTGGTGGGGTATAACACATTTTACATGTGACGACATGTGTGACATATTCCAGATGACCATGCACAGCTATAAAGCCATGAAATGGAGATTGTCTTGAAAATGCATTGACAATGCTAATAAAAATGTTGAAAAAGTGTTTTATAGCTGAACATACTCATGATTAAATGTGCTCCATGTATCTGTTGTAGTTTCCATAGAAATAAATAAGATGCATTACTTTTGCAGAATCCCTCCTGTTAAGTTGGGATGTCGAGCTACAAGTTATATTTTCTTATCAATTTAGGGGTGACTTTTTTTTTTTTTTATCTGTTTTTCCAAAGTCTGTAATTTCAATTTCTGTAAATAATTCTAATATGAAAATAAATATCATTCTGTGTTTTCAGAAAAATTCAATATGTATCATCAGGTCAATAAAAGAAACCAGAAAACAAAAAACAAATGAATTTACTGAAAAAAAAAAAAAAAAAAAAAAAAAAGAAGAAAAAAGAAAAGAAAAAAAAGTGAATGAAGTTGGTACTTACCAGCAATACCAACAACCACGCTAAGGGCAAAACAAACCAAAAATATGACAAAGACCATAACAAACTGACGTTTGTTAAGACTGTACAAACGCATCTGGACAGATCTGAAAATAAACATTATTCAAATGTTGTAAACAAAGATAAAATAATAAAATAAAAACAATTATAAAATGTATAATGAAATATGTTACATAGAATAACTATTTTAGGAGAGTTAAGAAGAGTTATATATAAAAACAAAGATGGGGTTTGATTCTATATCAAATCTGAAACCAGTGCATTTCAAATAAGAATTTTTTTTTTGAAAAACATTTTCATCAATTGAAGAATATTTTTATTACTTATCTACTAAGGAAGCTCTTGCTTGAATGATTGATAATTATTTTATCTCAGTGATGATAAAAAATATTAGAATGAATAATACACACAGTCTGATATTCAAAAACATTTTTGTTGAGCAACACATTTTTCTTTGTTTTGCCATGTCTCTTCAGGATGTATGCAATCATGGCACTCCACAGTTTAACATAATTATTAACCATGAATTGCCATGACAACTTTTTGCAAAACATGGTAGAGTCATTGCTCCAGAGTTTTGAATTCAGATTTGTCCTCCTAGACTGGCTGACAACACAAAGCTTGAGAACACCGTCTACTGTGCAGTTTAACCCATAGTTGAGGAAAGGAGAGAGAAGAGAAGGATTCTTGTTGAATTAGGTCAGAATTTGAAAGGGTCTTGTCAATTCCACTATCTGATGCATATATACTTCACAAAATTCAAAGATTTTCATTTCAAGAAAGAAAAATTGTGGAAATGAGAATTATTTTAAAACTGATTATAAAATGAAATGTAAGCAAACTTGCAGAGTGAGTATGACTTCTTTTTCTATAAAACTGAAATAATGTGTATTTTTTCAGTGCGCCCAACGTCGCTACCAAATGTGACACACCGTTAGTTTAATGGTAATACTGTGGAAAAATTGCTCAAGCCCTCTCGGCACTTCCTCTTTTTGGGATGCCTCAAATGCCGGGTAATGACCCCAGCCCTCTTCTATAGGAGAGGTACTGCCTGTGGGGAATGGCCCTCTGGGTCTTGAACTTAAATATTTTGAAATAAATAAATTATTTTGAAACTTTCCCAGCAAAAGTGCTAAATAATGGAATATATGCAATGCAAATAATGAAAAGAGACAAACAAATACATATAAAAAGAAAGTGACTATAAATGAAAAAAAAAATGTATTGAAGGAAAGGCAAAGAGTAAAAAAGAAATATCTCCATCCAAAATTAAATATGCATTAGCATTTTTTATTTTATACTTCTTTCTTTAAGAAAAAAAAAGTACAAGGCAGCAATTATTGACTGGATAAAAAATTGATTTTTTATTTTTAACTACTTCTTGCCACAACCAGCCAACATAGCCACGTAATTCATGAAAAGGTGTAACTGTGAATAATAAATGTATTCATTTGTACTGGAGGTTGTTTTTTTTTTTTTTAGATTTAACAAATTCAAATGATGATAGGAACCCATTGACATTTGCGCTTCTCACGTAAACGTTTCAACAAAATATTTCTTTTTATTTTAGGTGAGGTGAAACAACAACAAAGTAAAAAGAGATTTTAAGCAAAGAGATAAATGAAAGATGAAACAACAATAAAAAATTGAAAAATAATCAGTCCTACAAGAAGTCCTTATTGAAGTCAAATTTTTGCCATAAGGCTGGCAAAATTTGGCAAGACATCAAATAATAAAAAAAAAATGATTGTTCAATTTTTGAAAAAAATTGCTGAATGAAGATTTAAACTTGTCTTTGGTCATTTAGACATTAGTGATAATGAATGAATTTGTTTTTAACAACATTGAGAGAGAAAGAATTTTTATCCGCTCCTCCCTTAAAAAAAAAAAAAAAAAAGAAAGAAAGAAAAAAGAAAGAATATTTCTGTTTTCTTTTTTGGTTGTCACATTTTCCTAACATTAAGAACAAGAAGACAAAGCAAACACTAGAAAAAATCATTAATTTTTAAATGTTTTGTAGTAAATAATAAAAAGATCCGGTTACTGCAATTCAATTTTCTGTCCAACTAAAAAAAATACCGTACTCTGTTGTTGATATTTGCAGAAAATTCTGATCCAAGCTGACGAGTGTTTTTTAACAATAACATTGATTTTTAAAAATTTTCTGCTAAAAGTACTCATTAATTTTTAAAAAGCAACTAAAAGACGCTTGCGTATTACTTGTTAAACAACTTTTGGATTCCAACCAAATTGTTTCACGAGAGAGAGAAAGAAAAAGAAGCTATAAAGATAATGATAAGGAAAAAAAAAATGAAAGGGGATATAAAGTTTTTTCGTGTGATGCTTTTTTTTTTTTGTTTTTTGTCCTTTATGACTTCATTGAAGTAGTAAAAGCACACGTAAGCTTTTCTTAACACTCCCCCCCACCCCAAAAAGGCTAATCTTCTTGATATATATAAAAAATAAAAATTTATATATCATTTTCCCCATAAGACAATGGCACAATAACCTTCTTCTTAGTAATTCAATTGTTATTATGATAATAATTTTTAATAACATTGTTCGGTTGTTGTTCAATAAGGGGGGACAATTTTTTTTTCTGACTTTTAGTCTCATTTGTCAAGAATAAAATATTCACTCAGGTTTACCCGTTACCATACTTTCAGTTTTTTTTCCAACATATCAAACATCGATTTTACCTTTTTTAAGGTATTTAAAGTTATTGGCTTGACCAAGAAGGAATCCCCCATCCCAATTTTGATGTTTTTAGTCATTTGGTCAGATTCTAATTTAAGAAGTGGGCAGTATCAAGAATTTTCAGGACCCCTCGTAGCCTATGTAAATTCCTGGGACGAATCTGAAGAAGAGTCTGCTTTTCGTTCTTGCACTAGAAAAAAGGGCGGGTATTCGAAATGCAAGCAACAGTTTTTAATATGAATTTCGTTCAAGGAAGTTAAGGTATCACCAAAATGCGTGTGCATCTTGGATAATACAAAAAATGAAAAAAAAAGCTATGCTATCAATTTTTTTTTTTTAATTTGATTTTTTTTTACTTTTGAAATAACAAAAAATCGGTCATAATGACAAAAATCTGTCAACACAAATTAATTCTCTTTATTAAAAAAATCTTTAAAAAATAAAATATTTTTTTCAAATTTTATTTGGAGGAAGATTTACAGTTTCATTAATAATCTGAATTAAAAAAAAAAAAAAAAAAAGTCAGTATTTACTTTAGTTTAAATATCGCAGAAAATTTTTTTTAACATAGGGTGGGTGTTTTTATGGGGTGCCGATACATAATCATTTATTGATAACCTGATGCTTGGCGTTTTTAAGTAAAAAAAGCATTTAACTGTAATAATTACTTGAATAGAACAGGAACACCCTTTTAATGTAATTTTTTTTAACTACCCAGTATTCCTAAAAATTTAAGAAAAATATTCTAATTAATATTTTATTGAAATTGAATTTTAGGTACTTTGCCATTACAGTCTTAATTACAAATAACGTTTTTGAGAAAATGTTAGAAAATTACTAATAAATTTTAAATTTACTATAGTTACCAATCTTATTTTCAGATATCATGTATATATTTACAAAAAAAAAAAAAAAAAAAAAAAAAAAAAAAAAAATCGGTACATTTACATACACACACACAAAATTCAAAATTCTTTTTAATATATCAGAAGTTTCTGAAATGTAGGAAGTTTTTTGTTCTTAAATATTTCACTCCAAGCATGACAAAGCCACTTGAACGCCAGAGGTTACTGAGTGTTGGAGAATATGAGAAGATAACTATTGACAATGTATTTATTTGAAGATCAAACTTAACTGGAAAGCAAGAAGCCAGAAGAGAATAATTCCACAAGAGAGAAGCGTGAGAAAAGAAACCGTTAGTATAGCTATTTCAACTGTAAATTGACAAGAACTTGCCTCCAATCTGTAACTGTGCTTAAATTCATAAAATCTAGGTACCATTGAGGAAAGTTCATCAGAACAATTACAATGAAAATATTAGCAGAAGAAAACAGGGAAGCTACATTATGGTGGTAGGGAAAGTGGCTGAACAAAATGGCAGGCCAGGACCAATAACATTGCAGATTCTTCTTTGGATTTTATCAAATATATAGCACCAGACCAGATGTAGTAGCAATATTCAAAGCAAGACTTGAATGGTAGACTTATAGCCGTAGATGTAGCAAAGGATTCAATCCACTTCATATCAGCTGAAAACATTAGTTTGAGAATGTGCAAGGAGTCACTCTCCTGCAGATTAGCATCAGCAATGCTGGTGGAAGTTAAAAGGGTACTTTCAGATGATTAAAAGAGAGCAGTTTCATTTTTGAAGCATTAAAATTAACAAGCCATTCCTTACCCCATTTAACAACAGAGTGTAGGTAATTTTGAGATCAGCTGCCAATTTGACTTTATCAAACTGGTCAGACTTACTATTAAGACAACAGTAAATAGTTGTGTCATCAACATAGATACAAAGTGGAGAACTGATGACATCAGGAAGGACATTTATGAAAATTAGAAACAACATAGATTCAAGGATAGAGCCCTGGTGTACATCTACATTTATGCAAAATGATCTAGAAGAGTGGCCATTCAAGATAACTTTCATTTCACAAATTGGTAAAAAAAGGTCTGAATTTGTTCAGACAATATCATAACCTTTCAATTTGGGAAGAAGACTGGTATGCCAAACCCTGACATATCTAAAGCTTTTGACATCTAAAGCAACAACCTGAGCTTCACCATTCTTAGAATCTTTCAGCAATTGACCTAGTGTTGTGAAAGCCATATTGCTTATCAGAAAGAAGACCCTGAAATATATGATGCTTCCAGAGTTAATTAGAGCCTCTAGTACAGTACCAAAAAGAGGTAGAAGGCTAATAATTTATGATTAGTAAATATAGTTTTTACTTAATATCACCTGATATAAATTAATACAGAATTTTAAAACTTTATAAATTATTATAATCACAATAAAAAAAAAAATACAATTCTTATAAAAATTCATTATTTATCAATAAATATTTGCTTCTTACATAATAGTGTCCATAATATCTTATTCATAAAAGCAATTAAAAGTTTCATAATTAATTAATGTCTTATTTTTATTGCATTATTTTATTTTACGATTCAGAGCAGATTTTCTGTAACTGAAGGTCCTGTTTGAAGTTTGACAAAATAAAAAAATAAAAAAAATTGATGATTTAAATTCTCCAAGATCGTAATTTTTTGTGAGTCTCCCCAAAGCTCGCTTGCTGATTGGTCAATGCTAACCAATTAGATTGTCTGCACGTGAAGAGTGATTCTTCCCACGCAGTGCTTTCAGAGCCGATGATCACCTATATAAGCAAAGAAAATTCTTAGTAAATTAGTGAGATTTCAGCTGCCACAGGAATCCACAACAGATGAAACCATGCACAACAAGCATTTGCGATTAGTGTTTGAGCGGTTACAACACTATGGTCTAAAACTGAATATTGAAAAGTGTTTGTTTGCTGTGCCCAGGTTGACTTTTCTCGGTCACGTCATAGATAAACACGGGTTAACTCCCTTAGACGAGAAAGTCAACACAATCAACAGCTTCCCACCACCGTCAACCCTACGCCAGTTATGCAGATTTCAAGGGATGATAAACTATTATCGGCAGTTTATACATAACTGCGCTACCATAATCTTGCCACTAACTAACCTCTTTTCTAAGTATAAAAGAAAAAACCCTAAGATCACGTTATCTGTGGAAGAGTTAGTCTCCTTCAATAAAGCCAAACAAGAATTACAGAACTGCACCAAACTCTTGTAAATTACATCTTCACTCGATGCAAAATTGACTTTAACCACAGACGCATCATTAAATACAGTCGGAACTGTAACTTCATCAGGTGGTTAATGGCGTTGAAAAACCCCCGTCATTTTTCTCACTCAAACTAAATTCTGCCCAGGTCAAATACAGTGCCTTTTCACATGAACTGTTGGCAGTATATCTAGCCATCAGACATTATAGACATATATTAGAAGGGCGTGATTTCTCAGTCTTCACGGACCACAAGTCACTGACATACACTCTAAACACAAAGTTTGATAAGCACAACCTACAAGACATTTGATACTTGGATTACATCACACAGTTTACATCTGATATCCGTCATATCCACGGCACTAGCAATATAGTCGCCGATACTTTATCTCGGACAACTCTCAATGCAGTTTAACCTGCAACATTGGACGTTGACAAACTGGCGGAATCAACAGATTAATGACAACACACTGTCGGCTATTCAAACAGATACTTTGCTAAAAATTGAAAAGCAACCTCTTTCGCTTATGGATAGAACTATTTACTGTGATGTAAGTACGGGTAACCCGCGCCTGTATATACCACCGTCTATGCGCTGTCTTGTTTTTGACCACTTCCATTCTCAGGGACACCCAGGAGGCAAGGCAACATTGTGGACCATATCAGGCAGATTTATCTGGCCTGGTATGGCTACTGATATCAAACAGTGGTCCCGTACATATTTACGTTGCCAGGCAATGAAGATTGGTAAACACACCAGAGTACCAGAATCAACTTTCCCTAACCCAGACGGACGTTTCACCCACTTACATGTGGATTTGGTTGGTCCATTTGAACATGTACATTCTAACGATAGTTGACCATTTCACATGATGGCCGGTTGCTATACTGCTTGCATCTATAATGGTCGAGTCAATTGCTAACACCACTCTTAAGCATTGGATTTCCATCTTTGGGTGCCCTTCGGTGATCACCACCGATAGGGGCCTGCAATTCCAATCAACCTTTTTCAGTGAATTTACCAATCTCCTGGGTATTAAACACATTTCCACCACTGCATATAATCCTTCCACCGACAGCATCAACAAATAGCCTCACATGGGTGGAAAAGTTACCTTTGATTATGCTAGCACTGTGCAACATGGTTAAACAGGACTTGAAATGCACTAGTGCTGAGCTAGTTTTTGGAACTTCTTTAACCTTACCCAGACAAATTTTCAGCCCTGTCTGAAAACTTTCCTTCTAACCATTTCATCACAGATCTTTGACAAAAGATATCTGACGTCATATACACACACCAACTCGGGCTTATCACAAGCCATACTATGTACCTGCTGATTTGAGCAAAACCGATTTCATCTTCTTTTGTCAAGGTTCCATCCGGAAGCCCTTAACGCCAAATTACACTGGGCTGCAGCAAGTAAATCTCACAAATGCCAAAATACTTAGTCATCAACCTAGCAGGAAAATGTGTGACTGTCAGCATTGATCGTTTGAAGCCAGCCTACATTAGTACAAACAACACAACTTCGGGTACATCAAACGATTCCTGATCCTGAACCATCCTTTACACACTCCTCTTCAACACTTAAATCAGTAACTGATACACCTACTTGAACCAGATCGGGCAGACATGTACACTGGCCTGCCAAGTCCGCAACATATCAGACATATTAATGGTCATGTTGTCCATAGACCATCAACCTGGTGGTGGTGGGGAGAGGGATTGTGGAATCTTCCACATTAGCATTTAACCCCCTTCAGAAAAATGTATTCTTCTCTGAAAAGCCTTTAATCGATCATCTCGTTTTTGCAAATCCAATCTTTTTACTGGTTAATAAACACCAAAGTGTAGCAAAATTTCAAATGAATCCTATTTCCCACCAAGCTCTTTGAGCCGATTTTGCTACACAAAGAAAATCTATAAATTAACCGCAGCTGACTCAATTCAGACAGTCAGCCACCAGAGTTCAACAATATGCTACCAAACTCCACGCATGGCAATTCACTGACTCACACACCACATTGAAAACTCAAACATTCATCAACCATTGTCCACGTGTTAACTAACATCTACAGTTGACTTGAAAAGTGAAACAATTTCACTGTTAAAAAGTAATTGTATATTTCACCAACTAAGCCTACACAGACAAAGGCAAGCAACTTTTGATAACATTTATTCTTACTTGTAAATTACACACGCACACACAGATAAATAAACGAACACATAATTTCTTTTTCCTTGCAGAAACCAAATCATTTTAAATTTCTTAACAATCAAAAAGTACCAACATTTCTTAACAACATTCCTGCACAAACATTCCTTATGACATTGTCTTAATTATCACAACAGCAAACATTTTAATTGTCGTTACATGTATATTTTATTGTTGATATAAAAATTTCTTTAATGTTAAATCTTTAACAATAGTATTTAGTAATTTCTTGCCAAGCAATTTGTTCTTAAATTGTTTGTATTGTTATGGCGTGTGTTCATTGGCGCATATATCTTTTGTATTATTAATGATTCAAGAAAACAATGAAACTCCAAATGTGAATCAACAAGTATATATTGAAATAACATACAAGAACAAAATATACAATAATTTGTATTCAATGTATAGATTAAGGGAAAAGAAGTTGCTCCCCTTTTACTGTATTTTGATTTGTAATTGATTGTTTGAAAGAAAGTTCTCTTTAGAGAGAAATGTTCAGGAATCAATGTTAAAACAAGTCTGCTGTTAGAATAGATAAGAATACAGTTGATCAGAAAGTGTGTTGTGTTAGAGAAATCAACAGAGTCCTGGCTGATTGAACTTGGCCGAGTCACAGAGAGATATGTATATATGTATTACAAAATTCTGTGTCTGTGTGTGCATTTGAAATGTTGTGAGTAAAGTCATAGGTTTGTGTTGACAGGCGAAATTTGCTGGACTCTACTAGCAGCTTATGAAAAAGTCGCCTCTTTTAAAGCTACAGATAGGCTCCCAGCGAAACTGCAGAAAAAGTTGATTTTGCACTAAAATAAGTGATTGGTTAAAATTTGACCAATCGCTACATTTGTACTAAAGAAACAAGTAAGCAAGTTCAAAACCGAAAAATTCAAAGCAACGACTGCGATGACTAAATTGTCCTATAGAAAGGCAGTATCAATTTATTAGCCAATCACAGACGAATAAAATGTGGGCATGGAAAAACATAGCAGTCACTACAGTATAACCTGTATTTTGTGGGATATGGACGCTATAAGCACGCATAAACTTCATCCTACTTAATTTTGCCTTCTGATATATTTCACTCCATGTACATCCTGCAACAAGATATTTTATGACCTGTATGAAAATATTAAAAAGTTAAAAGTAATGTATTTAAATTTATCATTTAACTAAAAAAAAAAAAAAAAAAAAAAAAAAAAAAAAAAAAAAAAAGACTTCTAATATATAAAAAAATAAAATTATTCATTCTAAGTTTAAAACTATGATATTCTTAAATTATTGGTTAGTTAAGGTTAAAGATAATTTATTTTAAAACATAAATACCAATGTTTTCATTATTGTACTGTTTGTGTTCTGTATTTCTTTAATTTCAATTTTTTTTTTATTATTTATATTTCATGCACTTTTAAAAGTCAGGGGTGGAATTATTATTTTTAATTTTGTCCCCACAGGCTACTGTGCATAAATAAACCTTATTTAATTCATTAAGTTTTCAACAAAAAGCAAGTAAACATTACTTCTTACAAAATCCAGTTAATCCTTCTTAAGATAAATTTGCTTTTTAAGCCCCGTGCTAAATATCTGAAAATTTTCTGTGTGGCTATCTCTATGTTGAGGTAATTTTTTTTTTTTTTGCTGTAAAAACATACATACATATACATGGCATTCATGTTGTATTCCACAAGTAATTTTTCAGTTCTGCTTCCCATACTTAAATTTCCTAAACATCAGGCTGCCAATAAATTACTCAACATGTCAGAACTCCCCCATTTACATGTTCAAAATATTGCTTTTCTGTAATATTTGTTTCAATACAGAACTTTTAATGAGCTAATTTTCCTCAAATAATGTTTCAGAAAATTGTATTTTACTTTTGAAAGCTTTTTTTTTTTTTAATAAAGAGAATTATTTTGTGCTGGAAGATCTATCACTATGAATGAATTTGTAGATTTTATTGATAACTAGAAGAAAAAAAAGATTCCAATAAATTAAAATCCAGTTTGAAACACAAATTTTTTTTTCTTATTGAAGAATCTATTAAATTGAAGTTAAAGCTTCCTTCAAGAAATCTTTTTCATTTTTTAAAATGACTTTTAAACTTAGGTATCTTTAGGCAGTACCTATTAGGTTGGTGCAAAAATAATGTCGTTTTTTGACGTATTTTTAACGTCAAAAAACGACATTATTTTTGCACCACCCTATTTTGGTGGATATGTGTATTGTGGAGTGATGGATATCGGCTTGGAATGAGAAATTGGAAGGCAGAGTTCGAATTCCAGTCGGGTTCGTTACATTCAATTCTGTACAAATACTCATGGAAAAGGCATGAATACATCTCTTCTTCCCTCCCGTTGAATAGCATGACAGGCTGAAGCCTAAAGCCTTGGTTTTTCGACCAGTCTACCGCAGGAAGAAACTGCAACCTACCGCGGGAAAAATCTTCTGTCTGGTCAATCATGAATCGAAAGTGACATGATCGCCCAAGCCGAGCGTGTATCACGCATGTGATCAAAATATGGTTCTCTAGCTAATGAAATCCAAGGGAGGTAATTCAATATTTGGAATGCGGAAATTGTTTCGGCTGTTAAAAATCGATGCCACATCGAAAATCTTAAGTCAAACTATCGCTCACTTAGGCTTCCAAAAAACTGACAAAAATTTTTAGTTTAAAAATATTTGAGTGAAGACCTACCTATAAACAGATTTTAATACGTTTCATCTTTGAAAATATCTTTTTTCTCCTCACATCAATTGGTTTGAGATTATTGTAAGGGAAAAATATTTTAAAGCGGACCCTTCTGAGACATAATTTAAAAAAAAAAAAAAAAAAAAAAAAAAATCAGCTATAAAACTTAAAAAGTCTTCTCATTCTCTTTCATTCTCAGTGTACTGTGTAGCCCCTCGTTGTGTCTTCAGCTTGCTTGGGATAATTAAATTTTTTTTAAATATATTCTCATGTCATGGAAGGAAATGTTTCCTTTTTCTTTTCGAAAAAATTTTTTTTTAAAATTTTCGTTCGGATATTATTTATTTAAAAAAAATGACATTTTAAATTTATACATAATTTTATATTAAGAATGGAAAAAGAATATAAAAAAATGTTGTAAAGTCAAAGACAAAAATATTCCATATGGTAAGCAGTCAATTTAAAAGTGAAAAAGAATGTGAACACAATTATGACAGAGAAATTAAAAATGAAGTTTTTTTTTTGTTTTTTTTTGACAAATTACTAACGAACAAAAAACAGACAAAACTGCGAGTTTTGACCAGAAAATAAAGTTTTATTCATAAACTTTAAGGAGTGAGTTTTGCAAAAACAAACCAGTTTATTATTTGTCCATAATGTTTTGTTATACAATATTACAGTATTACTTACTTTTTTAGTTTACTTAGTTACTACTACAAACAATGGTGATGATAACCCAACCAGAAATTATCTTTGTTCCGTACGGTATTCATTAGTTTTTTTTTTAGAGTGTTTACTTTAATAATTTAAATTTTTAATTTTGTTTATCCCTCATCCAAAACTAAAGGTTTATTCATCATTTCATTTGACAATATTCAACCTATACTTTTTTTTGCTTAGCATTTACCAAGCATAATATCTTTCTAGCTTTGTTGAGGGGGATGCACAGCAGGTTACATGCGGAGTTGTCTAAAAAGGTGGTCCCAAACGGAATGTTGACGTATGTAATGATGTCATCAATAATGGTGTTTTCATCACAGGCGAAGTTATTTTTGTTTACAATCTTTTTATAACACTTTGTCCGATTGTCAAGCACGGTTCTAAACTCTAAGTGTTGTCGACACGGATAGACATAAAATTAAAACAAATGAATAAGGTTGTTTTTACTGTGAAATTAAATTAAATAAAATTTTAAAATTTATGGACAGTAATGAAATGAAAAAATTGAAATTTATTGTAAAATTAACAGAACTCATATGATAAATTGCGGTTTGCGCCTTTATACTTTTTTTTATGAAAATGGCAAGATTTCAAATATTTTTTCATCATAGACAGAACTAAAAATAAATGTACATGAAGAGATCGGTTCACTTGATTTGAAGCCCCACTCAATCCTATCACAGCACATTTTCTTTTTTTTACAAAGTAATATTCCACCTAGGACCACTCTTTCAGACATGTTCAACTTCGTGTTGAAAACAAAATCTCAGCACAAAAATCACCGCAAATCCAATACCAGAATTTTGATTAAAAGTTCTTTAACTTCTTTCATACCAACACGAAGGGGTTTTTTAAAATCATCCCAACAAATAGAACTGTGGGGCGCTTAATGTCAGTTGTCAATTAAGCTAAAAAGGTGTTGGTGAAAAATATAATAAACTAAACGTTTTTAAAAACTCAGGAATTCCTTTGAAAAAAAAAAAAAAAAAAAAAAAAAGGCAAAACATAGAAACTTACATAATTTGCAACAAATGGACACGGAAAAATAAACTAATTTAGTTAGTTAGTTTTACACTATTTATTGTTCTTTACAGACGTAATGATTTGAATGGGGAATCTCTAGTTTTTTTTTGTTTTTCTTTTTTGTGTAACAGAAAAAGGAATCGATTGTTTTTTAAAACAATCGATTACTTTTTAGCACAGAGGAAAATTAAAGCAATCACATTTCCATATAAGATTAAAAAAAAATCATTAAAAAAAAGTCTGCACATAAGCCGGCCTAATGTTTCCGGTAAAACAAAAAAAAAAAAAAAAAAAAAAAAAAAAAAAAAAAAAAATTTAAAAAAAATACTTCTTTTAGTTTTGTAAAAGGAGTTGCGGAAAAAAAATGATTGTTTCCCGATGTGGCGAGAAAAAAAATCAAGTTTGTTTTTTTTCTTTTTTTTTTTTAAATAGAAAAAAAAACTGTGAGTGTGATTGTAATGTACGAATAACTTTTTATTGATTTGTGTCAAAATGGCGATATTTAATTTTAAGAAAAAAAAATTTTATAGAAATAATTTAGTGGTGTAAATTTTAAGTTTTAAGCAACGACATTAATGATTATGAGAAAAATAATTGGTGATAAGTGGAAAGTCCTTAACTGGAATTCAACAAGGTTTATTTTAAATTTTCTAATTAACCACCTGTCGAGAATTTTTTCTTCAACTTACTAAAAATGTTATTTTATGGATGTGGCTTAATTATAAAAAAATCTTATTGATATTGTTAAATAAATAAGGTAAATTAAAGTAAAGGCTACGTTTGTTTTTCAAGCTAGTTCCTAATTTCATTTTGATATTTTCAGTGTAAACTTTCAAAGAGAACGTTCTATTCACTGTGGTCACAAGAGAAGAGAATATTGCAAGTTACTATTTCGGCTAAAAAGTAGTAAAACTTTTTTGATTTTCTTTTAAAAGATTAACAATACAATTTCGCTGTTTTAACGACTTACTGTTAACAACTGAATTTCATTTTTTTTTCTCTTAAAAATGAAAAAGAAAACTTACCCCTCTGTAGATGATGACGCTACCCACAACATAATTCGTTAATTACAAAATGCAACCGTAAATACTTGGAAAACTTGTGATTTTTTTTATTTTTGTAACGTGTTTTAGACTTTTTAGCAAACGTGATTAAGTTGCAAATCAAACTAGAGATTAATTAAAAACTCACAACTTAAATAATGGTTTTTTTTAATCTTGTTAAATTTTCATTTAAAAAAAATTATCTGGAACCGACAATCATTGCAGCAATTTTTTTTAAACACTAACAACAAACTGTAAGAGAGTTATGTTGTCTTTTCTACTTTCGTACGACTCAGCAGCGAAGTGTATGTGAAAGAGTTGAGAAATAAATTCCATTATATTCAAATATCAATCGAACTTGTTGCTACTACAGAATAACCCCGAGAGAAGGAAACCTCCACTTTCTTATATACAACAGTTTTCAACCCATGTAATAATTTGCAATATTTCTGTTGCGAGGTAAATTCTCTTATGATGACACATATACCAGTGCAGTCGACTATGCTTCTTGCTACTACACAGCCAAGCAATAAAATCTTTCTTTGTAGGTGGGAGTTGTAAGGGAGAAAAAGAGAATGTTACATTGTCAATGTCAAGTTATAAACAAAAACTCGATCTTTCATCTTGTTCAATCGGATGGACACGTGTGTAAGAGTTGCATTGTAAGTGTCATACGCGCAAAAAATAAAAAAACACAACTGTTAGTTTCACTACACACGTAATCAAAAAGAAAAAAAAACAGATGCAAAAAAAAAAAAAAAAAAAAAAATGGGCAGAAACAAACTTCGATCAAACTTACGTTTCTATTTCAGGTGCCATAATGTTGGATTAAAAAAATAAAACAAAAAGAAAAATACTACGATGAGGCAGTAGCCCGGAAATTGAACATGTCTTCTCTTGTAAGGGAAGAGGAGCAAAAACACAAAAAGCTAACACAGCTGTGAAGTTAGATGGGCACTTGATACTTTTCTTACAAGTACACAACCCAACTGATAACAGCTTGTATTCTGTATCACGAATATTGGGTTAAAAAGTAAAACGGTAAACGAAACCTTATTAGCTCAAGAAACAAAATTAAAATTTGCGTATATTATTCAAATTTTTCTTCATCCGCGTATCACTTAAAAAATCAGAATATAAAAATACAAGGTTTCTTGTTTATTTTTATTTATTTTACATAGAAAATTATAAACATTTTTTAAATTCAAATGTTAAGATTTCAATGACATGTCAAAACGCCGATAAAAAAAAGTAGTTTCTTTTTTTTTTTAACATTCGCATTTGTTGAGGTACCTCCAAAGAAAAGCGATAATGCATTTAAATGAAGAATCTTTATTCTTTCTTGAAGCTTTTCAACTAATACATTAAATTTCCCAATAGGCAAAAAAATAGTCTGCTGTATTAAATTTCAAACTGAATTTAAATTGATTGGAATGTTTTGTTTTTTTTAAATCGTTATTGATAGAAATCAGCAGACATATGGGCAAATCTGTCAACAAAGGATTCTCTTTATAAAAAAAATAAAAATCTTTTAAAAATAAAATTACTTTTCTGAAACTTTATTTGAGGAAGATTAGCTGATTTAAAGTTTTAAATCAATCGCGCTATTATACTTTCGCCCAACCCAAGCTTTACGTGTGTGTGTGTGTACTGTAGTGGAACTAGGAAGGCTGCGTGAAATATTGTGCTGCAAATAAAATATGCAATATCCACAAACATAAATTATAAGAAATAGCCAAATGGTAACGATATTCAATCACGACAAAAAATACATGTTTGAAACAACAAATTAAATTTATATACACAATTTACAATTTCTTTGTAACGATGTGTGCAAAAGTATATTTGAGAGAAAAATTTACTTGCTGTTTCGGAAATGTTCAATATCGAAAAAGTTGTCTGCCTTTGATTTAAAGGTCGAATTTAACTTAGACAAAAGTTTTTTCTATGAAAGATATTGAGTGAAAGGGTTTTTTGTGTAAATTTTTCTAATTTCTCATAAAGGAAGTTTGTTTCTTTGGCGTCTCTCAGATGCATAATTCCCATGTATATCTTTTAGTTTTATGTGTGTGAATCTCAAATTTATTTATTGTATAGAATACAATTATGGCACAAGGCCGAAAAGAGGGAAGGGGTTAGGGCTGGTCCACACTGACTATCCTATACCTAGCTAATCAGATTCACGACTCATTCACTCGTTACAATTTGCCCATTTATCACAAAAACTCATACATCACCAATCAATCCACCATAATACCATATCCTCTCAGGGAGACCTACAGAAAACGTGCCCCGTGGCTTAAAAATTTGATGATAATAAAATATATACAATATATACATAAAAATATATGGATGAAGAATGAGAGGGGAGAGAATGAACCCCAAAACAAACTAAATATCAACACAAATCAAACTAAACATAACCAATGTTAGTAGGGCCCGTCCAACCCTCAAAAAGAAAGAGGCCGCTGTATTCTGCCCATTGGACAAAATCAAGAGGCTCTCTCACTAAGGGAGAGGGGAAGGAGAAAATATATACAGACATGGGAAATATAAAAGCTAAAAAGTGTTGAGATGAAAAGTGGGGGTTAAAACAAACTGGGGAGGTTGGGAAACTCAACTTGGATCATAACCAAAGATGCAGCTGGGAGCAGGCCAGGAATAACATATATTTGCATTAACTAGGTACACAAAGCTTGTCTAGCCTAACCAAGGGAAGGCCACCACAGGAAACCACCCCAATGTGACGTAGGTTGACCTAAAAGAGAAAATCAAGGCTAGCCCCGTTCAAATGAACCAAGCTCACCTCAGTCACCCACCCTTCGCTAAAGACTGTTGAATGCAAGCATTTTCTATCAGTTCTAATCTTCATCTTGAGCTGATGCTCAAAGAATCGGATCAGATTCTGATGAGAAAGATGATTGCCTTGCAAGACTTCCTCCTGTCATGTTGTTCAAATCACCATTTGAACCATGGCCAATAGCGATAGAAACACCATTCGTTTCACTCCAGAATACGGGGGTGACACATTGTTACATGCGTATGTGTAATCAATGGGCACGAGCAATTCAGGAGCAATACGAGCTGTCAACTCGCTGAAAATGGTAGAGGCGTGCGAAGGTGTTTCCTCTAAGCCAAGGTCACATCGTTCACAGTCTGGCAAATCCACCAAGCCCCATACGAAGGCCTTGTCATTGAGAGATACCTGGCAACTGACTTGGAATAGGCTAAGCGAAAACTCAGGGTTGCTGAGGTAATCCGCTGCTGGCGCCCAGGACCAGAAGGAGCAAAACTCCTCCTCTGACATGTTGAGCCGCTCACGTAGAGAATCCTTTGTGAATCCCTCCACTAGATAATGATAGAAAACCTTTCTAGGCTGAGAGAAGTCACTGGACTGAAGAATCAATGTCAAGGCGTATCAACACTTGCGAAGGAAATCTGATTGATCCCGGGGTTTACAACAGTGCTCAACCCGTGAGACGGAGGGACTGATAGTAAGGAAAGGGAAGGCGTCCTTCACAATCCCTGCGATAATTGAATCTTCTGTCAATGCACGGTGTAGGAAAGCCAACCTCAAGGCGAGTTTGTGGCTCGCCAAGTGCAGGATTCCCAGCCCACCATGACACAGACATTGTGCACAGACTTCTCTGTGGGCCTTATGACTGCATCCCCTCCACATAATGGAGGATAGCAATCGCTCGAGCGGCTTCTTATGGTCCTTATAGAGAGGAAGTACGGCCAAGCAGTAAAGGACAATCAGGAAGACGTTAGTGGCAAACACCTCTGCCCTGCCCTTCACGGACAACCTCCTTCAGTGCCAAGTCTCACCAGCCATGTCGACCTTCACCCGTACTTCTGACTAATTTTTCTCCAGCTGGAGGTCATGTCCAAACCACACTCTGAGAATGCGGACAGGACCATCTGTCCAACCAAAGGACCCCAGAAGATCAACCCCCTTCCAGACACCTAACTGCAAGCCAGAAAACTTGTTGCAGTTAATCTTGGCCTCTGTCACCTTTTCATACCGATCAAGTGCCTTCAGTACCACCTCAATGTTACTGTGGGATGACATGGTAGTAGATACGTCAGTGGCATATGCAGAAACCCTGGCATGAGCCCCTCCAGGGACAGCAATTCCACGTAGGCCTGGACTGCATGCCCTGTCCCTCAGGTAGTGAAGGAGAGGCTCCAACGCCAAAGTGTAAAGTAGGGGTGACAGTGGACAACCCTGACGAACCGACCGAGACAATGCAAAAGCGCCCAACAGCTTCCCATTTACCTGTACCACAGTACTGGGGGAGTGATACAGAAGACTAATCCAGCGGCAGAAGTCGGGTGCAAATCCGTGGCCTGCAGAACAGCAGCAAGGTAGCAATGGTCAACCCTATCAAATGCCTTGGACTGATCCAAATTGATCAGCGCAGCCTCATCGTCGTCTTTTACTCCCTCTATGATCTTGTGGATCAGATGAAGGTTGCTTTGAATTGTTCAGCCCTTCACAACACAAGTCTGCTCCGGACCCAACAGAGACTTGGCAACTGACTGCAAATGCTCTTGCAGGATCTTGGCTAAAATCTTTAACTCTGTGTTTAGCAGAGTTATGGACCTATAGTCATCTAATTCTCCCCCAACATCCTTGCCCTTTTTCAACAATGTGATTACACCCCTGGTGAACCAGCCAGGGATGAACCTCTGCTAGAACCAGTTGTTGAACACGACAGCCAAACTCAGGACAAAAGTGGTGCGACAGCCTCAAGTACAATTCATAGGGTAAACCATCCAGACTGGGTGACTTTTCTCTGCTGACCTTCTTCAATGCCATGTAGACTTCACCCTCTGAGATTTCTCTCTTGCAGCTAGCCACTTCAGTCAGCAAAAGCTGAGGAAAGTCAGCCAAATAGCTACGAAACTCCTCATCCCAGAGACCAGGCTCCTTGGTGTGAATCTCAAATGTGACAAAAATTCATTCGCTGTTTCTATTTATAGTTTTTTAAAAGACCAAATCAGCTCAATAGGGCTTGGTGGCTGTTTGCGTGGGCAAATGTTGTTTTTTTTATTCTTTAGCCAATAGGATTTCTTGAAACATTTAAATTAGGGATGAATTTGAGAGAGATTTTTTTACGTCAACTGAGCCTACTTTTGCACAAAATTTTATCTGTTTTGTTATGGAAATTTCTCGAAGCTTATTTTATATTTAACAACCAATGAAATTCAAGAAAATGTTTGAAATTGGAATGATGGTTACTAAACCTGTACACCTCCAAATCCTGTTGCCCACCGATCGCGAATAGGTTTTGTTCCCTACAACGGCTGCTGTAAGCAATGCAGTCCATACTGATGACTAGCAAACCATAGTTACAGTACCAGTCAATGCAATTAAATTATCAATTAAACTGTGCTCCAATCTTCAAAATAGTGATGTCTTCAAAAACCTGTTGATTGGGAATACCAGGCATAATACTTGCTTTGAAATATACGTGAAGTGATGAATGTAAGCACTACAAAAAGGATAGCCAACCAGAAAGAATTATTTCTTGGAAAAAAATTACGTCACGGTGAAATATTACAATGGGGTGGGGGTTGCGAAAGTGTAATAGTGCCAATCAATCTTATTTGAAACAAACATTATTGGCACTTATAGCTACTAAACATCTAAGCGCTACAATGAATTTCTCAAAATTCTATAAAATTAAATGTGGGGAGTAACAGATCTTGAAAGTTTCATTAAAATCTGACTATTTGCTTTTTGCTAGAATTTCCAAATCAATGCGTTTTTCACCGAAAAAAAAGAAAAACAAATAAAAAAACACACACACACTAAAATTTCCTATAATAATTTATGGTCATCTGCCGACTCAAGAGAAACTTTTTTTTTTAAACAAAATGTTGAAGGTTGTAAAAAGATTAAAAAAATTTAATAATAAAAAATCCTTCAGATTTTCCACTTGATAAGAAGAACAAAGATGAATGCTACGTTTATTTTTATTAAGTTTTGGGGTACTTTTTCCATCATGAAACTATTAAAATAGCATGTTAAGATTTTAGAGACATGTCAAAAAGCCAATAAAAGAGTATTACATACACGCACACATATTTGTTTAAAATTTACTATATGTACAGAAAGTGCTCAATAGATAGTCTATTTGTAGATTTAAATAGTGTGCATACAAAAAATCAATACTGCATGGGAACTGGCAGATTCATACTTTAAATGATTAAATCATGTTACTTCTCTTTGTGTAGCCACTCATAAAGAGGAATACAATATGCCCTGATGATCACTTAAGATGCAAAACTGCCAGTCACCATGTAGCATTAATTTCTATGTCTATACACTACACAGTAAAAACATATCTCTGTACATAGTTGTAGTACAGTACTCCATGTCCTGAATAGCAACTGGGTTTGCTAGGCATAGACCTCCCCTCCTCCCATGCTCGCCAGCTGTTCTCTATTTATACTTGCCTATAATAGTACATATGATAAAATTTGCATATGATACTACACATGATAAAAATATGTTGTAAAACAGTGGCAAAGTTTCATGCAATATATGATCATCAAGTGTTAAACAACAGATTTGCATATGTTTTATTGTTTAACACCTGATAATTATATATTTTCATGAGACTCAGTCACCATTTTACAATATATTTTTGTGATTTTCATGTGTTTACTAAATAATAGTTTTGCCTGTTGAGCATGAAAGCACTTCCTGTTCCATAAGTTTTTTTGTAGCTTATTTGTACTATTTATATTATAATACAATTGTTATTGTGTCTTATTGGTGTATGTGCATGCATGCACACACATTAATTACAAAAAAATAAAAAAAGATTATAAAAGTGTGGATGTAGTAGGAAACAGATCATAAGGTATAAAAAGAGAATTTCCAACCAATCATGGTTGGTTTGAGTAAATTCAAAAACTTTTAAGCTTTTGCAATGTCATTCTGGCAACATGTGACCAAAGATTGTCATGAGGCAGAATTGGACATTGTTGATTATCCAGTGCTGGTTGCATTTTGCTTAACTGAATACGCATTTCATCCAGTTGCTGGCATTGATGTGCTGGTTATATTCTAGAAAGTTGCAATGGATAACACCAATGGTGGATCACCAGACAGTTACCATAATCTTCTGTTGGTGCAATTTCAGTTTTGGAAAGTGTTTGGGTCCTTTGTCATGATCAAAGCATTGAGTCAATCCTATATAATTGTCATAAATGATCCATTATTCATCATCACAAGTCACTGTTTGATGAAGAAATGGATCATTCAAATTTCACAGATGCAGCATTGAACACGCTTCAAAACATCAAACTGCTTGACATTCACCGAGTTCATATGGAACTTGTTTATAGAGTTATTTCCCTTGTTAATTTTCTTGAGCTGATCCAATATTATTGAAATGCTGATAAATATTATCTGAGAGATTTCTCTGACACTTTGATGTTGGTTTGGTTGGATTAATGTTTTCAGATATTGATTGTCATTTGCTGATGAATGTCCTCTACCAACTTGATCTTCAAGACTTGTGTCTTCACAGCAGAACTTCCAAAAACAGCATCGTACCATCTGATCATGATTGGATCCGATGCTCAGTTAATATTGGCAACAGTTTGGAAAGTATTAATACTAAAAAAAAAAATAAACATCTCTTTGTTTTCTGTGTTCAGGATAAGAGGTATACAATATTTTATGTTAAATTCTGAAAGATATTGATATAAAATTAACAAAGAGGACACTTTAATCATTAAGAATGAGTAATACACTATTATAATAAGATATTAGAATACAAAAGTTTATTCTAAAATCAGTCATTTTTTTCCCAACAACCAAATACAAGATACTAATTGGAAGTTTATTTAGCATATTAATTGTGAATATGATTAATTACTAAAGCAGCAATAAATATCAATTAGTAAAGGATGATTTATTTCTGAAAATATCATTTTTGCAAACTTCTTTAGCATATTTTAGAAATCTACAGAAAAGTGGATATTTTTCCCCCCCAGGTTTCTTCCTAAGTTATTAATTTTACTTTAATTCATTTTGATAAGATTGTCTATTTAACAATTTTTAAACATTAAATATATTTGTCTATACCAGAGGTCACCAAACTTCTTTCACAGAGCTCCAAATAACTGAGAGAATGATGAGCACACACCAAATAACCATTCTGTTCAATACAATACACTAAATACACAAAAAATAAAGACAACAAACATATTTATTTACCAAGAAGTTATCAAAGAAGGTGACATTAGCAATAAAATAGTTATATCACACCCAGTACACACATATCTGAATCTCACAAACTAAACAGCCAAAAAGGTTAGTGAGAGTTTTAAAAATAATTTGTTCAAATCTGTGCAAAAAGCGGATCACAGAGCTTACCCAGCTTCATACAGATTTTCAAAAAACTCCAGTTCTAATTGGTCAATAAACACACAAATGGGCGTTACTATCCACCCACCCACAAGTATTTTTTTCAGCTCATGACTAAGTTTAAAGTTGGCACCTATTTTCTGTGAGTCACCCAAAGAAAACAAAATAGAAAAATTCATTCACATTTCATCAATGAGCATTTTGACTCAAAACGACTTGCCACAAGAATCCACGTCACATCATCTTAAGTTTTACCATTTCTATGAACATTCAACAAACATTAAGAAATCTTCACTCACTCACAAATTCATTTTATGCAGAAGCCTGAAGTTATTTCCTGCAAATGAATTAACTTTATATTTTCCAATCTTTCGAGAACATTGTCTCACAATATTAATCAAAGTAAGACAACTTCATTGAACAAAATTTGCACACATTTTTTACATAAATTTATTGCTTAAATGAACAGTAACTTTCTCAGAGAAAACTTTCTCCTACAACTCACTTTATGGAACTTTATTCATACATTCTACCAAACTGCATTTCTTACCTGAACTCATCAACTAAAGTCAAAAACACATAAATTGAGTTCAACACTAATTAAAAAATCTATACCATTATGTAAAAATCCTTTTTATAATGAAAGTTGTTTGTTTACCAAATATTGCTTTTTGTCTTTTCTAAAATTTGTTTATTGCTTCTTGTTCCTTTGTTGAAGAAAAATTTTAAATTGTATGGACGATATATAATTTTGCACGCAACCTATAGAAATTATTCTACACACACAAATATCCCCCAACACCATCTTTGTACTTATCTTTCAACAAGTCACTTGCTTTCAAATCAATGAGTTCCAACTGTAGTTCAACTGGCGCATCCCCAAGGTTACAATCAAACAGATTTTGGAACAGAAGTATGTCACTCTCAATGACATCTGAAAATCTCTCAAAAAAATGTTTATTTTTAAGCCATGAATAATCTTCGGAAACTTGAGGTTGACAGTGCAAAACTCCTTGAAACACTGAAAATGAGAGAAATTCCTTCTTTCCAGTTCACTGATTTTCCTCAAACTTAGATTACTGTCAGATACAAAAATCAGATTGGTCAAATTTTGACATTTTTACTTACATTTATTTTAATTTTTCTACATGGTAAGTTTAACTACAATCTATTGATAATTCCATATAAATAATTAGTAGCAGGCTGAATGAAGTGTCATTGGCAGTAGTTTGATGAACCCTGGTCTATACACACACATATTCCAAACACAACATTTGACCAATGACAGGAGATATCACAAACAATTAGCAGCCAAGCATATATTTGTTGATACATAAAAATTCACTTTACATCCAAGTTTGTTTTCTTATTCAATCTTAGTGTTGTTGGAAATTACAAATTCTGTTCCAATTTTTGTTCACAGATTTACAGTTAATAGAATATTTGTCATTACCCTAAATATTAATCTTGAGTCCCTTAAAGATAATGTTCTAAATATGGAATGGCAACAAACTGAATTTATTGTCTTTTATTAATCAGGTGGTACTGATTAATCATGGGATGTGCAGACAGTGCAACAGCTATTGGCATAGACCGGAATTGGCAAGCAAAGTTCCAATTAACTTTTGAATAAATGGCCTTGGAAAAGGCATGGAACCATCTCTTCTCCTTCCACTGCTATTGGTTAAATAGCAGAGTAGACAAAGATCTCTAGACTTCGGTAGCAACCAGTATAAGAGAAGACATCAGGAAACCATTCCACTATCTTTCCCAGAAAGTTATGGTAATTCAAAAGTAATAAAGAGTACTGAACTGTTATGGGATATCTGTGTTCCAATATGGCATTGAATGCTGGACAATCTCTCAAAAGATGATGAAGAGCCTTGAACCAATAGAAATGTGGTTCTACAGAAGGATGCTGAGGATACCATGAGCTGAATATGTAAGTAACGTTGAAGTTTTAGAGAATATGGAAACAAAAAGAAACATCAGGAAAAGACAGTTGAAATTTCTGAGGCAAATAATGAGGAAAGAGGGCTTGGAAAATTTGATACTAACAGAACAGATTGAAGGCAAGAGGGACATGAAAAACAATACATAACATACATAATACTTAAGTAAATTAATAGCAAAACAAGATTTATGAGAAATAACAAAAAAAATTTATTAAGGACAAGAAAGGGCAGGAAATTGTGGAGAGCTGTGATCGCCTATATCCTGAAGAGACAGCATATAAAGAAGAAGAAAGAAAAAGAATCCAACATTGCTTATGTTCTGAATGGACATGTTAAAAAAAATTGATTAACTACAAGTACGTTTTTGGGAGTTACTTTCATCCTTTATTTTGATGGTCTCTCATGAAAAGCATTTAATCAAAAACAAACATTTCAATTTCTGGATGCTTCATTTTGTCCTGTATGAACATTACAATCCATAAATGAATTTTTATTAGTTAATAAATAATTTCTTTTCTCATACTTCTCACTGGTTTCTGGCTTCCCTAACTCGTACAATCCTCAAAAATTTAAATGCAATGTCAATCACCATCTTTTGTCTTCTTGAAACTTGTTCTTTTATTGTCCTTTCTCCTCACTAATTTTCTCATTCTCTTTCACTCTCAGTAACTCCTTGTATCTTAGTAACATTATCTCCTTGCTTAGGTTGAAATGATTAAAAAAAACAAAAAGAAAAAAAAAACAACATTCTTTTGAATTTATTTTAATTCAATCAAAACTTATATTCTGATTATAAAGCTTAAATGTTTTGAATCAAGAAAGCAATTTATTTATCCAAAACAGAAAATACTTTGTCACATTTTATACATACAAAATAAATAAATTTTAATGAAAAATATTTTTGGCACAGAATGTATTTTATCAATAGACTGATGTAAAAAAACAAAAACAAAAAAAACAAAAAAAAACATTTAGAAATAATTCAGTTCTCTTAGGAGTAGGAAACTCTAACATTTGCATTTTCTCTAATTGGTTTATTGCGGATAGAGTAGCTAAAAACAATTCAACAGAATTCATCTTAATACATGATCCATTATTAAACTTACAGTTAAAATAAGTTGAAAGATTTATTTTGTTAGAACTAAAATAAATCCATATTTGTATAAAATCAATACAAAATAAAATTTAGCTACAACCCTTTTATACATTTTCTTTAATTTAAATGATTTAGATGTTTTGTTCTTCACAATGCAAACTCTTTCTTTGCTTATAATCAACCAAAATAGATCATAATGAAGAAATGCAACATTTTGGAGATTAGAAAAAAAAAAAATAGTGTTAACTTTTCATGAGAAACATGCTGTGTTATTTTGATGTACAATTTATGGAAATGTATTGTTATAGTAAATATATTCCATACATGGAAGTTCATTACTTCAATTGATCTTCTTTTCAGGATGCAAAAGGAATATTCAGTTTTTTGCAAAAGTATGTAGTTAATTTAAAGTAGTATTTTAAATTAGAAAAGGCAAATTGTTTGATGATCAAAACACTGAAATCCAAGATCAAATCAAGACAAACTGTTTGATAATTAAAAACACTGTAAAATCCAAGTGGGGTGCAGAAGGAAATATTGCAATCAAAAATTGTACTCCAATATCAAGAAATCTAAGCACACAAGTCTTTTTTGATGTCAATCCACTGCCCGTTCAAAACCATCTGATTCAAAAAACTGTGTCCTGAAAAAAGGATGTGCTCTTATATCGGTTGTGTCCTCACGCATACAAAACCATCAACACGTACGCTATGACAGAATTACAAATGGCAACCATAACCTCCCTTTTGGTCTCACTTCACTACAAGTAGGAAAATTATTTTCATAATGAGTGAACTAAGTCACGATGGCACTTGAAAAATAAAGATTTAAAATTTAAAAATTGATCATATTCTGTCAGAACTCCAGTTCTTTGACTTAAACAGAAGTTCAATATCCACAACTCATATGACAAATACATATTATGATTATAACATAATAAAACATCTTTTCCGACTGAACCAAAAGCAACAGAGACTAACTTTCTACTACTACAATGTAATAATTTGGGGAATATTTCGCCCGTGAGTCTATCTCACCTGACTGCAAGTGTATTGATTTTCTCCACATTTCTATCTCGACTACTACCTTGTGTTATACTCTGAACAGACTCTCAGTCTCCCACAACTGACATACAATATCCAAGAATGAGCAAATAATCAAACCTTGTAGATGATAGGAAATAAAAATTCTCTTGTTTATCTCAGCTATATCCTATCATCATTTGATTTTTGTCACTTTCAGTTTTCTTTTCTTGTTAATGGTAAGGCAGCCATTACAAATTGAATCTAGAAATATGGCATATTTTAATCATTAACTTTTTCAGTCAATTGTTAATTAAACTTCAATATAGTTTTCAAAATGATTTTTATAATCATTTAAAGAAGATGCAATACATATTTAGTTTTTGTATCAGAAATTCACAAGAGCAAATTAAAAATCCTTTTTCCTTAAGCGTTAACTTTTCTCTAAGAAAAGTTGTATTATTTCCAAAATAAATTAGTTTTGTAACTTTTTGTTTTGTTTTGTAGTCAATACTAATTATGAGACAATCATAGTATCTCTTATATTCCATAGCAGAAATAGTATTTCACTTTAATATTACTCAAAACAAAAAAGTGAATACAAATCCCATAAAAATATTCATATAATAAAGATCAATGTTCAAAAGGACAAAGACATTCAATTGCTGTCACTATCACATCTATCTCATTCTCTATTCCTGTTTTATAAGTACACTAACATACCCAAATACATTGAATTTTATAAGGCCCCTCAGAGGATGAGATATGTTAGCTAAGATAAGTTTTCCTTTTGTCATATATACAAGTCATTTAATACAAGAAAAAATACACACACACATACATACATACATACATACATATATTAGCCCAACCAAGAAAGAATTCTAAAAACAAAATTTGATATTTGGTTGGTTGATTGGTTTTGTTTAGCAGCATATCAAATCCTCTATGGGTTATTTATTGCCAAAATCTAAATAATTTGAACACAGTTTTATAGCATCAACTAAATATATTTTGAATGCAATTGTATGCCTTCATCTACAGATAAAATGTATTGCTGGTTATTTTGCTTTAAAAATGTATTTTTGGTCATTTTACTATTAGATTGGTGCAAAAATAATAACGGTTTTTGACGTATTTTTTAACGTCAAAAACCGTCATTATTTTTGCACCAACCTAATATATATCTTTGGTCCTTTTTTTATATAAAAATGCATTGTTAGTATTTTTACTATAAAAATGTACTTTTTTATACTTTCATAGTGTTTTGTTTGTTGGGTTCACTATTTTCCCATAGTTGGGACCCTAACAGGTGCTACCACCCCAGGTCAGGATGGACCTGGGAACAATAACAATTAAGAGGTGGTTTCATGCTCCTCAAAAACCTCCAATCTCCTGATCAGAGGCCTTGCTGTCAGACATAATTTATCATCATACTCAGGATTATGATATTTGGAAAGCAAGTTAAGTCAAGAAATTTTCTACCAAAATCCCACTTTGCCTCTTGTCTATATACACACATAAATTTGAAGTTTTTAAAACATCACCATTAACACTGTTACTACATTTTGAGTTGTACTGTGCCAGACTTTATGCATATTTCATATATTTCTTTCTTTTCTATGTATTCATTTTTTTGTAAGGGTCATATTTACAACAGTCTCTGGTAGCTTTCTCTTCAATTGCATTTTGATCTTAAAGTCAACTTCATAACAATAGAAACTTCAACTGATCAGTTACATTAGAATACAACAGGATCATCTCTTAAAATTTGCTTTGCTATCAGTTTCATACAAAGAAAAAACAATGATTTGGCTCAGAGTTGATGTTATACATGCTTTAAAATGGCACTGTTAAATAATTCTGTATTCGTATACACTACAGTTCAAAAGTTTAAAGCCACCCCCAGAATTAGCATGAGATGAACTTGATAGAAGAGTGAAAAAGAAAAAGGAAAAAGAACTCTTAGAGTCATTGAACAAAAATAGAATCAATTATGAAACTTATACTTTGGGAAACTTTTGCAACAAATGCCAAAAATGTGTGCTGCATTAATAAAGGCTAAAGGAGGATATTTTGATTAGAGCAAAATTTAAATCATGAAATGTTTTTTTCTTTTTGTCATAATAAAATTTCTAATAAAAAAATTATGTCTCACTTTTTTTAACCATGTATAATAATTTTCTCTTATTTAAAGTACAAAACAACTACTTTTGGGGTCAATTTAAAAATTTACCAGTGTTTCCTGAAACTTTTGAACTGTAGTGTGTGTATATATATATATATATATATATATATATATATATATATATATATATATGAATATGAAAAGGATGCTGAAAAGTTCTCAGCCCAATCCATTTTTCAACATCTGACTGAATGACCAAACATCATAATTTCTTTTGTAGTCCCTTCTTGGAACTTTTTAACATCTCCTTTTATATGTTGTAGATCAACTTTTTCATGTCTTTCTATCACTACTATTCCCTAAACTTTTATATGACTCATTACATTTAATTACAAATGTATATGTTATTATTCACATCTACTGATAGTGACCTCATTCTTTACAAAAGGTCACATATCTGTGTAGCATTTTACCAAAATTGGCAAATGTCTAAACATATATGTAACTAAGCATTTCTGTTACTATTGTTGAATATTGTTATGCTTATCACATTTTTTTCTACTCATTTAATATTTTTCATGTTCTGTATTTGTTTTTGTTCTTTTTTGGTATTTGGTTACTGTTGCATATTTATCATAATTACAATTCTTTTGTTTTTTTTTATATAAAATTATAACAGTGTTACGAATGAGCAGTGAAAAAGAATGCTTTCTTTTTGAGTGTTTCAATTATTTCATTAAAGAAAAAATGAAGAAACATTTCAGCAGAAAAAATATCAAAAGTGGATTAAGATTAAGTAATATTATGGTATTCGGAAAGTAATTACACATGAATTAGTAGTCAACGAAGCATGGTCGAGTGGTACAAAACTTCCTCTAGAGTTAGTTTATCATCTCTTTTATCTGACAACGTCTCATTCATAATGCATTTCAGGGTTTAATTGGGAAAAATTTGGGTTCCTCATGAGCTTTCACTATAATAATGATTTAATGATACAAGTCGTACTAATTAACTGATAACTGGAGGCATAAGAGATGGATTTATACACATTTGTTACTGCATTTTCATTAATGCTCTATGGTGGATGATAGAACATCTTATGCTTAGTGGTGCTGAAAAAAAGGCACATAAAAAAACTGGGTCAGCATCAAAACTTTAATCTTTCAGCTCTTTAAGTTAAAAAGGATTTTCTTTTGCAAAAAGTGATCTTTATTATCATAGAAAGTATGAAACATCAAAGTATGGAGTTCATGATTAGTGTTGTTGCTTCTGGCTCAAATAATTGTTTCAATTTGATGTGGAATTGAATGCAACAAGGTTCAGATTTTCTCATTGGGAATTTTTTGCCATTCTTCTTGGCACTAATCCAAGAGCTCTTGGAGACTGCATGGTTTTCATTGGAGCACTTGTTTCATCAGTTCCCACCACAACGGGCCCATTATATTGAGATCAGGATTTTGTGCTGGCGAATCTTCCACAAGTGGAACATCTTCACCCACAAAAAACTTTTTCTGTTGCATGTGATGTGTGGCAAAAAGAACTGTCCTACGGAAAAATTTCTCCATTTTTATAGTCAAGCAAAAGATTACACTGTAGTAAATTAATATAGTTTTCATAATTTATTTTTCCTTTAACTTTTACTAAATTTTTCTACTATCACTTTTTAATGCAGCCCCACACCATTATGTGTCTGCCACCAGATTTTACTGTCTTTGTGGTTGTATCTTGCATTTCTCACTAAAAATTACTTTTTGCTATTTTCCAATATTAGATATTCTTTAGAACACTTCAATGTTCTATTCTGATGTTTCTGCTTTTTTCTGCTATACACCTGCATATTTTATCAACAGAAGCCACATTGTTAAGACTGCATTCACTCTTCACTTGTCTGGCTCTTAATTTTTGATTGCTTACTGAAACTTTCACAGACTTTCTTTTGTCTGTCTTGTCTAACTTGGTCTTCCAATTATCTTTGAACAAAACAATTCCAGTAATAGCAAATGTCTTTTGGATGATTTGAACAGTTTCTGAAAATTCCAAGCCACCTGGTTATCTCTCATCTTCCTCCTTCAAAGTCACAATCATCATCTTTATTTCAGAGTCATTCTGTGTCTAACAAGGGTAGGAACATCACCAACACGGACTTTTTTCAAATTTGATACACTTATATAACTTCATGATAGAAAATGAATTTTACATCTCTAGGTCAAAGGGTTCTTGAAATATGAACCTTTGACTTTTGCAAAAAAGGTAAATTTTAGAAACATTTTAACCATGATTTCAGTGTAAAAAAAACAAGCGAACGTTCAACTGCAATAACTTGTCAAGGCACTTTATATTCACATTAATAAGATGGAATGAGTCCTATTTAGAAATTTGCATATTACCATGACTTTATCATCTTAGATCTTTCATTGACTCAATAGATTTTCATGGCCTTTCTTCAGCATCAAGCTGCTTAAAGTGGTGTATCTTTTGTGATACAACATCTATGAAAATGCAACTTTTCCAATCCCCAAAGTTCACAGACACTACTGATAAAAGCATACTGCTAAACAATCTCAATACAATAAAAGGTGTATAATTATTTTATGTAGTTTTCCCAAAGTTTTTGCATGCCAGAGTATATGACTTTTTATACTATATCCGACTGTGGAATTGGACCCACAAGTGTCAGGAAACCACATATGCTTTAGTCCAGTAGGTCATGTGTCTCTTGGACAATCCACTGTTGTCAATCCACTGTTCTCATGTCTGCATTCAGGCAGTGTAATTTTTGAGTGTTTTAGTCCAGTAGGTCATGTGTCTCTTGGACAATCCACTGTTGTCAATCCACTGTTCTCATGTCTGCATTCAGGCAGTGTAATTTTTGAGTGTTTTTCCTTTCTTAATCAAAGACTTCCATATGGTGTTCATCTCTATGCTAGATCTACTGATGAAGTTATTAGAGCCTAATATGCATTTCAGTTATCTTATCCTCTAGTTTTGTTCTCTATTTACTTCATTCTGCAACAGTTGATGACCATACTGTTTGCTCCACACAAGATCAACTATGCCTGATTTTAATGTATCTCATTGGGCTACAGCTTTTCAAGATCCTCAAAACTTACACAACTGCTTTCACCCTTGTATTCCTCGTCACAAATGTAATTCTTAGTCATGTTCTCTTCTGAGGGGGGGCTTCTTTCAGGAAAGCTATCTCTGATAAGTTGAACTGGTTTCTGTTTCTTTTATATGCTGTCCTGATGTATAAACCACAGATTCTTTAAATATTTTCTGGTTTACTCTTTAAGTATGATTAGATTAAGGACAGAAGAGTTGAGGAGAACAATAAAAAATCTGCCAAAGTCTGTATTTACCATATACTGTGTATATTCTATAACATACTTTGAATGGCACAGAAATATTGTCATAGTAAGGCCAATGTAATGTTAACATGTATTGGTTGGTACAATTCTTATTTTTTTTAGTCCAAACTTAATCTGCTGCCAGAAATGATACTGGCCCTAATGAAATTTAATACCCTCCACTTCATTGTCATTTTTATCACTAAAGTGACAACTTTCAATTGTCTCCAAATCAGTTACACAGTGGCTCCTACAATAGCTCCCCTAGCAGATTCAAGATTACATGCAGATGCAGTGGAGAAGTATGTTTTTTTTTTAGTGGCATATCAACATTTCCATGGGTTATGTAATACCAAATTCTAAATATTTTATACATAGTATCTGTCTATATTTCTGAGATGAGGTATTATGTACACTATTTACATTATTTGGACTATTGTTCTCATCTTTGTTGCCATATTTATCACAACATTTTGGCCATTGTACGCTCCAGCCTTCCAGACACATGGCATAGTGGACAAAGGCGTTGGTTAGATCCAGTGACAGGAACCAAAGAGTTGTGAGTTTAATACCTGGTTAAGGCAGTGGAGACCTTGGAGAGGGGAATTAACAGGAGATAACTGACATCCATTAGACATGGCACATGGAACTAGAACAATCTACCCCAGTGAGTGAAATAAAGGGTTCAGTTCGACATTCCAACCACCTGAAAAAGGCCGGAGTGTACAATGGCTGAAACGTTGTGATAAATATGGCAACAAGGGTGAGGACAAAAGTTCAAATAATGTAAATATTTTGTACATAATATTATTCTTTCAATTACAGATATTTTGTACATAATTTTATATTTTTGAGTAAAGGTATGTTTTTTAAATATATATTTTGCAGATCATAAAATGTATTTTTAGTAATTTTACTACAAAAATGTATTTTTATATATTTTGCATTGCAAAAATTATTATTTTCCTATAAAAATGTATTGTTGCTCATTTTATTATAAAAATGTATTGTTGATTTTTGTTTGGAAGTTCACTATTTGCCCATAATCTGGACTACCACCCTGGAACAACAGCAGTTAAGAGGTGGTTCTACACTCCTCAAAACCTTGTTGCCGGATGTAGTTTATCATCATACCCAGGATGCAAAATTGAAGTAAAAACAAACAGGCTTGTCGGAATGTTATGTGTGTTGTATTGTATTTATGTGTGTTTCCTTATGGACAATACCTCTAAGTTTTAGAGGTATTAAAATTGCTGCATGCCAGTCATAGTGCATAGTGCACACAAGAATTGCATAGCAGCCATTGAGGTATTAGTCATGGCAGTTATTTTGTCACTTGACTCCTGAAATAGATGTAATTTGAAGTATGCATGACATTGGTAGAATCTTATAGACATAGTTTGCAAAAGATTCTAGAAATCATTAGAAGATTGTTGACTGATTAAAATATTGAGCATCTCAGATTTTATTTTTTGATTTTTCAGGGATACTGATTTGTCTAACTATGGAATGAATATTATATTTGAGTGGATGAGACAAATGTTCTGGTGCTGGCAATTTTGTATTAGTCATTTACAAATGGATTTGTAATTTGTAAATAAGCTTTACAAATGGTAATAAAAAAATGATCGAGAGTTGTCATACACGTATTCAATTGTGTTGAAAAAAAATTGTCATGTGTTAGTGTCAGAGAATTGTGTGAGATTTGATTTCTTGCTTTCTGACGTATATGCATCATCTCTTATTTGTTGTGTTATCTATATAAGTCATATATTATTCATTGTTTACAGAGATACAATCTCCAATTAGACAAATAAATTTATAAACAACATTAGTCTTATGTAAGGGATTGGTGGATTGAGAAATATATTTTTCATAGATTGCTGGTTCTCATATTAGCAACAGAAAGATGTTGAATTTAATAGCACTTTAGATAAATGACATTTAAGTCTGCAAGGAAGAGTGGTTGTTGTATAACCTATATAAGACATATTTAGGCATGACATCATGCAGTGAATTAACAATTGTTTTCACATAATGGCAAAATTTTAATATTTTTTTAGTTGATTGAATATTGTTGAAATGTTTTGGAGTCTTTAAATTATGTATGTGCACCAGTTTTGTAGAATAAGAAGATTTTCGTGAGGCAGATGTCACCATGTTGGTAGGTTAGTTGAAGTTTGGTTGTAATCTATCTGTAGAATTGTGTTCAGCTGTAATCTGACATTTTGTGTAGTTAAATGTGTTGGTTCAAAAGGTTATTCAATTGCTGCTATTACTAAAGTGAAATGCGTTATGAAAGATGCCTTCTTTAACTAAAATATCTTAAGATATCTTATCTGATTATTTATGCCTTGGTTAATTTTTATCTTTAATGTATCGAGTTGTGAGTAAATAGAGTGAATATAAGTAGTTTGTATAATAAGTTGTTATTCAGCTTTTCTTTTTTTATAACAAGTTACTCATATAATACCAGTCCTGGGTATGACAATAAACTACATTCATCAGCAAGGCTTCTAATTGGGAGATTGGAGGTTTGGAGGGAACATGGAACTACCTCTTAATTGCTGTCATTCTCGAGTCCACCCTAACCTGGGGTCGTAACACTTGTTAGAGTCCCAACTATGGACAAATAATGAACCTCAAACAAAAACAAAACACTATGAAAGTATGAAAATACATTTTTATAGTAAAAATACCAGCAATACAGTATCTAAAAAATTAACAACAATACCCACTTATAGTAAAATTACTAAAAATATATTTTATCTGTAGTTGAAGCCATAAAACTGTATTCAAAATATTTAGATTTCAGCATTAAATAACCACAGAGGTTGATATACAACTAAACAAAATCAACAAACCAAACTCATATGATGCAATAAAAATTGTGTTGTTCGTAAAGAGATTTTTTAAAAAATTCTGGGCCACATGAATGTGGTCAACAGATAGTAGGAGGAGTATCAGGAAGTTGAATTAGTTGCGCTGCCAACAGGAGTAACAGGTTTTTGCAATTTACATACTAAGTTTAAACTGTTTGGTATCAGAAACTTCACTTGGGAGTGTCACTGGTTGTAACAATTAAAAGAATACATATATTCATTTTTAGGTGTGTTAAAGTCTACTAATTTCGGTGTGTGAATTAAAGTTTTATATATTTCTGTGTATGTATGTGCATTTTTTATTGGAAGTTTGTAACTCATCCTATAGTCAACAATTATATAGTTTAAGTTGGCTTACAAAGCAATGTATCTTCATGCATCTACTGCATAGTGGGGTTGTTAAGGTAGGTATGGACTCAGCTGTCAACCCAGGCTATGTATTTCACTACATTAATTCCCTTAGAATTTTTTACCATGGGGTCATCTACTACCTGTTTCATAACTTCTTTGGATGTATTTTTAATTGCTTTGCCCTCCCTGAGTTGTTTCCAAAGGACTTTTCAGAGGGACATGATTGTTTGATGCTTGTGCAGCCTACTGGATAACAGTCACACCAGAGAATCAACTCTGTTTTTCTAAAATGTACTTTATGTGGATATTTTTAACAGCATACTGGGCTGCAGAGGTAAAGAAGTACTTTCAATCATCATGGCTAACGGCTGGTTTTGATAGAAACCTCACCAATAGAATCAACAGATCAGTTTGGCTACAAGTTAATTAAATGCCCACTGCTTTTCTCATCTTGCAGCCACTTTTGCTAACTCATCATCTCATTGCATTGTTTCAAGTGTCCTACTAATATTATAGACTGAGGGTGACCTGCTTCAGCATTAAGCCAATGCTTCAAAATCTCCCTAATGTAGCACAAGTTGATCCACCAGCCATAATTTTCCATAACAATGTACAAACATGTTTTGTTCAGATATGGTGAACTCCCTTCTTTTTTGTTTACTGTTCAGAGAACAATTAGAAGTATAGAATCTCACTTCTGATGTACACAACTTCTAATTTAAGGCTCTCAAAAATGCTGAATCCATTGGTTCTCAATCATCTAATCCTAGCTAAAAGTAATTTGTTGACACCAACCCAAAATTCCTCCAGGTGGTTAGTGATCAGTAGGGTCCCAATTGATGGAGTTCTCCTAAAAATGTTCCCTATTTGTTGGACAATAATAGCAATCATTGCAGTAGCCATAAGGTAATTTTTTTGACAATAATATTTTCCACAGTATAAGAGTGGCTTTTTGTACATACTTTTTACTATAGGCAATATTGTATATTGGCATTATTTTTGGATCCTACAAATTATTTAGTCAGAGATCTTCATCAATGTTTCATGGAATTATAACAGATTGGTTCATTAAAAAGTTTATACTTTAGCGACAATGAAAAACTTGGTGATTTCTTTCCAAGCATTGTTCAACTTAATTTTATAACTAGTTTTTAGTTTAACAATTCATCAGGCTTTTTTCCAACTACTGCACCTCATTATGATGTAATGGTCAGAAAGTTGGTCATGGGGATCATTAATTGCGAGTTTGATGGTCATTATTGTGTCCTTGTACCCAAATTAATCTACCTCACAAGTTGAGATAATCCACGCTTTGAAACCGGAAGAACAAAACAAAACCAATAGTTCCACTTGATAAACTCATTCAACACACTAAGCAAACAGATTCGTTCATACAATGCAAATAATAGTACAGAAACAAAGACACCTGTACATAATATGAAAATATTATATGTGATTAAAAATTAAATTTATAGATTATTTAGAATTTTATGAACTTGTTTTCTTGTACAAATTGAAAATCAGTTCTAATATCGTCCATAAAAAAATCAAATGCAAATCAAAGCCATATTGCTAATAATTTAATAAAAAAAAGTCTTTCAGATGTTAAAATCTTTGTGCAGGCATCTAAGAACAAATTAATATATTTAAATAATAATAAAATATATTATTTTTAAAATGTCTTCAATATAAATTATCTTCATGGAGGTCTTTTATTTCATAATTTTTTTTTTTTTTTGACACGGGAAAAATCACTCTTCATAATGTGTTTTTTTTTGTGTAGAAAAAATAATTAATTAATGAGTGAACAATTTTATGATGCTATTTTTAATTTTTTTAAAATTGTAAATTGAAAGATTATCATGGATTCTAAATCTGTAGAAATTTTTTTATCAAATATCCCAAATGATAGCATCCATTAAAAGTAAAACGAATGAAGAAAATATTTTAGTTGCTTTTTTAAAATTTCAACACGTTTTTTGTTGCACTGTTTGTTTACAATTATTTTTTGACCTTTATTTTTCTCAAATGATCTTTTATTTTCCCTTTTGTTTTCTAAATAAATTCTTTCTTTATAACTCGGATTGACCAATTTTAATTTGTTATGATGAATAACAGATTTAGAATTACATATTTTTATTTTATCTCCAGCTGATAACAGAACAAAAAAAAAATAAAACAAAAAAAAACATTCAAAACAAATGAACGTCTAAAAAGCCACATAAAATCGCATTAACAAAAGCTTTTTTTAAAAAATAGTCTTTGTTCGTTTTCAAAAAGTTAAAAAAAAAAAAAAATTATCGGTAAACTTACCTTTCACACCGGTCATGGTGATATGTAGGAGCGATGTGCGTGGAAAAGACACTAAATATATCCGAGAATTGAGTCAGAAAGGCACGTATGCTTGCAGTCCAGCTGGGGGTAGCATAAGCAAAAGTATACTCCGGGGTATCCATCAGTCGTAACGGCAATCAAAATTCTCTTTATTTATAGATGCACGTAAAAACCTTAACAAGCCGATGTAGAGAGAAGAAAAAGAAATACTTGAATTTTAAAAAAAAATATTCTGATTACTTTAAATTAACTTAATAATATTAAAGTAGGATTTTACTTTTTAATCAAATAATTTGCAAATATATTTTCCTTTCTATGAAAAAAAAGGCTCAGTAGAACTTAAAAAATTTAGTAAGTAAAGAAAGAGAGATTGTAATTATTTAATGATTCTGTATTGCTTATCCTGGAGTGGAAACAATTTAATTTAATAATTTTAACAAGTAGTGTGTATTTTTCGTGGGTTCTATTTTTTTGTATGTTTCTTTGATCACTATTTTTTTTTTTATTGACGAAGAGGGTTCGGATACCGTTACGTATGTTTTTGCAATAAATGGGTAGATGAACCTCTAAATTCGGATCGTTTTAGACATCTGTAGACAGAAGATGTAGTTTCCGTCTGCTGTCGGCTTCAGATTAATATCGGGGTGAATTAAAAAATAAATATATCCCATTCAATCTCGACGCATTCATTTTTTCTTCATCAACCCATTCATTCGCCCAGTTCGTATTCTTCGTCCATTGATTCCCTGTAGGTCTGCATTCTCTCTCTCACTCACTCACTCACTCTCTTCCTCCTCTCTTTATTCACAGTCACACTCTTTCTGTCTCAGTTTGAGTTGTGTAATATTTTTATTTTCGTTTTATTTATTTTAATGCGCTATATAAAAATATGGGAAATCTTTGCGGTATGTAAACCTTATCTTCTTGAATTAAAAAATAATAAGTAAGCATGCAAAGATAAAAAGGAAATAACACCAATAATTTGCAGCAGTTACCGTATATTGTGAGCTCAAGGCAAGTTTCGATAAAAATGGTTTCCCGACTCAGTTGCCATGGCGACCGCTATCGATCGGGCTTGTCAAAATGGCTGGGTTGCAGGTATATAGAATTTTTACGCATTCAATTTAATGCAAGTAGTTTTTCTTATGTCAAGCAACAATGACTAAAAACAGATTATTTTAAGATAAACTATTGCAGGCTGGTGTTTTTATTTGTAGTTATAATTAATTATTACTGCAAAAATTGTGAAAATAGACTCGTGAACCAATCATGACCCATAGTGACTTTGTTCACTAATTGTATGTTGTTGCTCCCCAGTTAAACAGTGAGTCAGAACCACGAGAAAGGATTTACTACGACTGCTGTCATTTAGTGACTAGTCGCTGTAGTGTAACACTAATAATACTACATTTTTTTTATGTATTCATTCATCCAACAAAAAAAAACTGACTTTTGAAAGTTCAGCAGTCATATTTTTATGATTCTATCAGTTAAAAATAAAATTAGAAAATGCATTTTTTGTTGTTTTTTTTTTTGTACTTTGTTAATTTACCTTTTTTTCTTTTCTTCTACACCTGTCGGAAAACAAAAAACAAAACAAAAAAAAAAACAACAAAAAAAAAAAAACAACTAAAAATACGAAAAACCTTTTAAGTTTAGTTTCCTACTTATTTTAGCTGTCTTCCATTTAGTCTTAATCAGTTGCTTCCTTATTCAGGAAATACCATTAATTAATTAATTATTTCTTTCAACTGGCTACAATGAGTCACTTAGGTATTGTTAACTTATGACAATTCAACAGAAATAGCCAATTTTTCTTTTCTTTTCAGCTAAAAAAAACCCCCAAAAATTTAATACTCTTAACAGATCATATTATTCCTGGATCTTAAAAGTAAGGTTATCCCAATTGTTTCTTAGATAATTATAAATGATGCTAATTAAATTCTGCTAATTATCAATCTCTGCTTGGATTCACATTTAAATGATCTGTATATGATAATTTTCTGAGCATAAGGCTGAAAGTAAAGGGCACCCAATGAGGATTGAACTCACTATTCCGTTGTAACTGATCTAGCAAGACAAGCTTACTAACCATTACACCATGTCAAAGTATCTAAATGAGTTAATAAATGTAGCTTTGATGTGGCATAAGCCATAAGTGTGGAACACCCAATAAGGATTGTTGTGGATTCTTATAGGGGTATAATAAGGCCTGAGCAGCCCAATATGGGATAGATATCACAAGAAGCCTACTAACGTTTTAAAAATAAAGACATGAAATCTGACAGGTCAGCAAGAGTACAACAAGCAACAAACTTAAACAAACTTAAAATTAATACAATATTTATTTATAATACAGACCAGAGTCTTTGTAGGTTAAATTAGCATATAAGGTGAAAGTGTTGAAAAGTTGCTGGTTAAAAGTCCAATGATGAACCTTCTGTAGTATTTTAACTGAAGTGTATGGAATAGGTTATTTGAAGTCTGGACAATATAGCCAAAGCAAAGAAAGTTCAGTTTAAATGTCCTGGTGATGGTGTTGCATAGTTGCTGATCAAATCCACTATCCAGTGATGTTGTTATGTAGCTGCTGGCATTGAGTAGTTGCTGGTGAAGTCCAATGTATTTTAACCAAAGTGTACAGAATAGATTGTTTGAGTCTGGACAATATGAATGCAGCAGTTTCCTAAACCAGGCAGATTAGGTTGACAGGAAAGCTGAAAGCGGGGACCTAGTGTAGCTGGAAGTTCAGGGCTGTTGCAAGCAGGTCTATTAACACAGATCAACCAAGTGAATTATGTCAAGACAGTGATGCCACAAGTAGGGACCTGTGGTTGCTGGAAGTAGCAAAGGCTAGGAATACTGGAAGTAAGGGTCTGAGGTAATTGGAAGTAGCAAGGCCAAGAATGCCAGAAATAAGGGTCTATGGTAGCCAGAAGTAGTAGAGATTTACTTGACCCCCACTGAGTCAGGTTGTGACACAAGGTCATTTTTTAACATGGAGACGTGGGTGTTTTCACTTGGGCTGTTGGTCCAAGATGGTCTTAACTGGTCATAGCTTGTCCAAGCTGGTCAGATCTGGTCTAAGCTAGTCAGAACCAGTCCAAGCTAGTCATAGCTGTGATACTACCAGTGCAGGGACGGATCCCTGTGCCAGATCAGTATGGTAGCCAAGAGTGCAAGAAGTAAGGGTAGATAGGAAAGCCCAACTAGCATCCAGTTGGCAGACAAAAATAAATGGGAATGTAACTTAATCATAACCTGTTCAAGTGCGCTGGCCACAATGGCCAGGAGCCTGTGTTTCTCCTCCTCTCTGAATATTTATTGTATATAAATACAATTATGGAACAAGACCGAAAAGGGGGGAATGGGTTGAGGATGGTCTTCACTGACTATCCTATACCTAGCTAATCTGATTCATGACCCATTCACTCAATACAATTTGTGCATTCACCATAAAAACACATCTGTCACCAATCAATCCTCTATGCACCATAATACCACATCCTCTCAGGGGACCTACAAAACGCACCCGATGACATACAAATCTGATGATTACAAAACTTATATGCAAAAATTCATGGATTATTTACAATGAGTGGGGAAGGGATGAACCCCGAAACAAACAAAATATCAAATAAAGCAAAATAAACATACATAACTGATGTTAGTAGGTCCCGTCCAACCCTCAGAAAAGAGAAGCTGCTGTATGCTGCCCTTGGACAAAATCAAAAGGCTATCTTGCTAAAGGGAGAGGGGAAAATATATATATGGACATGGGAAATAAATAAAGCTGACCCAGTTGAGATGAAATAGGGGCTAAAAACAAACTGGGGAGGTTGGGAATCTCAACTTAGATCATCACAAAAGGTGTAACCAGTAACAGACTGAGAACAACACTTACTTGCATTAACTAGGTACAAAAGCATGTCTAGCCTAACCAGGGGCAGGCCCCACATAAAACCACCTCAATGTGATATAGGTTGACCTAAAAGAAAAAAAAAAAAAAAAAAAATCCCCATTCCACAGACCAAGCTCACCTAAACTGGGTTTTGCTGAGAAGTCACTAACTTATATGGAAAGGGAACGTAAACATTAACTGGTCCTGCAATGTACTAAAAATCTCAAAGAAAATAAACTGAGATGTAATATGAAATATAAAACATATAAAAATGTTTACAAAGTGTATTCTGACTAGGCTCGTAACACTGAAAGCACTACAAAGTCATTAGGCTTATTATAAAACTAAATGAACTTAAATGGGAGTGTGAAAATGCAATGAAGGAAAGGTCAAGGTTATAAAGACATAATGACATCCTTTGGTCATGTGCATGGATTGAATAGGATTGAAATCACTACTCAGTCATAAACGATCTAGCAAGACAAGATTGTTAACCATTACACCATGTTGAAGTGTCCCTTAATCATTTTCTAAGCATGGATTAGATGTGGAGCACACATAATGACTGAACTTACTACTCAGCTGTAAATAATCTTGTGAGACAAGCATGCTAACCATTGCACTGCATTAAAGTGCTCTAGGCAATTTGTACATATGAACATCTAAATATTCAGTTTGTTACTTTAGTGCAAAAGAAAAACACCACAGACCAATCATCAAGAATAGGTTTTCAAATTGAAATTAGCATATGTAAAATATAAATAAGTAGTTATGAATAAATTGGTAGTAATTAATGAAAAATAAAATGTTATTATATGTCTCTATTTGAACTAGTATATGTATCTTGACTATTATACTTGCAATGTTTCGACTATTGTACTCTCCAACCTTCTTCAGGGATCTGTCATTATACTTAGTAACCTTCTTGGAATTTAGGACCAAACTCTTTATTTAGTTTAAGTTGAATCTGGAATTCAGAATTATTGGGATATTTGAACTATTTGATAGAAAATTTGCAAGAAAATAACAGAATTTCTCAGCTTTGTTTTCTTTATATAAAAATGGTGAGATTTCAATTATAACTTGACCAAATTATATGTTTCTTGAACAGTATAAAGAAAAAAAGATTTTGATAATGTCAAAATGTACAGTGATGACAAATGTTGATAGCATAAACCTTTTACTCTCTGAAATAACAACTTCATTTGATTGTTATCAAAATTGAAAACAAGATCCAAATGTTTTAGAAACCAGATTTCCCTGTGGCCTTAGCTAAATGTAATTGTAAGTCTTGTTCTAAGAGTTTCTTTTCTCACACTTTTCATTTGTGGAATTCACTTCATGTTCTAGCTTCCCTGCCACTTACAATCTTAAAAAAAGTAAATGCAACGTCAGTCGCAATATTCTGCCTTCCTGAATCTTGTTCTTTTATTGTCTTTTCTCCTGATTAAAGGCTCCTGATTCTTTCTCACTCCCAGTGACCCCATGCATCTTAGTGGCATTAACAATCTGCTTAGAGTGAAATGATTTAAAAAATCTATAGGAGTAGATTGTTCTCATTTTATTTTTAATGCTTAGGAATGATAACACATATCAATTAATACTTACCACTCTTCTTTACCTATGTGTCATTTGTCTGCTTTATTTACTGAACTCCATCCTGGGTATGATGATAAACTACATCTGTGTCTTGGGTATGACAATAAACTACAACCACATCCTCGGTAAGGCTATAAACTACATCCAACATCAAGGCCTTTGATCAGGGGTTTTTGAGTAGAATAGAACCACCTTTCAATTGCTGGTGTTTCCAAGCCCACACAGACTCAGAGTGGTAGCACCTGTCAGGGTTCCAGCTATGGGCAAATAGTTAACCTTCAGAGAAGGGTCAAAAAACTATAAAAGTATAAAAATAGGTTTTAATACCAGCAATACTTTTTCGGAAAATTATTATTTGCCATACATTTTTGAAAAAGAAAAATATTAACAGCAATTTATTTTTGGAAAAAAATATTACCAGCAACACATTTTTTGAAAAAAGAAATTACCATCAATACATTTTTGGAAAATTATTACGAGCAATACATTTCAGAAAAAAAAAAATTACCAGCAATATATTTTTGAAAAAAATATTACCAGCAAAGGATTTTTGGAAAAACATTATTACTAGCAATACATATTTGGCCAGATAGTTATGTCATGTAAACATGGTTTACAGTTTTGAAATTTGCTATTTTCCTCCTTACATGTGGTCTAATCACAAATATTGAAACTATATTTTTGTTGGAAGTTTTTCATGCTCACTGTGTGGGGTAGGATAGATACAAAAGTTGACCAAAGTTTTTCTTCACAGGCTCTCAGTTTGTAAAAAATATCTAAATGATGTATACTTCAGTTTGTTTATATAGTTTTGTCATTTTGTATTCAAAAAATATCACATCGGGGACAGCTATTAATTGTGGGAGCAAACTGAATGAGTGTTTAGGTCAGAAAACATGTGTCTCTTGGTATATTTATCACAACAAAAATGGTAAACTTGTGTCTAGGTAATAAAATAACAAAACAACAACAAAATTATATATATGTATACATATGTGTATATATATATATATATATATATATATATATATATATATATATATATATGTATATGTATATATACATGTATATATATATATATATACATATCTATACATATATTTATATATACATATATTTACATATACATGTATATATATATGTATATATATATATATATATATTTATATATACATATATATAGACATATATATTTATATATACATATATATATATTTATATATATATATATATATATATATATATATATATATATGTATATGTATATATACATGTATATATATATATATATACATATCTATACATATATTTATATATACATATATTTACATATACATGTATATATATATGTATATATATATATATATATATATTTATATATACATATATATAGACATATATATTTATATATACATATATATATATTTATATATACATATATATATATACATATATATATATACATATATGGACATATATTTATATATACATATATTTATATATACATATATGTACATATATTTATATATACATATATTTATATATACATATATATGCATATATTTATAGATAAATATATATATATATATATATATATATATATATATATATATATATATATACAAATGTTTAGAGGTATAAAATTTATATATAATTTTAAAAACAAGGAATGTATTGATTTTAATTTTAAAAGTCTCTAAGGCACTTTCAACCAACATCTCATCAGGAGGTAATCGTTGGATAATTAATTAACGAAAAGAATAGTAACGACAATAAAGAGCAAAAAGGGGGAACACGCTAAAATAACAAACAAGTGTATATACTAAATATATATATACATATATTTATAGATACATATATATATATATATAATTATATACATATATTTATATATACAT
>OZ010602.1:63232498-63424998 GCA_963932145.1 Acanthosepion lycidas | reverse complement strand
ACGTTTTTGCCGTTTAGCAATTTAATTTATCTTATATTGCTATAGTAACCGACTCCATTATCTTATTAAAACTGCAATTAGAGAATGATTCAATTCGCTTAAATTGGGAAATTTATTGTTCACAGTTGTCTCCCATAGCTTAAAACTGTAAACAATAACTGTTAGTGATTTATTTTATTTTTTACTGTTATAAGATTTCATTTAGAAATAGTAAAAGTAAACGTTTTTATTTAGTTTATCTGAAATTTTGCTTGTTATGAAAAAAGATAATTTGAGTATATATTGAATAGTTTCAATTGTATTTCATAAAGAAAATTATTGTGATCAGAGTTCAAACAATTCTACTGAATAAGTAAGAAGATTAAGAAGATTTTTAGCGAAGATATTCGATACCTAAAATTTTAAATGAATTTTATAAAATGAAAACGCATTCTGGAAGACATCGTTTTAGCTTCAATTGAAAGCTAAAGGATTAAATCGACTATTTCCAGTAGTTAAAATACTCTGGTGTATTTCAATTAGAAATTATGTAGATTCGAATGTCAAATATTTGCTCGATTTAAAAAAAAATGTTTAGTTTACTGGCGGCCATTTCTTACATTTTAACAAGTTTTAAAATAAAATGTGTGCTGTTTCTTATTTTATTTTCCACACACACATACACACAATAAAAATTAATTCACACCACGTGTATCTAAAAAATACAATTGCGCGGGAATTCACTCCTTACCATACCCTGTGGGGTCAAAAACAAGGACGGCGCACCCAAAAGTTCGGACGTAGTGAAAAGCACACCACGTGGTCAAAAATATGATTTACTGACCAATCAGGGCTCGACCTAAGAAACCCATTTCTTAATCTCCCCGGAGCCTCATCATTCAGATATAAGGAAGGTAGAAACTCTCATCAGACCTGAGGGAGAACAGCGACAAGCTGACATCAAAGCTACACGGACAGTTTCGAGCACACACACATACACACACACACACACACACACACACACACACACACACACACACACACACACACACACAGAATTCAGCAGTTCACACAACAGGCAGTATCACGTATCAGTGAACATTCTTTCACCCTCTCTTTCTCTCATCTCGCTCGCTACACATCGTCCTACGTTTCCCTCTCACATTCTCAGTTCCTTTCTTTCTCCTTTTCTTCCACAGCTTTACGGACAATTTCATTTTTGTACAAAAAAATAATTCCTATATTTTGTAGTGCATTTTTCTTTTTATTATTTGTTTGAGGGATTTCTTCGCACCCTCTGCAAATGTAATTATCGATTTTTAAAATTTTCAAAAATTAAAATATATATTTGTGACACGTTATTTTAGTAAAATTAGCAAATTTAAAGTTAAATTAATCTGATTTGAAACAAATATTACTTACTTACAGTGTAGCGACCGCTACGCTTTCCACGGCTACAATTTACTCGCCTGTGATTGGTTAATAAATGGATACTGTTTTACCACAGGACAATTTAGTATTCGCAGTCACCACGTCGAATTTTTCTGCCATGAATTTGCTCAAACATATATTTGTTAGAAAATCAGTGATTGGTTGATTTTTATAAAATCATACATTTTTGTGTTCATTCAACTTTCCCGCGTTGTTGCCTGGAGCCTACCAGCAGTTATATAAACAGCAGTTTGCCCCCCAATGGACAGTAGAGTCCAACAACTTACGCTTGTCTACACAAATCCACGATTTTACTCACAACGCACACACAGACACAGAAATTTGTATTACGTTACACTATTCTTCTTCTCTGACCAAGCCAAGTTTACAAACCAGCACTCAGTTATCTACACAAGCAAAACATATCTAAATTGACTGTATTCCTTTCTTCATCAGATATTCTATTTTCAACATAGAACATTGAACATTCTTATCAAAGAAATATTCTTAATAACATTCTATCTTTCAGGATACAGTTAAAGGGAAGCTACTTTTCCTTCCTTAATTTCCACACATCATTTCACAAATGTTTTGTATTTGTTGTTTTAATATATATATTTTATTGTAGATGCAAATTGGAGTCTCGTTGTTTTTTCCTTGAATCATAAATGAATAATAGTTAAATGTTCTTACAACACGTATTCACATTTGATATCCTCAACGCATAACACAAACAGCATTTACAACAGCATAAAAAATAGTATACAAGCATTTTTTAACGACGGGTCCTGTTTTTTTATTTTTATCGAAATATCGATAGGCTCCGAGCTGTTGTCAGATGTATGACCAGAATTGACATAAATTTACGAAATCTAAGTAAACACATTTTTTTTTAACTACCTAGTAATTTTTACAAATTAACATATTTTCAACAATTATCTAATATTTTATTGACTTTTAGTTACGTCTATATATGCTTTATGAAAAAAAAATAAAATTTAAAATACTATTAAAATATTCTTCGATTAATTTTAAAATTCATTGACTGAGATGAAATATCATGATAGAGGTAACTCAATAGTTTATGACCCACACTAAAATAAATACATAGAATAAAAATATTTCGGGAAATAGAAATTAAAAAAATAAAATTTACTTTAAATTTTAAAGTTTTAAAACTGAAGGGATGATGTTCAAAACCTGTTGAAACGTCGGCAATGAATAACGAATTGGCGACAAGCGAATTTCAATGTAAAAAGTGATAACACATGGCCTTTTCATACATATAGCCAACTGACTAACTGGAATCTTTTCCAGCTCTGCTGGTCGAACTCTCTGCTTTCGGGCAGAGAGGAACCCAGACGAGGCCATTCCGATGGGCGGAGTCTCGTCCGGGGAGGTAGACAGATCCGATCCGTTTATGCGGGGTCTACGGGGATTTTTTTGGCCGAGCCTACAGGCTCGGGAACCCCACATTAAATTCGGCCTTGTGCCACATGTGACTTCATAGGGCAGTTGCTAGATACCATATAGACTACCATAGATAAAGAATGGGAATGCTTAAAATAAAAAAAATTTATTGTAAAAATATTGGTGCAGGTGCAAAACGATTATATTAAGCTTTTCAATTTTTGATTCGTAAATATAGTCTATACTTAATTACAATATCATTTAAAAGTAATACGGTGTGGGATATTTTAAAATGATTTTTAAATTATGATAATTATCATAATTAAATTTTTTGAAAATGAAAAAATTCTTGTAAAAATTCATTATTCATCGAATTTTTTTTTCTTTAAAACAATAATATCCTAAATTACAAAAGCAAAAGGTTTTCTAATTAGATAATGTTTTATTACATTTTTTAGTTTACCATATAAAAAATAGTTTTTACCAAGATTTTCTAAAACAAAAAAATTAAAAAATAATTTCATTTATTTGTGAATAAGTTCTGAAAGTTTCATTAAAATCCGACAATTATTTCATTTTTGCAAATTTTTTAAATCAATGTATATTTCGCCGCCCCCCTCCCTCCCCAAAAACACAGTGTAATGTAAAAATTGCTGACGTAAAAAAAAAAAACAGGATTTTTAACCAAAATTTCGAACGTGTTAGAAATGTTTTAAAATTTTAAAAACATAATTAAAATACTTTGGTCTTTTCTCTTAATAATAACTTAAACATTTTGACGATAAAACTTTGTTTTTATTGAATTTGGTGCCTTTTTTCATAATGCTATACTGTCTTTTTAGCGAAAAGCAGACATGCCTATTATAAACAAAGATGTCAGACATTTCATAATTTGGAAGCGCTAATGAACAGAAAGGGAAACAATGTGTTTAGAAAAATATCAACCTGTTCTCAATTTATTTATTCTAATTTATATCTATCTACTTGCAGCAAAGAAATTAATTCTGAAGGCTAACTGTAAGATGCAGTCATTTGTGTCAGCATTTGGCTAAATATCATTGCTTTAATAAACGAAAGCAATGACAAGTTTTAAATTAAAGTAATTCCATGCAACAATATTCCATGAAAAAAATATTTTTAATCTTTATGAAGGAAATAGGATTTGTAGCATTTGAGAGAGACTATTGTCAAATATTTTGCCGATTTTTTGCGGTCACTGAAAGAGCTTAGACTGAAACTTATTTTGAGCAGTAGCAATCTTTCCATTACTTCTGACACATTCATAACATATTCAATTTATAGATTATGAGTTAGTATAATGAATCTTAACTCACATCATTACATCAGCCCACTTGACATTACATATTTTAAAATTCAGCATTAGTCTCTTGTTTAGATTAAGTTATTAAACATTTCAAATGATTTGTCTTTAAAAAAAATCTACAGAGAAAGATCATGAAATGCAAAATGGCTACCGTTTATTTATTGTATATAAAAATACAATTATGGCACAGGGCCGAAAAAGGGGAGGGTTGAGGCTGGTCTTCACTATCTGTTGTGAGACCGTAACATACCTACAACATGGACTCTTCCAGGACTATATAAAGTATGCGGTATAACACTCTATAATACTCTCTCTCTTTCCTCTTTTTAGAGGAAAGAGAGAGAGAGAGTATTCTAATACCGTAGTATCAGCCGCGTACGACTACCAATATTGGACACTAGCACATAGTAAGCTCCGCTTACACTTTCACTATCTTTGTAACCTTTTTGTTTAATATATCTTTCTTACCTCAAATCTGTGTTCCGTGTTTTCCTTCCGTGGTCCCGACTTTGGGCACACATCAGTGGCGACGAAGAATTCGAGAAACGCACTCACGCCGAAACCTCAATACCTTACCAGTCCCACAGCAGTGGCGACGAAGAATTCGAGAAACGCATTCACATCGAAAACCTTAATACTTTGCCAGTCCCACATCAGTGGCGACAGAAAGATTCGAGAATTTCGTTCTCACCATATCAATAGCGACAGAGTACTCGAAAAATACACAGAAACTCCACGCGTTCCCACAGCAGTGTTGAACGAGAAATTAAGCTGGTATTACTACATTAGCGATTTAAACGCAACACCCAGCGTCTGCATATTAAAAATATATTCCGATACCAAACAGCAGTGACGAACTAGCGATTCGACATCTACGGAAGTCTGTTCATATTTTTTTCTTTTTTTGTAAAAAAAAAAAAAAATAAAAATAAAAAAAATACATAAATGTGGTGAAAATTTATACAATTACGTTTGGAACAGATTGGATAGAAAACAGATGGAACAGATTGGATAGAAAAATTCAATCTTTGGGATTGCCCAATGAGTACATTTTGTCGCAAGATACAAAGTACAACGTCCAATTTGGTAAATCTCAAAAAGGAACTCAAACAACTATTTCCCCAGGTTTTTTTCTGGCGGCCTTGGGAAGTGTACTAAAATGAAAGCTAAGTGCAAGGTGAAGGACGGTGCACAACCGGTATTAAAAAAGAAACGGAATGTCCCTTTCGCTGCTCTAGAGCAAATCAACAAAGAGTTAGATAGACTCATTCCAAAAAATACAGAAGTATTTGAAGACTCCATCATTGCTACTCTAAGGACAAATTGTGAAATCAAAAACATGATCGTGAGTACCATAAGAGAGCTCCCAGTTACTTTGGCCGACATAAAAAGGGAGTCTCGAGAGGATGAATTCATTCAATCCATAAAAAGCAAAATTCGCAATAAAGACCGCAATGTGCCTGAAGCTTTCTCCCTCTGCGATGATGTCCTACTATACAATGACCACGTAGTGATTCGAAACAGCCTACAAAGAAAAATCCTCAGGGATTTTCACATGGGACATCCGGGGAAGAACCGTACGAAAAGCCTCATGCGCTGCTATGTTTATTGGACAAACATGGACAAGGACATAGAAGACATGATAGAATCATGCAAAGGATGCGCGCTTGCAACAAAAGCTCCAACCACGACGTGCAAACCATGGCCAAACACAGACTATGCATGGCAAAGAATTCATGTCGATTTTGCAGGGCCTATAGACAACATGTACTACCTCATTGTTGTGGATAGCCACTCAAAATGGCCTGAGGTCCTACAATGCAAAAGATCAACCACAAACTGCACGATCGGATTTCTACACGAGCTATTCGCGCGTTTTGGCGTGGTAGATTGTGTAGTTACAGATAATGGCACTCAATTCACATCAAGTGAATTTAGAGACTTCTGCAAGTTATATCAGGTGGACCACATTACAACGCCTCAGTACCACCCTAGGTCGAATGTCCAGGCCGAAAGGTTCGTGGACACTCTAAAAAGGGCTTTAAAAAGGCACTAGGCACACCGACAGATAGAGCATTGCAACAGTTTCTGCAGGTGTATCGGATAACCCCTAATCCGAACCCGCCTATGGGAAGCTCGCCTGCAGAAACAATGTTCGCAAGGAAAATCAAGTCTGTCTTCGACAAACTTATTCCACGGGAAGCAAAGTTCAAAAAAACCGTATCGCCCCATAAGAAATATTTCAATCCTGGCATATCGAACCTCTATGAAGAGCACATTCATGTGGCTGTCATAAAAAAAGCCCCCCAAAAACAGTTGTCACTCTATAGTAATATTTTGTTCTTTGTTGATGATGACAAAGGTAAAGAATTTGTTATCTTTAATAATTTTGTAGGGCTTTTGTATACTAGCGATAAATTGATTTCATTTTTATCGGCTTATCAAGATTTATGTAAGATTTCTTTTCGGTAGGGTGGGGAAAATAATGATTTACTGATACAAATCTTACTAATTAACTCACAATGGTGACGAGAAGAGGTGGATTCATTACTTTGTCCAATGGTGTTTGTGCGTAAGTGAATATAACGAATTTGAATGCGACTTTCCGATTTCAGATTCCGAGCCACTTGCCACATCGAAGCTCTAGTATTTCCAAGTGGTCACCCATCTAGGTACTGATCAGACTCAACGTTGTTTAACTTCGGGGATCGTACGACAGCCATTGTATCAACGTGATATGGTCATAAGCCTATTACTGACTATAAAAGATGTTTTAAAACGGAGTATTTAATTAGAGGGATGCAATATTAGTTTGAATCGTAATGTAATGATAAATGTACCATTCTAAATAAGCATTCCTTAAATATATCATAACAGATGATGAAAATTACTTACATACGACAATGTTCAACGCTAAAGGCAGTCGATTGACAAGGATAAGCCGAACCAAAAATCTGAACTCCATGGCAAGAAAAAATCCTAAAATCAAATCTTCCCGCACATAGCTTCCATTTTCACACAAAGAAAACATGAAACGATACAATCCAAAATTTGCATCCAATAGCACCCACTGTCGCCTAAAGGAATAAAATAAAAACCGGAGCCGATTTGAGCCTAAGAAAGGATATAAAAATAAATCATCAAAGAGAAATTTTCGGCAGTTGGACGGCATCTTGGCCCGGGTTCACAAAGCAACAAAAGACAGATCGCCAAAGGCCGTCACCACATTAAGTCACAACTCATCCTCCCTCTCCGTACGCCTCAGCGGACGTCTTTTACAATTTTACTTTACTTATCTCTTTTTTTTTTTAACGAGAGACACCTACATCAATTTATCATGTGTTATATTCTACGTTAATGCAATTGTTTATTTCTTTAAACGTTCGTTGTTTCTTTTGTTCTGCTACCATACGCTTAATATAACAAAGATGGAACCGTCGAGACATTATTCATTTCGAGTTCTTAAAACGCAATGAAATATTAAATGCGCATTCATACGTGTAGCAGCTGCAATGTGTCCATAAAGATTTGGTTGAAAAGCGCCCTGCGCTCGTCAACAGGAAAAAATGTTGTTCTCGTCCATGACAACACCAGGCTGCATTCAGAATAAAATAAAAAGGAAAATGTTTGTAATTCGGTTGGTCTATTCTCTACCACACACACTATATTCTCCTGACTTTGCACCAACTGAACTTTTACCTTCTTTGATCGCTGCAAAATGTTTTCATGATTCAAGAGTACGTCGAAAAACCTTTTCACATCAAAATCTGTGATATTTTACTCAAAAGAGCTGCCTGATAAGTGGTAAGAAGTTATTGCAAATAATGGTGAATATATAATTGAATAAAATATAATTTAATTTTACCTTATTTTGTTGAAGAATAAACTTGATAAAAAAAAGTTATTTATAATTCAACCTAATATAAGAGAATGTAAAGAATATGCAATTTCAATTTTTGGTTTGGGTATATTTCAGCTGAGACTGTTTAAAGCTTAATTGGTTTTCAAATCAGTAGGAGTTTTGGTGAGTCTTAAGTTGGGTAGACGCAATATAGTGCCATAAAGGAGTTCTGTAACAGATCAGTTTAAATCTGTCTTTACTGCTGCACGTACTTCTGATGGCACCAAAAGCAGACGATCTACTTAGTGTATACTAATTTTGCTTTCAGAGCATTCTTTAAAGAACAGTGAAAACATTCTATGAATCCGTTATATTCAGAACGATATGCAGTAGTTTTGATTCTCGTGGATGCAAAATAAATTTGTCAATCGACAAAAAAAGAAAAGGAAAAAAAAATTAAAGTTTTTTATTTGGTAAAAAAAAAACTACGAAAAAATATAGTTCAAAAAATGTTTAATTTAATTTATAGGCCCAAGGACATACAACAAAGACATGGCACGAGCCGAATTTAAAATATGCAGACGATAATTTATTAACACACAAAATTGAAAGAATTATACAAATTAAGCGCTTTGTGTGCCAAATGATGGCCAATCACATATATGTACAAATAATTACAGCAAATAAAATATGTCCCTTTTACAATAAAAATCACTATGCTGCAAAAGTTCTCCAGAAAAAGTAAACAACATATAATAAATGAAAAAAGAGGATAAAGTACTTCTCTGAATAATTTTTAAAGTACAGGTACAATGTTCGAAGCAAAGTTCGTTGTAACAGCGAAGAACAGAACAATCAGTCCTGTCGAAGAATTTTCCTTTGATGTGAGAGCGACTTTGATGTTCTTTTCAAATTCTCGTCTGGCGGCCGTCAAATTTCTTATGTTGTTTTTTCCTTGACCGAGCTGAGCTGGGTTCCTGCAGCAGCTTGTTCGTCGACTCATCTAATTCACTTCTGTTTTTGCTTTTATTCATCAAGACAGGCTCTAGACTTGGAGAGAAATCTTTTGATTAGTCCAAAAATATTTTTGAAATTCAAAAGTTTAAGCAAGAACCTAACACAGCGTCTGTTTTCTCTCAGAAAAGCTACGATACACGTCCAAGCAGTTTAAATTTTTTATACTATTGTCGTCTATCCAACTAGTAAGAAATGCGCGTGCTACCGACACTGTTCTCATATCAACCATCGGAAATGCTTCCGATCATTTCATAATCGAATCGATTCAAGTAATTATAGACGTGAGGCCATTACAGAATGCAAAGGGTCATCTAATATTGAAATGCATAAGACTGAAACATTCATTCGGGATTTGAAAATGACCATGTTCATAGATTTTGTTTCCTGACACACTCTTCCACGTCTAGTTCATGCAGGTGTATCTGATTTAATGTTAGATCAAAGATATAGCTCAGTAATATAGTTGTAGCCTTAACACTTGAGTGAGTAATAGTATATAAAAAATCTGCCGACATAGATTATCTGCAATTAAAGGTCACGGTCTGCCAGTGAAAATATCACAGGTAAAGAATCAATCAGAGTCGGGTATGTTGATGTTCTGGAGTTGCAAAGATATAATTCCAGAAGCATATTTGGAGGACAGAATCGTTCTTAGGGACTATAAATCTATAAAATCTGCGTTGATATTTTTCGATTTTAAAACATTTACACGTATATTAGCGTCACTACGGATATGACGCAAGTGAATTGGAAGAAATAGACAAGGTATCTTATTTCTAGAAGAGAATGTTTAGCCGATTTATCTGTTATAACACCGATGAACGCTTCCTGAGCTGTTAAAGGATGAATGGTGGAAGCACGGTGGAGTAGTGGATAACTGCTCAGATTGCGGTATCGCAGAGGGGTGTTCGAATTCCAGTTGAGTTTATTACATTCATTTATGTGCTAATACACCATCTATTCTCCTCTCGGCTATGGGTAAATCATAAGACAGACTGGGTTTTATAGTCTTGAATGACAACTGGTCTAGGAGAAGGAAAAACTTTGAATTCCAAATTTTCGTGGAGAGGGTTGGACTCCGTCAGGCTATCTTGCACAGGAAACACCACAGCTGCTGCGGTGGCGGTACGGACGGTGTCCCTATGACTCTAATACGGTTACGGCTTTCATATCGTGAAATTATAAAAGAGACATCCTTCCAATAAGCAACGGAGCGCAAAGTGAGTCACTTAAAAATTCTCGTTCAAATCGTTTCAGCGGCAGTTAATTTATTTGCAAAGAAAGAAATCAGTTTCCACTCGTCACCGGCGCGTTGATAGGATACACCTTCAATACAAATGGGTAAGAATCAACTCCTAGGCAAAAATTATCAATTGGCCAAATTAACGGTATAAGCCAAATCTTCTTTAGCTTATTCGGGAGAAGTGTCCGATAACTAGATAATTGCAAATGTCTTTGTTCATATATTTGTCAAGGGACGGACTGTCTTTGTACACCGTGGAATGAAAAGGCGATAGAAATTTAACATGTCTATAAAATTTTGAAAATTCTTAATCCTTTTGGATACAAGGAATTTGTGAATAATCAGTGTTGTCCGATAATGAGCATCTTCTTGATTGATAGATTTTGAAACCAAGAATGCCAACTTCGCTTTTGGATATATAACTCTTCGCAAATGTTACATATGTTTACTGGCAAGGAAGTGGTGACAAGGACATCATTAGAAACGAAGTCTAAGCCATAAAGAATGTGATTCACAAACCTCTGAAAAACAGCAGTGGTGGTTTTAGGTTTCTTAGTGTTCAAAGAAGGAAGCAACACACTTAGCTAACAGCATGTTTTGAATAAAGTAAAAAGGCAAACGATATATAAGTGTGTAACATATACATTGAAAATGATTAAATATTACATAATGTTTCATTCTCGTAAAAAGGAAATGTTCTTTTCTAGAGTTCATAGTGTAGGTTCCACTGTGAAAATTATTTTCTCTATAAGGAGTGGTAGTAAGAATTACTTACTGGTTGATGAAGTTGACATGACTTGTAGTCTGTGGTATTTATGGTGGAGTTGCGTCGCGGCTGCTGTTAAGAGAGAAAAATAATTTTTATCTGTTTGTTTTTTGTTCTGGGGAATTTGAAAAGAAATGGCTGCGATAATTATGGAGAATCGAGTATTTTCATTGGTCAATAAACTATATGATATTTTTTTTCAAATATATCCAAAATTAGCAGCAGCAGCCGTTTAAAGAGATAATATAGCCTCTTTTAACTTCGTATTTTCCCTGTGCTATATTTGTTTTGGGGCGGAGTAGGTAATGGTTGCTCCAGTTACTGTGTAGCAGTAACTACTTATTTAAGACGTTGCATACTGAGAAAGACAATATTCGGATTATTTTGCGAATGACCAGCTAACAGAGCCATGGAGTTTTACTTTGAAAATACTGTATTCAAAAGATTCAGAGGTCATTCAGGAAACGCCATAGTTGCAACGCTGAACCGAGACATTAAAAGAACAAGACAGAAAGACCCCCACTTTTCCTTTGAAGAAGTTTACAATCAAAGAAGATGTGAAACAAGTCCTCAAACTCGCAGAGGACGGGGAGGGCTGGTAAAATATTGTCGAATCAGTATACAATGTCACTGAAGATATGTTAATTCATGACCTCAAATCGAAACAGTTTTGATGATGATAATAATATTTGAAAATATGGGACGAACTACATTTTGAAATAGAGCGACACTGCGTCTATTTCATTTGCTTTTTTTTATTTATTTGTATTCCCTCGTAAAGTTCTGTTCGGAACAGTCAATATTTAAAGTTCATCAAACGCACAAATCTAATTCAAACTTTTTATTGTTCCTTGTATCAAATTTTCAACTTTCTGAATGTGTGTAAAAGTTCAATATGTTCCTACATAGTGAAAGGTGACCTCTCGAAACATGGCATCACTCTTTCACAGTAAATTCGACAAATGCCCCCTTTTTTTTTTTAACACTATTCTACCTTAAATACGGAACGCACTGACGTAATTGCAAGCCTTTTTAGGCTCCTGTGGCCTCTAGTCATTTTCATTTAAAATTTTGTGTTTCTTTTTAAATTTCTATTGGATCGGAAAAATAAATTACATCCTCCATAAAGTTAATAATTGAAAAATTATATTTTATCATTTAATAAAATTCAGATTTATTTATTCTTTGTTTACTTCTGTTTGAACGCGTAACCGAAAAACACATAGAACATCAATCGAAAAATGTTAATTGCCAAATTTTCGCTAAAATTTGAAAAATGTACTAAAAATTAAATAATTAGTGGATGTGAATAAAACCTTAGTTTTAATTTCTTGATTACCGGAGATAATTACGAAAATATTACTTTGCAAGAAAAATGTAATTGAAAATTTTTTAACAGAAGTAACTCTTTTATTTAATTTTACTTTATCTCAATAAATATAATTCCAAACCTAAATGTGTTTATATTGTAAAATGATAAAATCCCGAAGAATTTAAACCAATTGATATTACACATTGAGTGCTGGTGTTAATAAAAATAATCCTCGCTGAAATATAACAGAGATATAAATTATATATTAATAAATATACATTTTTCCACACCAGCAGCACGTCTCGGAGTTTCATGTACAACGCAATCTTCATGTACTGAATTGAGACAGATCGTTTATACAATTTAAATTTGTTAAATATATCGTGTGATCGCAATGATAGGGCAGTCCATATTTTATACGGGGGTTGTTGTTTAAAAAAATGAATTCTGTAATTAAAATAAATATAAATATAAAAATAAGGGAAACAAAATTAATCGCTAACAACATCAGCAAAGATGCTCAGTGAATCTTCACAAACCATTGTTTCTAAAGGACTGATTTTCTATGGATCAGCTACCCAAAGGCTTTAACTCAACTAAGAACTAATTTTAATTTATTTTAAACTCTTTTGAATTCATGGACATGTGTTTGTATATAAAAAAAGATTTATTTAACCATGTTTTCTCTATTTTGATTTTATTATTGTATGTAATTCGGACATTCGGATTTTTTATATAAAAACCCTGGACGATTGAATTTCCTGCACAATAAATTATGTAACTAGAAAAATCGATAGAAAAAAATAATCCTCAACCACAAAAGAAGAACCTTTTTCATTGAAGATGACTTTATGAAAGAAAGTTTTCTTTCATGATCGATAAAATAAATAAACTGTGAAAACAAATTTCCTATATATTTTGCTTAAAATGAATGTAAAAAATGTGAATATTTGAGGTGTTTTTACCTGTCAGCAGCCTCTACTCACAGACGTCAATTTTATTATTCAGCTGTTATAAAATAGGTCACCTCCAATGATTTTTTTGCGGGGCCAGTAACATAATAGAGTGATTAAAATTATTAGAATTACTCTTTTTACTGGTATATATATATTTTTGTCTACGAGATTTTTATGTGGTTTTTGACATACTTCAAGCTTTTTTTTTCTTGGTCACCCGTACATCAATTTTAGGCCAGCTATCGTATTTAGGCCGGCTATTTTTCTTTTAATCTTAAGAAGCTAACACGTAAAAAGGCCTACTATAAACAAATGTATTTTTCTATATATTTTATCTAAAAGGTAAGTAATTTTTTTTTTCAAAATCCAATAAAGAAATCCTTAAAATAATTTCAGTCGATTCTTTTCTCTAACCAGCTATCGATATTTTTTTTTGGTTGGTAGTAGATTTTTAATTAGATTTAACTTTGGCAAATGTTGACATATCAATATATCATCAAGATGGTGTAATAATGAACAGTTGGTGTTTTTATTTTTACGTCATATGGCCCAGTGGGTTGAAGTAATCCAGTAACTTGACCCAAACAATTGTGAGTTCAATACCTGGCCACAGCAGAGGTGAGCAAAAACTTAGATAGTTGATTTAGCTAAAGGGAATTAACTGAAACTGAGATATCCAGAAAAAGGCATGGCACGTGGAACTAGGAGAATCTACCCCAGTGGACTAAATAAAGGGTTCGGTTTGAAATTCCAGCGTATATCACCTGAAGAAGGCCGGGGCGTACAACAGCCAAAACACCGTGAATATGACAATAAATATGAGGGCAACAGTCTGAATAGTGTAAATTAGTGTCCCTTTTGTTACCATTTTCTCTAAAACTTCATGTTCAGTTCATGGTATTCTCAGCATCCTTCTGTATTGCTTCAAGTCTCTTCATCTGTGAGGAGAATCCCCAGCATTCACTGTCATATAGGAGGACTGATATTACATAGCAGCTCAGTAGTCTTTTCTTTGTTTACAATCTTATCACATCTCAGTCAAATATGGGAAAGAATATAAAACAGAAATCCGATCCTAATCCACCATAATATTAGACTCCGAGTTGATTGGCCTAAAGCGAAAGGGGGATCCCATTACTCTTCTTCAGATAAGATGAGGACAACACTCCGAACAATGTAAATAGTGTAAATATTTTTTTTCTATATTTGGAACCTCCTTATGACACGTGCTATAAAATTAACTAGATTAATCCGGCTGTGATCTTGTGCCAAACCAAACTACACTTAACCATACATAGCTACATCAACAAGTCTGTAGGCTAATGATAAAATTAAACATTTATTTTTCAATACAGTCTCTTTCCTTGTCAATGCACTAAACTCAGCGATTTTCAATTAATAATATCAAGCGGAAAGTTCCGATGAAATTTCAGCTAATTGCTGTCTCAGGTCTCGAGGTTTCGTTCGCTTTTGTATATAACAGATAAATATGAGTACATAAATCTATTATAAATATGTATGAATGTGGATAAGATTGGGTTGAAAATAAAGTTCCCGCTCAACTTTATATATATTTTAATTAAAAGTTGTGCGAAAACTTTGTTTCCAACCCAATAGCTAAATCAGAATAAACAGGGATACATAGATATACATTAGTCTTGGGCATGATGATAACCTACACCCGGCAGCAAGGCTTCTGATCGAGAGATTGGAAGTTTTGAGGAGCATGGAACCAGCTCTTAATTGTTGTTGTTCCCAGGTCCACTCTGAGTTGGAGTGATAGCACCTGTTAGGGTCCCAGCTATGGGCAAATAGTGAACCCCCAAACAAAACAAAACACTATAAAAGAAGTAAAAATACCAGTAATACATTTTTATATACAAATAAATTAGTAACAGTACCTATTTATAGTAAAATTAGCAACAATACGTTTTTGGAGCAATGTGACTAGCAATGCATTTTATAATAGAATTACCAACAATATATTTTATAGCATTATGGCCAACAATACATATTATCTGTAGTTGAAGGAATACAGCTGGATTAAAAATATATTTAGCTGAAACCATAAAATTGTGTTCAAAATATTTATATTTGGCACTAAATAACCCATAGAGGTTGATATACCGCTAAGCAAAATCAATCAACTAACCAATAGATAGACGGATACTTTTAATTGGTTGAATTTTATTTATATTACTGTTATTTACGCTGTTCACATGCAGACAATTGTCCTCATCGTTGTTGCTGTTGTTACAACGTTTCGGCCGTTGTGCTCTCCGGCTTTCATCAGGTTTATATCGAGCAGGGACTTCCTTTATTTAATTTACGGGGATAGACTGTTCTCTTTCCACTGCCCATGTCTACAGATATCCCGTCTAGTTCTTATTTTTAATAGTTCTCAGTTACTGCTCACCAGCTTTTCACTGCCTAGTGGATTAAAGCGCTGCTTCGGGAAATTGGTGATATAGTAATTGTGAGTTCAATCCCTTAGATGGGTACTGTGTACTTTGACTTAGTTCGTGAAAATAAATTGTTAGCATAGAACTTACAGTTATATCTAGCCGTTTCAAATGTAAGATGATGGGACCTAGCTGCCAATCTAGTACCGCGCTTTCGTGAAGTCTAGGTACCATAGAGGGCAATTCATCAGAACAATTACCATGAACATATTTATAGAAAAGGCACAGGGAAACTAGGTTAATGTGATGGGAAAGTGACTGAAGCCGAGATGCCAGGTCACGACCAATAACATCGCAGATTCTTATTTGTATTTTTATCAAGAATCTCTAAATATATAGCAGGAACATCAGATCAGATGTGGCAGCTTATTCAAAGCAAGGACGAATGGTAGACTTATAAATATGTAAGATAAATTCTGTCGAGAAAAACTGTCTAGCACAACATAGTGAACTAACTTTCTTAGTTTACAGACATATCCAGAATAACAGACGCCAAACAAAGATAGAAGCGAAAGTCAATGTGAATATATATAAGAATCACTGCAGATGAATTAATTAATCTAGAAATCATCGTTACCAGTATACTTTAACCCTTTGGCGATGGATTAAAGATAATGTCTTCTTTTAAGTGAGAAAGCGTCAAAGATTAGATTAGAGTGATTGACGTGGTTGTAAATACCGAGAAAGAATGAGTTTTTCCCCACTCACCTGAGCGTATTAATCGCGCGCTCAGTGGTAACTACAATTGACAGTTTATATTTACAGACAGGAAATGCGAAACATTTTCTAGTCGCCGCCGGTCAAATGTTACTCTTAAAAGAAAATTGTCCATTGGGCTTCTCTCACTTGGGCTCCAGTTCCTGTCTTCTACGCACTTAGGTAAGCTTTTTCAGACATTTCTTTTCACTTTATCTGCTTTGCCTCCAATTCGACTTGTTCTTCATTTGATAGTGAGAAAAAGATGCTTTAAAATGTGAAAACATTATTTTCGTCATCGTACCAACTTATGAGGCATCCTGAACACTCCCTTTGCAGCGTTCAGTTCACATCAAATAATAAGCTATGACTTTAAAAGATTATTTTTAAAGTAAAGTAGACTCTTTTTGCAACAGGCATAGAAAGCTACGCAGTATGACAGTTCCAAAAAGTGACCTAGTAAAATATGCAACTTACAGGCCAACCATTTTGATAATTTCCTTGACGAGAAATCTTTGCAAGACGCTAGGGTGTGTTGAAATCCTCATAGTATTTAGTATTGTTGAAGTTATCGCTAACATTTTTATCGAGATTTACAAACTCTACGTTTCATTCAATTTCTGAAACCAATCCATGAAATTTGAATAAGCTGATTTGTTTGGAAAAATACTTTGACAAAAACCATAATTCACGGTTTTTACTGTAACTTGTAATCCCGTTACTTGTTTGCACTTCTCCCTAAAATTTGGTTTCGATCGGTCAATGTATGACTATTTTAGAGAGTGTGACGGATGGACGGGCTAACGGAAGTCACAGAATTTAAATATAGATAGACTGACGCAACACAATATTCCTAACCTAATTTCTATCGCCCATTTTCTTTTGTGATGTGCCGAAGTAAGCTTAGTAAATATTAGTATTTTAAGGGTAGGCCGCTTACTTTGTGACTGATATCAGTTATATAGCTCACGTATTAGGTTGGTGCAAAAATAATGTCGGTTTTTGACGTATTTTTTAACGTCAAAAACCGACATTATTTTTGCACCAACCTAATAAAATACCGAATACCAATTTTTAGTCAAGCTCTTATTTTGAGGAATGGTGTAATGCAGTCATTCTCCTTTTACTTTCTCTTATTTGACCTTGTGCTCTACTAGGCTAAAGTTAGCAAATATCATCAACAACAGTAACGATCAAGATTTTGTATGTTTATTTTCAAAGTAGACAAATCTTTCCCCTTCCTCTATGACTGACTGGAACTATACAATCTTCTCATTTCCCCAATATTTCCAATATACAAACTGCATAAATACTTATTTATCATATATGCGCACGACAGCAAACGTGTCCATATAGCGTCATGGTCATTACTTGTAGGGATTTATAACACTGAGTAAATAATTAGAAGATGTGAGAACAACAAAACAAGTATTATTTATTGTCAGGTTGTGTTGTGGTGTTGGAGACACGAGAGACGGTAATACAGGAGTAAAATTGTGAGTTTGGGGTCAAATGTAAATTAAATATGGATTGGAATCTGACAAAATGATAAGATAAAAAAATAAGTAAAGTGTATATAGTCTTTCTCGTATGTTTTTTTTAATATATATATTGATGTGTGTAATGAATGTTCAGATAATTTAGTTAGAAAATAGAAGAAGTACATGGGATTTTCTTGCCTCGAATTTTTGTTGAGCGCTAAGAGATAAATGTTACTATTATGGCCTGAAAAAGAAAAGGAGCCGGAATTTTTGTTGACGCTTTCGTGTTGACGGCCTGTTCGTGTTGACTGCTTGTCCGATAGTGAGACCGATTCTCAATGGTTTAGAATTAGTGAATTAATAATAATTATAATTGTTATAATTATTTTATTATAATTATTTTTGACACTATAATTAATTTTTCTTTCTTTCTTTCTTTCTTTCTTTCTTTCTTTCTTTCTTTCTTTCTTTCTAGACACGACAAAATGACAGTATAATTCATTTTTTATTTGTGCATTTCTTTATGGACACGACAAGCTTTTTTAAAATTTGTCTCCAATGACATTAAAGAACGTTAGTAATCCACTTAAGATATTGTTTCCTTAATTTTCAAACATATAGATTTTTAGCTGTCTTCATTTGAGTAATTATGAAATTACTTTTTCAATTTATTAAAAACAGTAGTTTTACTGACCTGTTGTTTGCTGCTTCGATGATCTATATTTTGTCGTTTCCTTTTTTCAAATAATTTATTTCAAAGATAATGGACCCTCGAGTGTCTTATAATTCATCTCAGTATCGAGGACACGTATTCAGAACGGCTCTATTAAATTTGGAAGAATCAGGGTCTTTCTTGATGTATGAGGTCGTTTTAGAAGCATTTTTACTACGTTTTCATGAAAGAGATTTTTTTTGCCAAATACCTTATCATACCGGTTATAGATCGGACCTTCTCGCTATGACGATTGATACACGACTATATTTTCTGTTCTTGTCTTATAATAACAGTGAAAATACAGATGTTTTAATAACTATTTACTATTGAGAATCTGTCATAAATATTGTTTTCTCCCAGAATTTCTAAATTAAGAAGTAAAAATCTCTTTCTTACAATTTTGAAAGTTTTGTCAGAATAAGTAAACCTCTTCGTGTTCTTCAGAAAAAGAAAAAAAACTATGGACACAGCAAGAGGATGCTTATTAATTTACCAACCGGTTGGGTCCATTTCAGTAGTACTTAGAATGTTAATGAATCTTTCCAAAGTTATATATGATGTAATATTTATTTTTCTATAACAGTATAGATTTGAATTCAGCAAAGATATAGTACAATTTTTAAACTCACATTGAAACTACTACTGGGAAAACATTTTGCTTTAGTTTAAGATAAATTATTCTTTTCGCTGGTGAATACATGTTGGCTATTATCACCGACCTGACGAAGAAGAAATAACCTTAAGCCTAGCTCTTGACTATCAAGCGATACTTGAATTATTATTAGACATTAATTGATGAAATATAATTTATTTTTTATTTTTATCGGTTGTAGTAAAACATTTGAAAACATCATATCAAAGACTCAATGCATTACTTGCTTGATGGAATCAAGTAGTTGCAGTGTTAAGCAGTCAATGTCATTTTAAAATGCTTTCAAATAAATCAATTATTATTATTTCTCACTTAGACATGTTCAGTCGGGCAGCAAAAATAGAAATATATCTTATATATATATATATATATATATATATATATATATATATATATATATATATATTACAATGAATAATTCATACAAAATTTAGTAAATTATTAAAGTTAATGATATAAAATGGCGAATTCGCTTTGTGGCGCAAACAGATACAAAATTCTTAAATTGCCATATTAGTAAAAAAAACACTCTCACTTAAATTTGCGACTTATGCATTCCTACAAAACGTCTGCAAAAATTTCCAGTATTTTAAATACAAAAAAAAAACCCTTCTTTTTTGTCTTTGAGTTAAAAAGGTGCTCAGAATTTTGCAAACACTTAATATACATAAATATAGCCTATGTGTTTTGATATGGAAACTGGAAAAGAGAACAAAAAAGGTTGCATTTGTGAATAGCAATAACTCATTTCGAGAATTATTTTACGATTCTAATAAAGATGGTCATCTATAAAAGCATGTCATAAATCCAGTCAAACTTAAACATTAGTTTGGTTCTTTTTCAGTATCATCAGTTCTCGTTAATTCCCCCATACCCTCGCCCAGCCCCGCCAAAAAATGACAGTAAACATCAATGTCAGCGATGTGATGAATTTTATATCGACTTTTCTATATAGAAAGCAAGCATTCAGTTGTGACATTTGTATGTTATTTTTTTTTTAATTTTTTTATTGCTTGTGTTACCTACTCAGGCTGGCAGCAGGAGGTCCCTTCCTTTCCGGTGACAGGAATCAAGGAGAGACGCCAGTCTTCTAGATGTGTAAATGAAATAATAAGATATAAATATTTGGTTGTTGCAAAAATAATGACGTAATAATGTCGTTTTTTGACGTAGTTTTTAACGTCAAAAAACGACATTATTACGTCATTATTTTTGCACCAACCTAATATATAGCATCCATTGTTTCTATCCACACACACACACACACACACACACACACACACACACATATATATATATATATATAAACAAAAACAAAATAGAAATGCTATCTACCGATCTCAGCTTCTTTCTTGTTCTTTGTGCACACGTAGGGCCGGTGCAAGGGTTTCGTCCCCCAACCCCAAATCTACACGCAGACTGCAAAATAATTCTAGTTCATATAAAATACAAATTTTATTTTAACGTAATTATCTAGAATAATGGATCATGATCAATATAGGTGAAAAATTCAACTAGAAGGATTACAAATGAATACAATGTATCTAAATACAAATTAGAGATATGTCATAACAGATTATTCCATCTTAAATAAATCAACGTTTTGTGGCAATTTTTAACACTACATTGAGGTTTTTCTTGTTAAAAATAATTTAGCACATTCAACATTATGGATAAAAAAAAAAGACCCCCCCCAGAATGACGTCAAAATCCGCGAAAATGCTTCACCCTTTAATACTCCGTTGTGCTTTGTTTAATTTGTACCTTTTTTTTTTTTTTTTTTTTTTTAAATCGGTATTACTCCAAGCAGGAACGAAAGGAGTTAAAGGGTGTGGAAGAATTAGGAACAGAAACATTAGAAATGAGGAGAAAGAGAAGAGAGCAATCAGGAGGACAGCAGATAGTGATTGACATTTCATTTAAATTTTTACAGATGAAAGTTGGTTGGAAAACATGAATCCAGGAGGGAGTTCCACAAGCGAGAAGTGCGAGAAAAGAAATTGTTAGCATAGAACTTACGGCTACATCTAGCCATCTCAATGTAAATTGATGAGATCTCGCCGCCAGTCTAGTATTCTGCTTAAATTCATACAGTCAAGGTGGGGGTACCATAGGGAAGAGCTCATCATAACAATTACCATAAAATTATTTATAAAAAAGACACAGAGAGGCAACTTTATGGCGGTGGGAAAGTGACTGTAGCCGAGGCGCCAAATCAGGACCAATAATATTGCCTATTCTTCTTTGGATCTTATCAAGGAGCTCCATGAAAATAGCAGGGACACCGGACCATATATGGCAGCAATATTCTAAGCATGGATGAATGGTAGATTTAGAGCTATGCAAAATTTCGGAGAGAAAAACTGTCTTGCCCGACGCAGTGGACCGACTTTCTTAGCAGCTGATCTAGCGGTGGATTCAATGTAGTCTTTCCACCTGATGTCAACTGAGAACATGAGCCCCTAGAAGACGCAATGTCACTTTCTTGGAGGATAGCGTCTGCCATGCTGATGAAAAGCAAAGATAGGGTCTCTCGGACGATTAATGGAGTTTACTTTTGGAGGGGGTTAAAATTGACAAGCTATCTTTTGCCCCAGTTAACGACGGCCTTGAGGTCGTTTTGTGCATCAGCTCCCATTTTGACCTTGACTGACTGATCAGCCTTACTATCGAGGCAAGAGTAAATGGGAGTGTCGTCAGCATACATGTCAAGTTGAGAGCTGATGTCATCGGGAAAGTCGTTAATGAAGATTAAAAACAGCCGTCACCCGCCTTAGTACAAAAGGATGTAGACAAGTGGCCGTTCAGGATAACTCTCGATTTGATAGGAACGACTGGGTCAGCTCAGAAAAGTGCCCGGAGATACCGTAGCTTTTCAGCTAGTGGAGAAAATTTGAATGTCAGAAACTGTCAAAGGCGTTCGAGATGTCCAATGCTACAGTCCGGGCTTCACCGTTTTTATCTAGAGCACGATAAACTCTTTCCGCAATTATCAACAGTACAACAGCAGTTGATCTGCAGAAACTCATTCTATGCCATGGCAATATCAACTGTCTCTTTCTGATGTGAAATATCCTTTTTGTCTAAGACTTCGTGGTTGTTTACATGTAAGGACCCGTGATCGGCCACTGTCCTGTCCACAGTGGGTGGTAATAACTTCCATCTGGTATTCTCTGTACACACGTCTCCTTTCCCTATATCTCTGCCCCTATCTCTTTTCTGTGGTTATGAGTAGTAAAATCATAAAAAATTCTGCTTTTATCAATATATTCGGATTTATATAAATCTTTCACACACACACACGCACGCGCGCACACACACAGACACATACAGATACGTATATTCAGGGTGTACCAAAAATACTTTTTCAAACATTAGGGCGGATTCCTCATACCAAAACAATGACAAAAGTCCATACAAGCATTTGTCCGTAAATTCTTCGTTTTTGAGTTAAGTTTGAAGCAAGTTTACGGTAGATGGCGCTCTGTTGCCATGTAGACTAGGTTACATTTTTTCATGTGTGTACATTTGTGGCTAGTCTGTCTTCAATATTTAACATGCATAGTAGTGAGTTAACTGAGAAGTGTCCTGTTTAACAATGGCAGGATATTCATATCATGGGCAGGCAGATATGATTTTTACATACGGTCGCGCGAATGGTAATGGACGCGAGGTTGTACGGCTGTATCATATCGTGTTTCCAGACTGAAGGCAGCCGAATCATCCAACCTTTAGTGCTGTTTATCGTCGCGTTGCTGAGGCAGGATCCGTGACACCACAGAGTATGGATCGAGGAAGACTGAGATCCGCTCGTACGCCTAACCACGAATAACACATTCCACAGGCTGTTGGAGACGATCTAATTATCAGTACACGTCAAGTGGCCCTAGCATGTCGTACATCTCATAGTATCGCATGGAGGGTACTTCAAGAACAGCTCCTGTATCCGTATCATTTGCAAAGTTTACAGGTTCTTTCGATCTTTGATCATTTACCTCGGGAGAACTTTTGCCGATGGTTTATTGTACAAACTGCCGAACCGTTGTTTGTCTCTTCGGTCTTGTTTACAGATGAGGTAACATTTGGAAGAGATGGGATAACAAATTTACACAACCAACATTTGTGGGCGGATCGGGATCTCCATGGTACAATACAGGCTAGATACCAGCATCAGTTTACGATTAATGTGTGGGCTGGAATTGTAGGTGACTGTCTGGTAGGTCCATATGTTCTCCCAGCAGAACTTACAGGAGCTGTCTACTGGGACCTTATTTCGAATCCACTTCCAGACCTGCTAGAGGATGTACCCCTGCTAATATGAAGACACATGTGGTTCATGCATGATGGTGCTCCAGCACATTTTAGTTACATTGTTCGCGATGCACTGGCTGACATCTACCATGAAAAATAGATAGGTAGGGGAGGACAGGTTGCATGGGCTGGACGTTTCCTCGACCTCAGTTCTTTGCATTTTTATCTGAGAGAGCCTCCCAAAGCAATTGGTTTATGCAGGAGACATTAATAACGTAGAGACGCTTCATCAAAGTGTCATGGCAGCCTGCGAAACCATTTGACATCATGTGGAAGTATTTGAAATGTTCCGCCAGTCAATGATCCGATGGGTGAATGCGTGTGTAGAAGCGAGCATTTGAATATTTGTGATGAGTTTCCGTGTTGATGTACAACGATGGCTTTTTGGACATATGTTTATATTTTACCTTGTTTTGGTGTCAGGAACTCACCCCAAAGTTTATAAAAGTATTTTTGATACACCCTGTATAGATAATATATCATACATAGTGTGATGGTGTTGATGAAACAGTGCTCGATGTAATATAACAGAGCTATTAAGTAAATATTAATAAATATACATATCACTCACCGGTAGCACGACTTGGAGTTTCATGTACAACGCAATTTTCAAGTACTGGCTAGAGACTGACCGTTACATAATTTAAATTTTGATAAAAATATCTAGTTAACACAATGCTGGCGCAGTTCAAATATGATACGGGGATTACAGTTTTTTTATTTTTAAAATACATGTTGCATTTAAAATAGACGGGATTTTTATTTTATAATAGCTCAAACGCAGCATTTACGCTACCTTCTGCTGAGGGCACTTCATTGAGCCTTCATCACAATAGGTAGGCAACATTAAACTAAAGAAGGACTCAAAATTGATCGCTGCATTTGCGTATTGCATAAATATTTAAGTTTACCTTTTAAAAGTTCAACGATAATTCTTCTGCCGACACTTAATTTAAAGACAATTTGATGGACGTAGGTCCTTAATTTCCGTACAAACAATTATTTTTATTTCATGGGTGACTTTCGCCAGATTTCACAATTAATTTCAATTATTCCCAAATTTATTTCCAAGTTATAAAAATTGTTATCGTACAAAAGAATTCGCCGGAAAAAAAATTCACGTAAAAAATTCACTGAAAACAGTCGCAGTAATGAAAACTTGGGAATTTCAGGATTGCGGGTCCGGATCCTACCCAGAATGTTTTTAATTTGATCACAGTGTCGGCCTGATTCCAAAATGCTATGATATGTTGGGCTACGGCCTCTAGAAGTAAGGTTGAAAAAGTGTGACGCCGTGACACACTGACATTCTCATTTATTATATAGATATATAAAATAAACAGGTATTAATGGTATTTATTACAAAAAAATTATATTAAAACAGATTGACATAAAACAATATGAACAAATATAATAATTTTATTTAAAGTTGGGAATATTATTTTATATCAAACATAAATGGATATTACTGACCTAAACGTTTGGCCTAGGCTAAACTCAGTCTAGTATAAGGCCATAAGTGGGCTTGCATAGAAGCCTATTTAGTCTGAGAGATAGTTACGTATTCCACTCCAGCATCAGAGGTCAATCTTTCAGCAGATATGAGACGCCATGTTGAATACTAATTTCTAAACAGACAAATATTCGCCGATTTCATAAAAGCAACCCTATTCTTTATATCTTTCTCCGCATTTGATGTTGTTCTGTACTAAAATATGTTTAGTCAGTATCAATATTTATTCAAAGATCCTGGCGTTCATTATAAAACTTTTACAACAAAAGTTTCATAATGAAAGTCAGCACCATACAGATTTTCTGTATTAATAAATACTATTTGATTCAAACAGCACGAGGCTTTACTGTCTAGATATAATTTTTATAAAGACAGTTCAGTATTATTAATTTACAGAGCAATTTGTTTTTATATCCATTCCTTCACGATAAATTAAAAGAGATTATTAAGAAAAATGTGCCTAATATTTGCATCATCAACAAAGTAAGCGAATATATTGTTTGACATCTCATAGAAGCTCGAACGAAAATAAAAACAGTGCGGTTATTAACAAAGTACAGTTAAATAACATTTGAAGATCAAGTTAAAACACAATTCAAATAGACGTAAAGGGAATAATGTTGCCATTATAAGAACTGGTATTTTTCAATGCGTCAAGGTATTTGCGATATAACCCAGTAGACAGAACATAGAAATTATGATCAAAAGATATTATGTATTATGTGATATTCATAAAAAATCATTATTGAAACTCATTAAAGAAATAAAGGATCTTTTGTGTTAATTCACCCCAAAGTATTAATTTACCCCAAAATAAAAAGAATTTATATTTACTAAAAATTACACCAAATTCTCCCAGACCGAGGCTCTTTCATTGCACTCCGGTTGGGTTGACCTTTGCGATCGCCCCAAATGTGGGCGACTTAGGTGCACTATTTCTAAGAGCGGGGTCAACGTTCGTGCTCACGCCCATAAACAGGCCATAAACATATTTTTCTTTTTCTTTGTTAAATGATAAAGAATTTATAAAGTACCTCGAATATCATTCGCACTTACGAAATGTGAATAACTCCCTGATTTTTGGTAATTTTTCATTCTGAGGGTGGGAGTTGTTGAGAAGCAAGCTAAACAAATTTTCTTCCATTTTATTTATATTTGAAAAGTTTTCTCCTATTTTCTTTAATTGCAAATCTTATGTAACACATCTGGTTCTATGTTTAATAGAGATCAGGCATCCAGCCTGCCTTGTTGCATAGTTGTTCTAATGGGATTTTTAATATACTTCAACTGAGAAAATGAAAATATTAAAAAAAATATTAAGAAAAATATAATATTAAAAATATACAAAAGCCAATGTCTACATTTGGAAAGGCAAACGCAATATTGTCTTCTACAATTATTTTATGAAGTTCGGCATGAGTGAATCTTGTTTTTACATTTTTTCTTGTCCTGAATTTGTGGTACACACATGAAGGAAACTACTGAAGCTCAGCTGAGAAATTACAGTTGAAGTCCTCTGGGTAAGCATCGGTCAGCTTTTGACAGCACTGAAAATACCTTTCAATGTTAGTAGATGATGAAGTGACATTATATGACACACCAATTACAAAAGAAAATGTCTCTGCGATTTCTTGCTATATATCTCTCTTCTTTTCATCTCATTTTCAAGTTTGTCAACAAATGTAAAAGGTGGTGATACGAAATTTATCCCTGTCATTCAGATATACAGTGTTATTTAAAAAGACTGAACCGATTTCATGACGCATTGCTTCAATTCTCAAGCATCGTCAGGAAATGAATCCCTTTGAAAGAGGAGTCTTCTAAGGTTTGAATGGCTGCTACAGGGACGATATAGTCGGATCGTATCTCCATCAATGTTCAGTTGTTTTTTTACCCCCGGAATAAGGAGTCCTCAGAGTTCGCGAAAACAAATACGGTTGTCACAGTACAGCGTGCTTTTCGAAGGCAATTCAGCATTAATCTGCCCTCTCCCAAGAACATTCGATGGTGGTTTAAATAGTTTCAAGAGAGTGGGTGTCTGTGTAAAGGAAAAAGTCCAGGACGACCACGAGTTTTGGAGGAACAAATGGCGAGAGTCCGTGCTGCGTTTGAGGGGAGTCCACGGAAGTTCGCAAATCGAGCTAGCCATGAGCTTGCGATCTTTCAATCCACTATCTGGCGTGTGCTAAGAAGACGTCTACATTTGAAACCTTACAGACAATGCCTCATTCAGACACTTACCAAGACCTTACTCTTTGTGCTTGGCCTGCGAAATCCCCAGACCTCACCGTGTGTGATTTTCTTCTGTTAGAGATACATAAAAGATTGCTTTTATGTTACACTGCCACCCATTGACCTCGATGACCTTAAACATCGAATACCAACAGCGATCAACTCAGTGGATAGTGATATGATGCTACGCGTCTGGGAGGAATTATCTTATCGCATTGATGTTGCCCGTGTTGCAGGTGGTGGCCACATTGAACATTTGTAAGACATGAAATAAAAGTTGATTGTGAGTAGAGTACTTGTGACTTGGCTGGAGTTTTCTATTCCTTTTCCTTATTAAAATATCGTGTAATGAAATCGGTTCATTCTTTTTGAATAATCCCGTACTTCTAGTGCGTCACTGTCATTGGGTACCTTTTTACTGTTACTTTTGCGATTTGTAACTGCCTTGTAATCAACATCTGGTAACATTTTCTTTGTAGTTACTTCATATCTTTCAAATTCATCTCGTGAAGTACACAGTTGGTCAGCTAATGATACAAATCTACACATGTTTTGAGATTCACATCCTCATTTTGCAGAACTTGGCTTACTCTATGAAAATTCTGCCAAATCTCATTCCAAAAAATTCAACATAAAAAAGAATTCTAGCTCTTGCATCTTATTTGCAATATTATTTGCTTCACTTCTAGCGTCTCCTTTTTGTGACTGATCTTCGGCTGTATATTCTACTGTTTCGGAAAGATTGCAAAACTGCTGCTGTTGTCATAGCATGTGCCTCCCATCTGGTATCAGAGAGGCGTTTCGTTTCCGAGACAGCCTTTAAGAATTTTTCCAACGGCCGCTTGAGGCTGAAAATGATATAGAGGAACTGCACTGTAGAGAAGAAATTAGCTGCCTCTTGATATCAGTCAACAACACTTGGGGCTACCAGATTTAGTGAAAAAGCTGCACAGGGCACATATATAGCAAACTTGTTTGTTTCGAAATTGTTTGCTGCATCCCCTTCTAACGTACAGACACATTAGCAGTGTTGTCATAAAACTGACCCTTACATTTTGAAAAGTTTAGCCTACAAGCTTCACGTACGTACAAGCAACACTTGGTTTGCCATTTCCTTACCGGTATGGATTTTCATTTCCAGAAAGGTTAGATAGCGTTCAATAGGTTGTCCATCTTTTAAGTACCTAAGTATAACACTTAACTGATCGATTTGTGATAAATCTGATGTTGAATCAGCTGACAAACTAAAATAACCAGAAGATTTTACTTCGTCAACAATGTCTGCCATTTTCTACCATTATTTGAATTAGTTCCTTACAGGTGGTTTGTCTTGGACATGTAAGAAGGATTTCCTTTGCCGGAATTTCCATATTTCGAAATATGGTTTGCTAAAAAGTGATCAAATTGACTTATGAGTTCAAGCAGCCCTAAAGAATTCCTATTTTGCAATGATCCAAACCTTTCTTCTGTTCCTCGAAAAGCCAAGTTACGTTCAACTAGCATATAAATGACGTACGTTATGACACGCCTCAAGGCATGTTCACAATAATCACACTCTTCCTGAATTTGTTTCTCCGACTGTTGCCTCAACCTCGCACCTTTTCTGTGGGTTAGCATAGAGTCTCGGTGAGTAGTGCTTTTTTTCATGATTATCAATTACAATAGTATTTGGCCAGTCATTGAGCCCTTCTCTTATAACAAAATTCAAACAATTTTAGGAGCAAACAGTTTACAAACAAAACAATAAACTGTTGATGGTGAATACAGTAACCACTTTCTCTTGTATTTCTCACCATTGGTTTCTTTCCCAACAAAAAATTTCTGTGAACAATATCTTACTGGTTTGTCACTACTGAAATGCCGGTAAGACTTGTCAAATGGCTCATTGTAGTGTTGACAGTCACTGGATCCATAAGCAATCCAACCCTAGATCCTTTGATACATTGTGATTTATTTCATCTTTTGCAGACAGAATAATTTCCGTGTTATCACCATGGTCCACTATACTTTCATTTTCAGCAATATTTTCAGCTCCAGAATGTATTGTAAAGTGACTTGAATCAACATTTGCAGTAGAGGGATATCAAGAGAATTTACAGGCAAAGAAAGATCAGCAATGAGATAATGTGCTAGATGAACCTGCTTGTGACACCTCGGTAATTCTACCGTCAGCATATTTTGATTCTGAAGTGATCAAAGTGGTATTTTCCGTACAATTTACCATATTTGTGTCCACTTCTGATGATGGAGATTGATTTTGACCCGGAATCGGTATATCATGTTGTAGAACTTGTGCCATAAAATCAGGGGTAACGCTCACAACTTGTCGGCCCCTTGCTTCCAAAAACAGCTCCCAAATCTGTGATTTTTATCAGAGATAAGAATATATTTTCTGACGAATGAGAGGGTCGGCAAAGTGTATAGCAATTTTGGAGGGAAAAGTTCTCAATATTTCTGAGCCTTTTAATTTCGATAAATACGAAGAATACGCGCCTATTTAGTTGTGAGTACTAGACATTGTGATAACATCAGATCGGCGACAGTAAAACCAGTCATCTCCGGAAACTGTTTCAAGGAAGAAATCTATATGTTGGGCTCTAAAGATAGAAAGTCGACCCTCTACTAAAACTACTTGCGATCTGCTTCCTAGGATCTTGAAATTCCAGTCGTTGGCCTCTACTATGAACTCACTCAACTACAAACTACGGATCTTCCGATTGTTTCCTCCTCAACAAGAACTCTGAAGAAATCTTATGTGAATATTAACCCCTTAACAATAATTTACTTAAAAGAACTTTTAGACGATCAGATATATATTTTTGAGCAGGTTTTTACATGAACATTTTTCTTCCTTTAAGTTAAAAGAATTTTCTTCTCTCTTTCTTTCTCTCATATTTTGTATATATCCCTTTTCCCATATGTCGTGTATGTAAATAAACATTTTCTTCTTCTATTGTTAAACCCCGAGCAGGAGTTTGAGTCTTTATTCTTCCGTATAAAATAGAGAATTGTCCGCCCTAAACTTTCAAGCCGTTGTTGTTTTTATCGATTTTCTTACCTTTAATCATAGCCCCTTTCATGTGGGAAAACTAGGACAAATTTTCCACACCACTTAACTGAACATGTTTCATCTTGGTTCTTGGGGTCTGTAAAATACAGAAAAAAAAGAATATTTTGTTTGAATTATTATACGGCAATCAACAAAGTTACACGTATCATAAGCAGAACTGTACGGACAATTTTATTCCCGGCTTACAACTAAATCTTGTGTTTTTGTGCTTTAATTAATACAGACAGATTTTATCTCAGAATTTGTAAACTGGAAAGTGGAGTTGCTGGGGGCGCGTTATAAATTAGTAGCAACAGCAGGATTCGAAGCCGCGTAGGATCACTCAGCACATGGATGAAGGCCGCCTTGTACCACGTGATAAAATAAATTTAGTCACTACTACCACCACGTGAGAAAAAAAAACTTTGCTGTCCTCACAAAAGATGCACGCGGAGCTATACCAGTTCCACGTAAATTGACAGACATAATGCACCACCAGTCCACCAATATGTGATAAATAAAAAGTAGAAAATATATGCATAGTCAAAAGCAGCACTATGCACCATTCGACCATTTCCATGGGTTTCACGATATTTCATAAAGCACTTTCACAAAATTATGAAACATTGATTACATTATTTGTTGTCAATGTTATAAAAAAAAGGAATAGCTTACTTACAAATTTACAATGTTAGCACAACACGCGTATTGTTGCCTGTTGGCACGCTGGATGCTGAGTGAGCTACTAGAGCCTCTGCACATTCTCATTGTTAGTGGTCGACTGAACGGGACAGCCGACATGAACAAGACTTACAAGTTAGAGAAGAGCGATCACGCGAACCTCCGTGGATCGTGGGGCAGTTAAACTTACCAGATTCTAATTTCGTTGTGTTCTCCAGATTAATGTATATCATTAACCTCTATCATTACTATTATTATTTTTACTTCCGCCAAAGAGGTTATGTTTTATTGGAATATGTGTGTGTGCTTTTTTCTTTTTCCACTGATCTTGTACAGATTGTATACAAATTTCACAGATTGCATACAAAGTTTCCACTGCTTTCATTTATGTATGTGTGTGGGGGGGATTTTTCCTTCGATTTCATGACCGTTGGCATGGGTCTGCACTCACTGAGTGCGCTTGTTATTATTGTATATATATGTATGCATTTTTTTCATTTAATATCGTAGGGGGTCTTTTTGCGGATTCAGCTGCCCCATTTGCAGCATTGCACCTTATAACGCATGGATCATGATAAATTCGGTTATGAAAAATTTCTTTGGTTACCCCCTTCCTTTGATGGCCTAAGGCACGTGCTTATTTTGCTTAATAGTTAATCCACACCTTCTGTAAACTATACATGCCTACCCGTATTTTCTTGTGCATCATACAAGAAATCTTGAAAGAAAAGTAAATAACCAAAGGGGGAGGCGTATTATGTACAAGTACCTGTTTACGAAAATTTTTACTCAGGTTAAAAAAAATCTCTTATTTGAAACAGCAAAATTGCTAATAGTTTCAGTCAGCACAATAGATAATAAAACACAAAGTAGGCAGGTATTGATAACAATTATTTACAAAAGGTATTTGATATGTCGGCAATATTTGTTTCTCTCTTCATTCTTAATGAAAGGAAATATATATTTTTCATAGTTTATGAATATATATATATATATATATATATATATATATATATATATATATATATATATATGTGTGTGTGTGTGTGTGTGTGTGTGTGTAGCCGCAGAAAATTCGAAAATGAGTTTTGAAACAAAAATTAAGAAAAGAACCATGCAATAGTTAAATATCCGCTTAATTTCTATTCTTTAATATCGTGAAAAATTTAATATGTGAAATATGTGTACAACATTGAGATTTCAATGAATAATATGATACAACTTCACAAAAAGTCTTTATATAGAGACAGTGGCGTAGCTAAGGGGGGGGGTGACGGACCGCCCCAGGTGCCAGCACAGGAGGGGTGACCCAATGTCACCCCCAACAAAATTTTTCAACCAGTCTAAGGTGCCCAAAATAGTCTGAAAACAGTGGTGGAGACACAGGGTTTCGAAGGCGGACATATGACCCCCACCACCAGAAATAATTTATGACCCCGCAGAAATAATTTATGACCCCCCCAATTTTGTCCCCCCCCCGTCAGAAATTTTCTAATAAATTGTCGGAAAATTTGTGAGTAGGAAAAATAGCAATGTTTTCAGCTTTCGTGTGTTTCAGTTACTAACAAGAGACATTGTTGTAGCATTTTTATCGGATGATATGGTGTTTTAACTCTGCATCATTAATAACAACAAAGCGAAATACGAAGCCAAAAATGCAACAATTTCAGTCTTGCCTGTGTATCAATTCGCCGCGATACAATTTTCCATTGGGTAAGCGATATATTTTTGAATATATCTACTAGTGTTGGGACGATTAATCGGAATCGGAATCATAATCATAATAACATCAAAATACGATGTAAATTTATTTTACTTGTATAAAGAAAAGCAAAAAAATAAACTTTGCATAAATTCTCTAGGTAACCTTTAAAAGAATGCAGTTGATTTACAATGTTCCGAAAAATGCTTAAAAATTAAATAGAACATTTTTGTCAAGAAAAATACTTTCAAACATCATTGATAATTAAATGGTACCCAGAAAAGGATGCAACGGAAAATTGGACGCCGGAAAATTAGCAACAGAAAATTACGTCAACCATGAGCCAGTCGTGACTGTCGGATCTGGCTGTGCTGTCCATTGAAAACATGTTTACAAGACAAACAGATTTTGACGATGTCATTGACCAGTTTGCCACAATGAAAACAAGAAAACATTCATTCTAAGACCATAGTATCAAATGTCATTCTTTTGTGTATTGCCGTGTTTTGTATTTAGTTGTTCTGAAAGTGAACAGTTGCATTTTAAAAATCTTTTGATTTGAACTGATTATTTTGTGGTATTGGATTTTGTCTTGGATCATACATGTACCGTACCGGTCAGTAGAGTAAAGTAGAGCATGTATGAAAATTTAGCTACTGCTAACCATTCAGCATAGGGTGAATCGGGGTCATTGGGATGACATTTGAGCGGACCGCCCCGGGTGACGTTTACTCTAGCTACGCCACTGTATAGAGATGGCTGTACTAAAGAATCTTATACATTTAAGGGTGTAATTATTTCCCTGTTTTTAGCTTCAGAAACATGGAATTGTATTATACACAAGTCGTATTATTTCTACTATTGACATTGTTCAGATTATTGTCCTTATCTTTGTTGCCATATTCACGGCGTTTTGGCTGTTGTACGCTCCGGACTTCTTCAAGTGATTAGAATTTCGAAATGAATCCATTATAAACGTCGTGGATATGGCAACAAAGATGAGGACAACAGTCCGAACAATGTAAATAGTGTATGCTTACCATATTTCTGATACTCAGTTAAGTAAATCATTTTTTGTAGTAATTTTTCTTTTTAAAGTCATAATTATAGAATTTTTGGTTGATATAACATTATGGAAAAACCGTGATTTTCGAACATTATTGTAAACAGTTTGTACAATAAAGCATAATCATTTACAAAACTTTTCGTTTCATCGACGAAGAATACGTTGGAACTTAATAAGAACCTTTCTTTTTGATAAATTTCCCCCGATAACATTAGCTTTTACACTTTGTTTCTTTGAAAAATAATTTTGTGCGTGTATTTTTCCCCATTACAGTCATGATGCTTGTTTCGCCTGTTTCTGGGCTTGCGGCCATTGTTCTTCTCTTTTCGCTTGCATCAGCATTTCAACCACCTGAATGTCACTGCAAACAGATCATCAACACTTGTCAGGCTTACTACCCTGGCAAATTTTGTTGGAAGCTTGCAAGCCTATGTATCAATATATTATGCAAACAACGCCAGTAAGTATTCATTTCATTATAAATTGTTTTGTGTGGGTGAGTGTGCGCACGCGCAAATCTCTGTTTCCGGAGGAGTGTATGTTCGGTAATGTGTATATGTGAATAGAGTTTAAAAATGAAATTTATCTTTTATTTTATCAGTGTATATTTCCGAGCATCTTACAAGTAAATTGATGCTACACAATCTGCATACTCTGTGGTAGTTACCATTTTCAAGTAATTGTAAAAGATGCAAGTAACATCGATATAGTCGACAAGATTGTAAATGGCAAAAAGAAGAACTACTGATTTGGTAGCACGGCACCATTTTTGTGGCTCTGAGAGTCATGTGATGAATTGGTAAGTGTTTGTGGGAAAAATGGTTTTGAAACTGACTCATTAACAAAGTCGGAATTAATATCTTCCTGATGTGTCTTATCGCCATTCATTCTGATTTCTTGCTCGTCTCGTTACTTATATATATATATATATATATATATATATATATATATATATATATATATATATATATATATATATTAGACTCACCTGTTCGCCACCCAAGGCTATAGGAGCCAGACTGTCCTTCTATTTACCCACGTAAGCGAATGTAATGAACTGAGGAACTGGACTGGAATTCGAATTCGGCTCTCCGATGCTTCAATTCATTACTCCACTGTCTGTCTATCTGTCTGTCTGTGTCTGTATATATATATATATATATGAGGGGTAGAGATCTTAAAAAGAATACAGTAGCATTTGTTTGTGATATTTTTATTATTTTTGTTTTTAAATGCAATTAATTTTTATGAAACTTAGGTAAAGAAAACTAGAGTGAATAATGATTTGATGTATACTTTCTCGAAGTGGAAATTATATCACTTGAATATACTTATTTATTTAAACATATCAACTGATAAAGAAACTCTTTTTGTTTGAGTTTACTGAATATTTTATGGAGGCGTGCATAGTGTATTCATCGTGTCGAGTTCATTTTTTGCTCGATTTTGTTCTGTTCACATCGCGATAATTCTTTTATAAAATGTATGAATTCATTTCCCCCAGCTATAGGTTAAATTGCAGGGCATATTGCGCTCTCTTACCTTAAGCTGGCAGCCAATCAATCTTGGTGAACGAAAACTCAGATCTCAAAAGCAGCTTGAAGAGAGAAGGACTCAGTCAAACTGCCTTGCCCAAGACAAATCACTACTACTAACACTAATAACTACTTGATCCTAATAGGTTACTGGAATTGTGATAAGACAAATGAAGTGTTTTGTGTTTTCCTCATATTACTAAATACATTTACGGAGTTGGTTTGAACCTTACACCTCCTGGTTTACTATCAATAATTTCTACTGTACAAAATACGGGTGATAACATATAAGTTAAAACGATGCACTTAAGGTCTAATTTCATGGTAAGTACTGACAATTCTTATCTTGAAAAAGGAATTTCAATGCTTCTTTTGTGTTGTCATATAATGGTTTCTAGATGATATCTAAAATCATCTCTAGACATCGTCTACTCTAAATGTCAGAGGACAAGTTCGTTCCGATTGTTTAGATATAAGGTCCTTGAAATGCTCTTTTCTTTCTCTTCTGTGATATTAATAAAACCAATACTACAGTAAGTAGCCATATTCTTATATCAAGTGCACAAGTAATGCATCAATGCTGTACTCTGTAAACACAATTCAGTTCACGGCATTCTCCTCGGGTTTTAAGAATAACCATGGTAAACAACTAGTAACAGAACAATAATTAGTTTACTGGTCTCATTCGCCATTGAGTGTGAGTTCGATTCTGGTCGAGGACATAGGAAATTCAATATTCTACCAAAGATAATCGATTTTGCCAATTACCGAAGAATCAGAACAAGTGCATATGTAAATCTAAAATCCCTTTCAATTCATAGCAAAGCTTTATCCTTTAAATGTTCTTGAAATGACTTCGACGATAAAGTTTCTATTATTGATCATCACATGCTAAGGACCGATACATAAAACCTTTGCCGAGAGTGTACACACACACATATATATATATATATAATGAAATGGATTAAGTTCGACAATTATTTAATATATTTTCTGCTAATACGTTATTTTTATAGATACAATTTATTTAAGTAAATGCTCTGTTCTTAATTAAACCGTATTAATTACATTTAGCGGCCTGAATGTTCGAGAAATTTCCTAGAAAATATGCGTTGTCAGACAGGAATCGAACGTATTCCTATATGGAAACCGTCATTTGACCTGACGTACTATACCATTCAGCTACGTTAGCAAAGTCCGAATTACTGTTTATAAACACACGATCTTCGATGATTTTTCTTGATCGGTCATATCTGTTCAGGAAACGTATCTTAACGTAAACAATGACAACATATAATGGAATAGATTAAGTCCGACAATTACTTAATATATTTTCTGTTTATACGTTATTTTTATAGATAAAATTTATTTAAGTAAATACTTTGTTTGTTTTTTTAATTAAACAGTATTCATTTCATTTACGGGCCTTGTGTCACATCCAAACTACGCTTGGAAAGTCACTATATTTAGAGATTCTTGATAATATCCAAAGAAGAATCTGCAATGTTATTGGTCCTGACCTGGTACCTTTTCCCACCGCCATAACGTAGCTTCCCTGTGCCTTTTCTATAAATACTTTCAAAGTAATTGTTCTGATGAATTTTCCGCTATAAATTTAAGTGCAGTACTAGATTGGCGGCAAGGTCTCATCATTTTGCAGTTGAAATGGATAGATGTAACTGTAATTTCTATGCTAACAGTTTCTTCTATCGCATTTCCCGCTTGTGGAAGATCCGACGTGCTGTAGACCAACTGAGCCACAAAGAGACCAGTCTAAAGCACGTCGGATCTAGCAACTTTTCCCTCTGCCTAGGCGCACGCCGGTTCGAATCCTGTCGGAGAGCGCATATTATTTTAGATAATATTTCTCGAATATTCAGGCCGGTAGACGAAAATAAATAAATATACTGTTTAATGAATAAACGAAATCGAAGAACAATTCATTACCTTTCCTAGATATGAAGTTACTCCGCGTTAACAACAGTTTAAAACTCGATATCCACCAGAAATCAACCAACAAAAACGACCTAATAAATTTCTATTTCCATCATAATAGCAAAATAAAATCCGGCATAATCATCGGATTATATTTAAGATCACTAAGAATATGCAGCTTGTAATATTTATACGAAGAGGGGTAATACATTGAAAACACTTTCAAATTTCTCCAGTACCCTAAATATTTTATTATATTCAATACGAAACAAAAGGCCTGTAAAATATTTCAAAAGTAAAAAACAACAACCGCGTCTGAGAAACTCAATGAATCGAAAAAAAAAAAATTATTCTGCCTACTAACTCTATCACATCTGCAGTCGAAAAGAATCTATCTAAACTCAACATAAAATTTGTTACTACTACATCCATAACAATAAAAGATTTAATCAATACTAAAGAAAACAATAAACTAAAAGTTGAAGGAGGAATTTATTCGATCGTCTGTAGTAATTGTCACAAAAATACACACGAGAAACATGAAGGAATCTAAATAAAAGATTATATGAAAACAAAACGGACAATTTAAAAATAGTACGTCAAATGCCTTGGTTGCTCACCGTAACAAGACTGACAACAATTTTGATATAAAAAATGCTACTCTGATCAAAGAAGAAAACAATTCACTATGACGTAAATGTCTAGAGAGTGCCTTAAGCGCAATGTTATCTATAGTAAATTTGTGCCTTACAACATTTCACCATTCCTGGAAGATCTCAAATCACAATGTGGAATACCTACTTAAAAATGTGATGGAAACAAAAGAAAAAGACTCTAGAGGAATTCGGCTAGATAAAAATAATTCTAAAATTCCCAGCACTCCTCTGTCATGAACATGCGTAATCCTACCAACATAACAAATTTAGTCCGGTGAAGTCCGGTGAAGTCCGGTGAAGTCCGGAAGGACGAAACGCGTCACAAGTAAACTTTTTTCACTGACTTGAGGCAGCTGCTTGCTCTCCCGCAAAAGGAGTTCCAGGAATGCTTTCGTCTATGGAAACGACGCTGAAAAAAGAGCCTGACTTCGGAAGTGGACTAATTCAAAAAAGATTAAATGCCGAACTTATATGTGTTATAGTTTTCTTTTCATTCCCAATACTTTTTGATCAGACATAGTACACAGTTGTGGTATAACTCTTACTGAAACATGCCTAATGAAATATACTGTTGCATTGTAAAACAAAACAAAAACAATCAAGTCAAGTATTTTCTTCTTTTTCTAAGAACGCCATCATTAATCTTCAATGACATTGGTGTTGAAATTGATCTTTTCATGTCCAGCTGAGGATCTCACCTGTGTTAGAAAGAAGCTCAGTTTTAATTGGTTGCTTTACGTTATCGATATAAACCGTTGTTGTCGTTCTCCCGAACTTTTTTTTTTTAATCATTTCATTCCAAGCAAGGCGGGAATGCGACTAGTAAACAGGGGTTTACAGAGAAAGAAAGTGAGAGAAAAGGGAGAATTGAGGAAAGGACAAAAGATGAACCTGGATTCAAGAAGATAGAAGATGAGAATTAACGTTGCATTTAAATTTTTGAAGATTATAGTTATCAGGAAAGTGTGTAAACGGAAGGGAGTTTCACAAGCGGGAAGTGCGAGAAATGAAATTGTTGGAGTAGAAGTGGCGGTTGCATTTAGCTATTTCAAAAGTAAACGGGTGGAACGGAGATGCCAATCTAGAAAGCACGCTTAAATTCATGTAGTCGGCACCAAGCAAAAAAGCTCGTCAGAACAGTTTCCATGAATATATTTGTAGAAAAGACAGAGAGAAGGCACGCCCCATGAGTGTGAAAGTGACTGAAGTCGAGATGCCAGGTCAAGATCGATTACATTGCAGATGCTTCTTTGGATTTTGTCAAAAACCTCCAGATGAGTAACAGGAGCACCAGACCAGATATGGCAACAGTATTCAATGCACGGAGGAATGGTAGATTTGTAAATATGCAAGATGGACAAGAAAATTTTTTCTGGCACGACACAGTGACACAACTTTCCTTGCAGCAGATGCAGCTATTGATTCGATGCAGTCGATCCACTTGAAGTCAATTAAAAACGTGAGACCAAGAAAGAGCATGTATTAAACTTTAGGATATTAGGGCAGAGAATATGAGGAATAAGTGTTACCCTGGCCCTCACAATGAGATGTGCCTGTTTATCTTGAAAATCATCATTCGAAGTATTGACTTTTAAACTGTCTGGGACACCATCCACTGACACTTGGGGAAAACATGTAACTATCTCTGTCATGAAGGCCAATCATCGAACTCTTTGTTGTTAAGGTGTTTTTTTTTTCATTGCAGGAGAGCAAATTTCGGGATAATCTGAAGTTCACATTATTTATAACTTCAGTATTTATTTATTTCAGAGTAATGTCGCTCGTCTGTAAATGGATCTCAGGCGGGTTTCTGAGGTGTAGGATGCGAGTTCAAGCCTCATTGACAGCTACGTCTTTATTTCGGTTTTTAGTTTGTTTAATCAAAATGTGTGCCAATCCAGAGTGGCGTGGCAGAAAGTAAGAATATAAAACTAGCATTAAAATAATACTAAAGCACACTATTATTTTTTATAATTTACTGCCAAACCCCCGGAGAAGTAATCCTACTATGTTTGCTTTAGACGAAAATAAACTCATCGTATAATGTGAAATTTAGAAAATAGATGAAGTGGTCTTTACTTTTTTCTTTTTTTTTTCTAATTAAAGAGGTGGAGAAGTTTAGAGATGTTGAAATAAATGATACTCAAGGGTTAACCTGAGGAATAGTGAAGAAGTCGTCGGTCAAAACGTGTAAAAAATGCGAATGCCAATTTGAATAATCCATAAAATAATAGCAATACTTTATCGACGAGTTTTCCGTTATTACAAACAAAATCTTTAACAAAAAAAAAAAAATAAAAAAAATAAACTAGTCAACGTTATATTTTTCCTGTATTAACGTATTCAACAATTTAAAAATAATTTAGCGAGTGCTTGGACACAAATTTTCAATAGCACGTGTCGACATAGAAAACAATTGAATATCTTTTAATGTAAGTGATTTTTGCACTATTTTTGCGATTTTATAATAAAGACATGTATTTGCTTTTAATAAGTTTCTAAATATGTAAATATTTTGTAAATTTGTGCTGCCCGAAATATCTCTATCTATAAAAGGCAGGATGTGTGTGTGTGTGTGTGTGTGTGTGTGTGTGTGTGTGTGTGTGTGTGTGTAACGAATGCACGCCCGCAATTTTCAACCGATTTGCACCAAAATCTACATGCACATGCTCCAAGTTAGTGGAAAGGCCAAGACCGATTTTGCAGTTCCCAACTCCCATCGATAGTGGAAATAATCGATTTTTCTTGCTTCTACGGCAGTTTTCATGTAGTTTTCGGCCATTTTGTACTGGCCAGAGTGAGAGCCTATAGATGGCTGCCACGAATAGGCAGGAAGATTCTACTGGCCAGCATGAGAGCCAACAGCTGACTGACATGAATGTTAACTAGCATGATAGCATGCAAAAAAAATCGATAGCTGCATTCATCACAAGTGGGAAAAATTTAAATCTGCATGGCACTTTACTCCAATTGGCTCATTCACTTGCTTAAACTCAACGTTGATTCTGATTCCGCAGAACTGGGTTGGGTGTGAAAAAGCATTTTTTGTTAACATTCTTTTTTCATTCGGTTTTTCCAGTTACGAGTCCTTTTTTAAAGCTGATCGTTTTGTGTTCATTTTGTTTAGTTCTTTTTTCGTAACAGATTTAATGTTTAGTATAGAGCTTAGAAAAAATTCGCAGTGTGAGATAGGCAAGAAGTAAGGCATGTAGCAACATCATCACGGCAAAGGGCACTCCTTTAAAGGTAAGGAAGGGCAAAAATATTTTAAGTCAAGTGATAGCGATTGCTGTATGAGTCGTACGATTTTTCAATCAAGCACGGGCCACGCCGGGCCATGCTGCTAGTTATAAGATAATTTTCATTTTAGACAACAATAAAATGACGGAATGCCATTAGTTTCAAATATTTAATAAATTAAGCAGACATCGATGGTTCGTTAATATTGTACTTTTATAAAAGTAAACTGTGATAATAAAATAAGCACACCCCATCTCCCCCATCTCGAGTGTGACTGTCCATTACAATAAATAAAACGTTTTCCAGCGTTAAAGCTGACTTAGTCTCATAAAGCTTCATAAACTTTTATTGATTTTTAGCGGCATATCAACACCTCTGTGGGTTATTTAATGCCGAAATCTAAATATTTTATACGCAATTTATACTTTTAGCGTAAACGTATGTTTTTAGATAAATACTTTTTAGATGATAAAATGTATTGTTGGTAATTTTTAAAAAGTGTGTTGCTTGTAATTTCACCACAAAAATATTCTGTTGGTATTTCTTTTACAAGAATGTATTTTTATACTTTTTTTAGTGTTGTATTGACTGTCATTTTACTATAAAAATGTATTGTTGGGAATTTTTAAAAAGTGTGTTGCTTGTAATTTCACCACAAAAATATTCTGTTGGTATTTCTTTTACAAGAATGTATTTTTATACTTTTTTTAGTGTTGTATTGATTGTCATTTTACTATAAAAATGTATTGTTGGGAATTTTTAAAAAGTGTGTTGCTTGTAATTTCACGACAAAAATATTCTGTTGGTATTTCTTTTACAAGAATGTATTTTTATACTTTTTTTAGTGTTGTATTGACTGTCATTTTACTATAAAAATGTATTGTTGGGAATTTTTAAAAAGTGTGTTGCTTGTAATTTCACCACAAAAATATTCTGTTGGTATTTCTTTTACAAGAATGTATTTTTATACTTTTTTTAGTGTTGTATTGATTGTCATTTTACTATAAAAATGTATTGTTGGGAATTTTTAAAAAGTGTGTTGCTTGTAATTTCACCACAAAAATATTCTGTTGGTATTTCTTTTACAAGAATGTATTTTTATACTTTTTTTAGTGTTGTATTGATTGTCATTTTACTATAAAAATGTATTGTTGGGAATTTTTAAAAAGTGTGTTGCTTGTAATTTCACCACAAAAATATTCTGTTGGTATTTCTTTTACAAGAATGTATTTTTATACTTTTTTTAGTGTTGTATTGACTGTCATTTTACTATAAAAATGTATTGTTGGGAATTTTTAAAAAGTGTGTTGCTTGTAATTTCACCACAAAAATATTCTGTTGGTATTTCTTTTACAAGAATGTATTTTTATACTTTTTTTAGTGTTGTATTGACTGTCATTTTACTATAAAAATGTATTGTTGGGAATTTTTAAAAAGTGTGTTGCTTGTAATTTCACCACAAAAATATTCTGTTGGTATTTCTTTTACAAGAATGTATTTTTATACTTTTTTTAGTGTTGTATTGACTGTCATTTTACTATAAAAATGTATTGTTGGGAATTTTTAAAAAGTGTGTTGCTTGTAATTTCACCACAAAAATATTCTGTTGGTATTTCTTTTACAAGAATGTATTTTTATACTTTTTTTAGTGTTGTATTGATTGTCATTTTACTATAAAAATGTATTGTTGGGAATTTTTAAAAAGTGTGTTGCTTGTAATTTCACCACAAAAATATTCTGTTGGTATTTCTTTTACAAGAATGTATTTTTATACTTTTTTTAGTGTTGTATTGACTGTCATTTTACTATAAAAATGTATTGTTGGGAATTTTTAAAAAGTGTGTTGCTTGTAATTTCACCACAAAAATATTCTGTTGGTATTTCTTTTACAAGAATGTATTTTTATACTTTTTTTAGTGTTGTATTGATTGTCATTTTACTATAAAAATGTATTGTTGGGAATTTTTAAAAAGTGTGTTGCTTGTAATTTCACCACAAAAATATTCTGTTGGTATTTCTTTTACAAGAATGTATTTTTATACTTTTTTTAGTGTTGTATTGATTGTCATTTTACTATAAAAATGTATTGTTGGGAATTTTTAAAAAGTGTGTTGCTTGTAATTTCACCACAAAAATATTCTGTTGGTATTTCTTTTACAAGAATGTATTTTTATACTTTTTTTAGTGTTGTATTGATTGTCATTTTACTATAAAAATGTATTGTTGGGAATTTTTAAAAAGTGTGTTGCTTGTAATTTCACCACAAAAATATTCTGTTGGTATTTCTTTTACAAGAATGTATTTTTATACTTTTTTTAGTGTTGTATTGACTGTCATTTTACTATAAAAATGTATTGTTGGGAATTTTTAAAAAGTGTGTTGCTTGTAATTTCACCACAAAAATATTCTGTTGGTATTTCTTTTACAAGAATGTATTTTTATACTTTTTTTAGTGTTGTATTGATTGTCATTTTACTATAAAAATGTATTGTTGGGAATTTTTAAAAAGTGTGTTGCTTGTAATTTCACCACAAAAATATTCTGTTGGTATTTCTTTTACAAGAATGTATTTTTATACTTTTTTTAGTGTTGTATTGATTGTCATTTTACTATAAAAATGTATTGTTGGGAATTTTTAAAAAGTGTGTTGCTTGTAATTTCGCCACAAAAATATTCTGTTGGTATTTCTTTTACAAGAATGTATTTTTATAATTTTTTTAGTGTTGTATTGACTGTCATTTTACTATAAAAATGTATTGTTGGGAATTTTTAAAAAGTGTGTTGCTTGTAATTTCACCACAAAAATATTCTGTTGGTATTTCTTTTACAAGAATGTATTTTTATACTTTTTTTAGTGTTGTATTGACTGTCATTTTACTATAAAAATGTATTGTTGGGAATTTTTAAAAAGTGTGTTGCTTGTAATTTCACCACAAAAATATTCTGTTGGTATTTCTTTTACAAGAATGTATTTTTATACTTTTTTTAGTGTTGTATTGATTGTCATTTTACTATAAAAATGTATTGTTGGGAATTTTTAAAAAGTGTGTTGCTTGTAATTTCACCACAAAAATATTCTGTTGGTATTTCTTTTACAAGAATGTATTTTTATACTTTTTTTAGTGTTGTATTGATTGTCATTTTACTATAAAAATGTATTGTTGGGAATTTTTAAAAAGTGTGTTGCTTGTAATTTCGCCACAAAAATATTCTGTTGGTATTTCTTTTACAAGAATGTATTTTTATAATTTTTTTAGTGTTGTATTGACTGTCATTTTACTATAAAAATGTATTGTTGGGAATTTTTAAAAAGTGTGTTGCTTGTAATTTCACCACAAAAATATTCTGTTGGTATTTCTTTTACAAGAATGTATTTTTATACTTTTTTTAGTGTTGTATTGATTGTCATTTTACTATAAAAATGTATTGTTGGGAATTTTTAAAAAGTGTGTTGCTTGTAATTTCACCACAAAAATATTCTGTTGGTATTTCTTTTACAAGAATGTATTTTTATACTTTTTTTAGTGTTGTATTGATTGTCATTTTACTATAAAAATGTATTGTTGGGAATTTTTAAAAAGTGTGTTGCTTGTAATTTCACGACAAAAATATTCTGTTGGTATTTCTTTTACAAGAATGTATTTTTATACTTTTTTTAGTGTTGTATTGATTGTCATTTTACTATAAAAATGTATTGTTGGGAATTTTTAAAAAGTGTGTTGCTTGTAATTTCACCACAAAAATATTCTGTTGGTATTTCTTTTACAAGAATGTATTTTTATACTTTTTTTAGTGTTGTATTGATTGTCATTGTACTATAAAAATGTATTGTTGGGAATTTTTAAAAAGTGTGTTGCTTGTAATTTCACCACAAAAATATTCTGTTGGTATTTCTTTTATAAGAATGTATTTTTATACTTTTTTAGTGTTGTATTGACTGTCATTTGACTATAAAAATGTATTGTTGGGAATTTTATGATAAAAATGTACTGTTGAATTTTGTTTAGGGGTTCACTATTTGTTACCATCCCGGGCCAGGGTGGGCCTGGGAACAACAGCAATAAAGAGGTGGTTCCACGCTTCCCAGAACCTCCAATATTCCAATCAGAGGCCTTGCTGCCGGATGTAGTTTATCGTCATACTCAGGACGTCATAATGACGAATTGGTGTTGTTATTGTATTACATACACAATGTACAAACTGTATTGAAATAATTTATGTAAATGTTAGAAATTTGTAATGATTAATATACAACACTTTCTTCTTTTTACCTTTTTATAAACAGGCAAGTAACGAGGACAGAGCCTTATCCAACAAGCAATATCAGAAGCTTTTTATCTCAACCAAGAATACAATTGTCTCGGGTACCGATTTACTTCAATCCCCGTCACCTCTACAATTATGATATTCTAGATCTTTTATCCAATGGACATTACACACCTTTATTTATAATCTCCAATGAACAGGTACAAAGAAAGCCGATAGATAACTTGCTGTTTGGTCAAAGAGGAAATGAAGGATTGTCAAGAAGAAAAATGACAGTCGCTTCTTCACGTTCATATATTAAAAAAGGACAAAACATCGGAAAAAAAAGCACAAGGCCAGTTACCAAGAAGCCGGATTCATATTTGTTGAACCCAAAGCAAAACCAAGGTAGTCACTTTTCCAAAAGTGGCGTAACAGGATCAGAAAATAAACCTTTCATATTGACTAATGGCCAATCTTTGATATCTCTGAACATTTCGTCAAAAGATGATATCCTGACGACAGCATCTTCCGTGCCTAACAATAAAAAGTTTCCACATCATGGTAATGTAGATTCGGCCAACAATATATCTAAGTCTGATTTTAGTTTCATGTCTGCAGGAAAAACTTCTGCACCAGCAACATCTTTTAATCTGAGACCGCCCTCCACTCAGGCACCAAAGAAAACGGATACTACAGAAAATGTCAGTGCGATGTTTTTCGAAATCAATCCACCGACCCCAAAACCTCTTAAGAATCAACCACCACTGAAATTTTAGAGATCAAAATTGGGCAGACTGTATTAGATATTGTGGAAAGCAAAATATCGAGAATATATCTCATCCAAAAGTATTTTTAGACAATTTGTTATGCTATTAGTAGTGATTGGTAGAAAAAAAAATCCTTGCATATGAATTAATGTTATATTCCAGAATATAATTTTGCGCATGTATTTTAGCGTATATCATTTACTCTAAGATCGCTTTTTGATACTTCAGATGCAAACTGGTATGTTTTCAGCTTCAGATGAGATTACAGACAAAAACATCCTTTCCACATGGAAATTCAATACACATTATTTTATTCACAAGAAAGTGAAGTCTTCATTTGACTCTTAAAATATGGGTATTTTTAAATATACATTTAACTTGATGGTTGGTTAAGATTCTATCTTAATAAATTCAAATTATACGGATGATAGATTATAGATTACTTGTTCCAACTGATTATATATTTTCTGTGATTATGGTGGATTATATTATTGCGCCATTGATTAAACAAATACATTTACTTTACAATTAAACGAAATAATTGCAATATAAATATCTTTTAAACTAAATTCACTCATTATCCAAATCATATTCAGTGAATCTGTATCCATTAATTGGTTTTCTCAGAATAAATACACGCTGAAATTTCCCCCAAATCAATGAGGCCAATTGCTTGCTTTAAAGAGTTCCTTTTTCGTTTTATAGCAAATTAAAAGCATCTAAGCAAAAATCCATCTTTCAAGATTTTTGCAAATCTATACAAAATAATATTGTTTTCTAAAAAAAAAGAGAAGCGGACACACGTACCAACATATTCACGTATGAATATATATTCAATATTTTCAATATATTCAATATTTTCAAAATCTTATATTTTGTTGTCATTACTTATACGAATAAATGATTCAAAAATTGATGTTTTTAAATGAATTTTTTTTCAAAATTTTGTATTTTATGAAATAAATATTTACAATTTTATCGCATAATTTGCAAGTAGTTTTCATTTGTAAGTTAATTTATTAAACTGTAATGCTTCGATGTTATATTTTCCACAATGAAAATATTTTGTATTACGAGATATTTCAGATTTCTAAATAAAGTTTATTTATTTATACAAAAATATTTCTGAAAATAGTGTCAAAACTTTATTACCTCGATATAGAAGGCATTTGAAAGTTAATTGTCCCTATTTTAAAATATTTTTTTTAATCATATTTATACATTAAGAAGCAATTCTTATTTATTGATATAATATTTATGAAACCTATTATAAATAAACCAAATACTTGAATAATAATTTATAAAAGCCTAACTTTAAATACTAATTTTCGAAAGCCTTTAAAACAGCTACTTTTCAGATAGTCGGAATTATTTGTAATCCTTCAGTTACTGAACGATTGTAACGCACAAATTATATTAGATGAAATCAAAGATTCTGCAGATGATCAACCCAGGGTCTTTAATACATTGAGAGGATTCCCCAACAGATGCCCACAGGAAATAAAATTATATTAATAGCTAAACACTTTTGATGAAAGGTAACCAAACCGAACACACCACTAAAGTCAAAAATGTTGAAGATCAAGGTAAATGAACGATGTTCGGATTCCACGGAATAATAGTATTCACCAATCGGAAACAGTTTTTCTACAAGGCAGTGATTCTTTTAATATCAGAGATTGTATTTCATTCTAAAATACTGGACCATTTGTTTTCATTTCAATAGAGATCGATGTACCTGGCCTACTATGATTATCTTATCATTCTGCTGGATTTTAATCCATATTTAATTAATATTTGATCTCATTTCATATATATATATATATATATATATATATATATATATATGTGTGTGTGTGTGTGTGTATTAAAAGGAAGTATATCATGCTTTATTTTCCATAATTTTACAACACGTGTTTCGGGTCCCGTGACTTTCTTCAGGCAAAGAGTAGATATTTGCACATATTATTAAAATGTATTAATTTTCCTTATGTTTTTCGATGTTAAACATTCTCGATATTAAGCATTCTCTTTTTTGTGTAGTAGTGACACAAATGTCTTCCTTGAACTGGCAATTAGAAAGTTCTTGTACTTGAAGAGTAATAAAACAATTTAGATTGGTCCAAGAAAGGGTGAGGAAAGATATCTGCATTATCTTTTAATGACTCCTGTGTGTTCTTAGATCTATTTCTATTTTTTGTGTTGTGTGTGTTTTTGTTAGCATACGTATGTATATGTATATTTCCTCTCCATACACACATACTGTCTGATTATAAAGTATTAGTATACAGATATATACATACATACACATACACCCACTTCCTATGTTATGTAGGGTTCGTGTGTTTGCTTGTGAGTAATCTATTTCTTTTTGCCAATATGTGTATATATATTCGTGCTCCACAGATACCCGCGTATGAGTGTGTGCGTATGCATATGAGTAGTTCGACCACTGTATTTGGCCATTATGTGTGCATGTTGTGTGTTTTTGGGTGTGGGGTTATGATACATTTAGTGCTGGTTTAAATTTGTTCATGAAAAAAGTGTGTTTCATTAAGACGGATCAAAGTCAGCAGTAAATAAATTAGTGTTATTGGTGAAAATTTATTTATTTCTCTATTTGATAATGTTATTTAAGTCATGGTAATTATGTGTGAAAAATAATATCGCCCAAATTTTCGCCATGGCTTCGGCGGCACACCTCCACTCGATGGTCAAAATTTTTGATGATTTCTCTGCATTGTTGCTTCTCGATCTCACCGGAATGTCTTATTATCTCAGCCTTCAGCTATTGAATTGTTGTTGGCTTGTTGGCATAGATCTTACTTTTGAGATGACCCCAAAGGAAGAAATGTAAAGGCGTCAAGTCGCACGATCGTGGTGGCCAATTGATTTCGATGTTTCGTGAGATGATACGACCTCGTAACTTCTCATTGCATTTCTCTTTGAACGTCCATTTTCGCAATAGGCTTCGATAACTTTAACACGTTGTTTGATTGTTAATCATTCCATGGTTGAAATTGTCAAAGTCTTAAGTTGTTACATCTGAAAGAAAAAGAAAAATCATTAGACGTTTAAAATTAATTCACATTTAAAATCGGTCCAAGTTATTGGAACATTCTTTATATGTCGGAAAAGTAGGAAAAAGTGGAAAACATTTTCTTGTGACGCGTTATTCGAACATCATCTGACTAAATTTGTTACGACTACACATGCGCGTGAAACAGGGATGCTGGAAAGAAATTAAGACGATTTTGTTTAGATTCTTATTCTTTTTCGTTCCATCACTTTTGTTAGTAGATAATCGCATCGACATAACAAATTTAATCCGATGAAGTCCTTCCTAAAGGACGAAACGCACCACAAGAAAACTATTTCTATTTTGTCATACATTTTTTCCTAATATTTTTCTTGATATATATATATATATATATATATATGTGTGTGTGTGTGTGTATGTGTGTGTGTGTGTGTGTGTGTCCTAGCTGAGGACATATTCTATGAACGGGAATCAGTGAGTCTTGAGGTTTACCAAATTGAAGACTGCGAGCTGGAGTTTCATTCTATATCTACGATACCATGAACCTATTTGCCGTTGGCAAACGAGCTGAATTTGGCTGCCGCTTTCGTCACTGTATGAAGTGAAGTCACTAAGCCTTCGTCAGGTGACCCATTTGACGTATTTCCACCGAAGGGAGATAATCGTCTTTTGTATCCCTACACCTAAAAATCGAAAACTAAAAACGATCAGAAAATAACATAAATACATAAAAACAAAATCAATAAGCATAACAAATTAATCCAAATCAATAAATAAGTAAATAATAAAAAAATTAATAAACTACGAATTCAAATGTAAACAGAAATAAACGTAAATATAACAATCAACAACAAATAACAAAGCAACTAATAATACAATTAACAAACAAGACTATCAAATAGCCACAAAACTGCGTCCATTATTATTTCAACTCAATAGCGCCTAGAATAATTTTAAACATAACCGGTAACGCCAATGTCCACTTTATATATATATATATATATATATATATATATATATATATATATATATATACAGGACAGCCTGAGTAACTCGAGTTTCACGCTCTCGCGATCTTCAGATGACAAGAAGCGTTTTTTGCTCTGTCTAGATAATCTGGGCATTGAGGATGTAAGTGTTTGTCTTTTGGTCTTTTTTTTCTTTTTTCTTTCCTTGTTCGAGATTTTTCTTGTCTAACGTGTTAAGTCTGGCAAGTTGTCTGTTGGTTACACCATCAATGTGGGCTTTTCTTTAGTGTGTATCTGAAGTTTGGAGTATTTTTAAAAATTCCATTTGTGACTTATTTTAACAATTAAAAAAGTCTGATGAAAAAAATTGTCATTGCTTTTCAACAACGTCAAGACATATTCCTTGTGACAAATATTCCCCTTTTACTTTATTATTAGTGTTTCATTTTTCTATTTGAACATTTCACAGTATCGTCTAGACTTGTTAAACTCTTGTCTTTGCCTCTTATTTATTATCTCTGAGTGTTACACAATTTTTTCTATTCTACAAAAATTATTACGTCCATTGACATTAAGGTAACATGATAATTTTTAAAGACGAAAAAACTTGGATTAAACTTTATTTTGCACAAAACGGTCATCATACAAGAATCGTTTCGCAATAAAACCACATTAAAAATGAAACGCTGTATGCGATAAATTGAATTCTCGTTGTCCATTACAAAAATAAAATAGAATAATGTCTAATCCCACCAAAATCAATTTGAAATATTATTTGTTTTTTTCGATTTCTATTGAATTTCTAACAGTAACATATAAACGAATTATTTACTCTTTTTTTTGTATCGAATAACATTATAATAAAAAATTAATGTATTATTCTCGTTCGAACACTAAAAAATTACTAATTTTAATTGAACATAACTAAATTTGACTCACCACAAAATGTTGAATATTTACAAAATATACTAAAAATTTACTTTAAAAATACTTTCATAATTAAATTTAAAAAATGTTAGTACCCACCCAGAATTCCAAGTCTGTTGATTTTAAGAATGATTTTACTATCTGAAAGCATTAATCTTAATATATATAAACATATGATAAAATATAGGTTTTTAGATATGCTATATTTACGTGTAAAAGTGCTCAATATTAGGGATAGAGTGTTCTGTAGATATAAAAGTGGACACTAAGGTTAATACGAAGCAGTGGCAATCCGTTTTATTCTTTAACGCAATCTTCAGGCCATGTGTATATTTAAAGTTATAAATATTTACCATAAGCTGAGGCAACCGTACAAAAGATTGCGAGTATTAGTAGCCTGAAATTTCACAATGGAAATTTGAAGGAAGTTCTTCAGGTTTTTTTCGTCTCCGGCGATAATAATACAAATTATCGGTAATTGCGATCAGTATCAATAAGTGTAGCAAACTAAAAATAAAACATCGTAGATATCATGAAGTTTAAGTCACGTTGATAATGGCTTATTTTGTAATAGATAAGAGTCCGAGAAATCAAGATATTGGATGCGTACGTAGATGAAATTATTTACTAAGCTTATTTTTATCTAAACTTATAAGACAAAACATTCATTCATTCGGGCCAATTACAGGGTCTTTGTTTTTATCACAGAGATATTTTTAATGTCACTAATTTTATAAATAATGAAATCATACGTAAGGAAATAATAGGCTTCTTAGAATGGCTAAATATAAAATTAATCAGTGAAAGAAAAAAAAAGAATTTGCGACTGATCAAAAGATATAATCAAAATTTTTAAAAAATGTTAAAACCTAATACGGGATTCGAACCAGGTATCAAGATGCCTTTTGATGCTATGAACAACAGTAGTACAAAACAAAACTAGCTTCTGCAGCGTTCAAATTGATTCTTAGGATTCAAAATTGCGTCCCCCTTAGAGACTCTACGTCGGATCTAACGACAGTTTTTCCTGCTAAAGAGGAAGTAGGTTCAAATCCTGCCGGAGGACACATCTTTCGCTGATGTTTTGCATTAGGTGCAAAGAACATCAGCTCATCTAGTAAGCTTGATAGCGTGTAACTTTGCCTTGTTTTTTTTTTTCAAAAAGTCGTATCCACCTTCAAGTTTTATCGATTTTTCTGCCAAACCCGGCGGGGGGAGGGTGGACTGGAGATTGAAACATTCGTCTTGACCTACATTACTAAATTTCGAAATCGATCGAGAATTGTGGATGTGCATAAATAGCATACGCACACAGACAACACACACACAGACATCTTGTGATATATATATATATATATATATATATATATATATATATATGTATATATATATATATATGTATGTGTGTGTGTGTGTGTGTACGATGAAAATATAGTTTTACGATATGCTATATTTATGAGTTAAAGTGGTAAATATCAGGGATAGAGCGTATGTAAATATAACGTGGACATTGAGGTCAACAACCAGCGGCGTTTCATGCTTAAATTCAGTCACTGATAATATTTCGTGAGTTAGTGGTCAGCCATATTAAAGGTGAATTGATAGATGCCAGAAGGTATTGCGAGAACATTAAATGAAGAATTTGATCTTGACATATCCTGTTGGCGTGCATGCCTATGAGGAATCAATCAATAGGATTAAATCTGATCACGGAGGCCTAGGAAGGTTATCAGCAGACATCAAGGTGCTGATTCGGAAAAATGGGAATATTTCGACCAGTATGAAATGATCATTTATAAAATTATTGAAGGCAATAAAACTCGACAAATTAAGATAATGTTTTATGAGACACTTTAAAAAGATTTTAGAATTAAACAGACGGGTGTCTTTCGAATTATACTACGTGAAAAATGTAATTCAAATGAGAAGAAAACTAAAAAAATGAAAATGCCCAAAAAGAAAATGAGAATAAAAATGAAGGAGGGACGGAAAATGGGAATGAAAAGAAAATGTATAGCAGGTTTAGTAATTGTGGAGGCATATATCATGTAAATTCAGAAGGTGAGTAATCATACTTCCAGTTTTTGTTGTTTTAAATAATTTTTTACCTTTTACTATCCTTTTCTTATCTTGACCTACAATACTAAATTTGCAATATGTATTTACAATTTCATCAAAATCGATCGAGAATTGTGGATGTGCATAAATAGCACACACACACACACACACACACACACACACACACACACACAATGTCTTTGTTCTGTCATTCATTCATTTATTCATTCATATCAATCGCATAGGTTACTCACTGTTTCCACTGCTTCTATGGACATCGATCTGTGAGTGTTAAATTGTCTAAAACTTCTTTCTTCATTATACACACTAGGCATTTCAGCAGGTTTATTTAGTGAGAGAGAAGATAAGTGTAATGTAGTGAAGTGAAATCAGAGGGGAGGTCATGGTCGCCATTTGTAATTCCGTCATAGCGTACGTGTTGATGGTTTTGCATGGGCGAGGACGCAACCGATATAAGAGCGCGTCCTTTTTTCAGGACGTAGTTTTTTGAATCAGACGGTTTTGAACGGGCAGTGGATTGACAGCGAAAAAAGACATGTGTGCTGGGATTTCTTGTTATTGGAGTACGATTTTTGGTTGCAACATTTCCTTTTTCACCCCCTGGATTTTACAGTGTTTTTAATTATCAAACAGCTTGTCATGATTTAATCTTGGATTTCACAGTGTTTTGATCATCAAACATTTTACTTTTTCTAATTTAAAATACTACTTTAAATTAACTACATGTAATAGTAATAATTAGTCGATAGTTGTGAATAGGATAATTTAGTTAGGATTATTGATATTAGGTTGGTGCAAAAATAATGACGTAATAATGTCGTTTTTTGACGTATTTTTTAACGTCAAAAAACGACATTATTACGTCATTATTTTTGCACCAACCTAATAGTATAGTGATGGTGGACATGTCGAAGTTTTTTCAAACCAGAGAGTAAGACTAAAGATACAAATAATTATCAACATATTTCATAGCATGGGCAAACCAAATAAAAAGAATATAAAAGGGTTGAATGAAGGTGTGCACATAGATATGGCATTTTGTGTGCAAAGTTCGTATGAAATTATAAGTAACTTACATTTGAGAAGCGTTCTCTTTTTGATTTCTTAGAATGATTAGATACGACTGTGTATAGTCAAATAAGTTGAGAGCATTTGTATACTATGCACTGTGCTTTGTCATATTCAATTACGTCATATGGTTCACTTGAGACCAAAGGTCCCCAAAGGAGAAACGAGAACCGTCCGATCTATAATGTAACAGAGAGAAAATAATCGTCTTGTATTTTTCTTATCTACTGCTTATAGCAACGCCATCTAGCGGTCATTAGCAGAAGTTCTTTGGCAGAGAAATGTTGCAGTTCTACAAAGAGAAATAAAAAGAAAATAGAAATCAGAAAGGAAAAAAGAGGGAAAGATTATAGAAAAAGACTGGAAAACTGGAAACGAAAATGAAATAGAAACAAGAAAGGAATAGAAAATGGGAAAAGGCAACAGAAAGAGAAATTAAAGTTTAAAAGAAAAAAAGTAAATGAAAAAGAAAAGATAAAGGCAAAGTGAGAATTAAGTAATAAAAATGTATGAAGTTGAAATGAGATAAAATTAAAAGAAAGGAGTTATGAAAATCAACATTATGACGAAGTAAGGCAAAGTACAAAGAAAAAAGCTATAATAAAAGAAAACGATTCAACAAATATAAAATTGAAAGACGGTAAGTGAAAAAGGAGAGAAAGAGGAAACAGGATAGTAGGAAAAGTAAAAAAACATATCGAAAAGGTTGGTTACTCATGGCCCTCTACAGCTTCTTGTTTTTGTAACTGTTACCCTTTTACCATCCTTCTTTGTATTTGTTCAAACCATTCATTCATTCAAATCAATCCCATAGGTTACTCGTTGTTTCCCCTGCTTCTGTGGCCATCAATGTCCTGTGAGTGTTAAATTGTCTAATATTTCTTTCTTCATAATGCACACTAGAAATTTCAACAGTTTATTTCCGATTGTTAACAGCTGCTTCTTTGTAGTTTATATAAGTGTTTCTCAAAATTTTAAGCAACGACAACGACAAACCTAGTAGCAAATGAAAAAATCATGACATTATATAACAATATCTTTAAAGTGTATACATTTAAATAATATGAAGTAAAACTATAGATTTTTAAAAAAATGAACGCACAAATATGAACTTAATTTATTTCAATGTTTTTATGCAACTATTTGTGCAGCATATTTAGTGTGAAATCTGTGCCTGGTGTTTTTTCGCCATTTCTTCAATGTTTGATCGAATGTGCAATAAGCAGATTCTCAGTTCTCTTTCTTGTTTCTTATTTTTGATGTTATTTAGGTTTGAGAAGCCTAATTCACATAAATAAGAAGTAGAAAATTGTAATGAAACTATTAAAGCCATTTTAGCTAATGTGAGATATTCCTTTTGTATTGAAATCCAAAATGTATCAATGGCTACCGTCGAATGTTTAAAATAACATAATCGAAGCAAAGTGAAAAGGAATGTTTGAAAAAAAAGTTTAATAATTTATTCAAATAGTAATGTTGTATCATTACTCCTTCCACACACACATATATATGTATGCCGTGACAATATTTCGCGGCACACTTAAGAGTATCGCACGGCACACTAGTGTACTATGGCACGGCAATTGAGAATCAGCCTTAAAACTTGCTTGTTACACACAAGTTCTGTTCATAATATTATCAGCATTCGTTGGTAAACACACACCTCTGTCGTTTCAAGTATCTTCTTTGTGAGTAATCAGTCCAGCATCCACTGTCATATAGGAGATTAGATATTACAAAGTAGTTCAGCAATCTTTTCTTTTTTCTAACGATATTTTTCTATCTATGCTTTTTTTTTTATCTTTGCTTATTTTCTGAAAGGCGTGATGAGATTGTCCAACATTGCCTGTCCTATAGAAAATTTGATATTACACGGCAGTCCAGCATCATGTTCTTTATTCCTAAGGATATTTTTCTATGTCTTAATACTTAGCTTAATTTTTGAAAGGCAACATTCACTATATTCGAATTTCTGTTTCATGCTTTTTGTAGTCTTTTATGACACTAAACAAAGAGTTACATTTATTTATTAATCTGATTTGAACTTGGTTTCTTTGGAAGCGCTATAAAGATAGGTCTAGTGAGGTATTTCACCGTTGTCATTTATTTAATTTCACTAAATTAATTAGTGACGTATTCGTTTAAATCTGTCAGCATCTTTATTACCATCTTACCTGGTCATGTTTCTCTTTCTCTTGGCCTGGAAAACTCTTACTTGAGCTTTTTGATACTATAGCTCGTTTTGTGCTTTTATGTATTATATATTTCTCTCTTCTGTTGCCTTGGAAGAACTCTCCAACGTATTCATTCTACCTCTGTACTTTATTTTACTATTATGAATTGATTTTATGCATCCTGCTGAAGAGTACGTTTTCTGTCCATTTCTGTTGTCTTTCTATGCATGCCTACTATGTCTATGTTGTGAAGTTTTTCTATCTCTGTACATTCCTCGTTAAGTAATTCATCTTTTGATTACTTGCGTTTATTTCTAACTAGGTTAAAAGCCGCACTCCGTGTGGACTTTTAGGCTAGCTCCTGCGGAGGGTTAATTAGGCCTCCATCCCAAAACTAAGGAAACCAGCTTAGAAAACAGCAATGTTAATTTTGACGAAATGACTTAGAATTCCTCCAATCTCACTGTATCAGGCCAATTCCGATCAAAAGACCGATTTGAGCTGAAAGTTCGTTTTGGGCCAAAAGTCTGACTTGAGCCAAAAGTCTGACTTGGGCCAAAATTACAACTCAGGCCGAAACTTGAGTTCTTCAAATCACAAACTCCGTGGAAGTTCAATTGAGTTGAGTTCTTCAAATAACAAAATCTGCGGAACTTCCAAACCTCACGTTACGAAACTTCACGCATTAACTCTGATTCCTTGGCATTTTGAAGAAATAAAATTGATTTTTTCAATTCACAAAGTTTGGGAGATATTTTAAACTGAATTTTAAACAAAAAAATTTAAATTCAAAAAGTTTTTCTGTTACTTTCAATTCAATATAAATGAAAAACATTTAAAATCACAAATTCATTTCAGTTATTTTAAAATTTGAATTTTAAACTTTTCCCTCCTCATCTGGACACAAATCTCAAAGGCACCAGACACAGGGCAGATTTTTAATCCCGGGAGCATCCTGATTCCAAAAATGTATAATATGTCTATGTAGAGTAAGTATAGCCCGAGTTAGTGAGGTTTCAGATAAACGGACGAACAGACAGAATTTGCTCTTTATTTATTTAGATAGATGTTGTAAAAATAAGGAATAAAATTATACCATGAAAAAATAAGAAAAATTGAAAGAAATTTAGAAGGAAAAGGTGAAAGAGAAAGATCTATTCGGGTTTATAAAAAGTTTTTTTTTTTTTCAAATCTCCTGGATTTTTTTAAATCATATCACCCCCCCCCAGCAAGACAATAAAACCACTAAGATGCAAGGCGGTTACTGAGTCTTAGAGAATTTGAGAAATATACTATTAAGCAGATAGAACGTTAAAAGCATTAGTTTTATATAAAAATACTAAATTAAAATATTATAATTAAAAATCTTTTTCATTTTTTTTTAATTACAAATTGCTTAAATGAAAAAAAATTGAATATGAAAAGTTGTAAACGAACAGTTTATTTTATTTTGAATATGTGCGTGTGTACAGGGTGCGCTGAATAAATAACATGAAAATAACACTGTCGTCTCATAACAGATATATTTAGCAAAATTAAACAGAAATATCTTGAAATACTAGAGTAAATTTATTCAATAAAATCGCAAATAGCTTCAACCGCAGCTTTCAGATGACTTCAGAATCTCCTGCAACTCTTCTGGACGGTCACCTTGTTTAAGTTGGTGAATGCTGCCATAATATTTGCCTTCAGTTCATTGTTGGTGTTACGAAAAGTTATGTTGGTCTCTCGTTCAAATGTTCTCCACACATAATCATCAAGGGAGTTGCAGTCTGAGGAGTTACCTGGACAGATGTAAGCGGTGATGTAGTCGCAGAAATTGACTGACAATCACGATTGGGTTCCCTGTTTGTGTGGCATGGTACAGAGTCCTGTCTTTCATCAGCCACCCCCTTGACCCAGGGCAGCACCACCTCTTCAAGGCACTTGATGTAAGCTTCCGTGTTGAATCTGAGGAACTGTGGGAAGATGAATGGTGGCATAACGTCACCATCACTAGTGATCACTCAAAACACTCTTCGCAATCACCATTAGATTCATCCAACTCTTTCCGAATCCTCTGCGCTGTCTTCAGATTGATTACCAAACACTCTGAAATGTTCCGGTGCGAATGCCAAGCAGTACAACATGTCGTTTCCAAATTTTTGGCGGCGTAAATTGCGTCGTGATGCTCTAACAGATGGTGACCAACTGACCCCACTATTCTATGCTGTCGACAAAATCAAAAACAAACTACGTGCATGCATACGCGAAGTTAAAAATATAAAATGGTGATAATTTGTACACACACACATACATACATACATACATATATATATATATATATATATATATATATATATATATATATATATATATATATATATAATATATATATATATATATAGAGAGAGAGAGAGTGGGCCAAAAGTAGGATTACAGTTGTTTCACTATTTGTTTCACGTTTTAGATCAGAGCTCAGAACCATAGCTAACTTTACTAAACTGTTCTTGAAGCAAGTTGGAGCAACTCCCCATTATGCTTTGGCAGTAAGGGACTACCTTAACCAAACCTTTCGCCAGCGTTAGTTCGGAAGAAGGGACAACATCAAATGGCCACTATGTTCACCTGATTTAACACCAATGGATTCCTTTTTGGGGATGTAGTAAAGAAATCTCCACACAGTGGACGAATTAAAAGAGTACATCTCAGAAGTATTTATTGAAATTGTTGCAGATCGGGATTTGTGCCGTTGTTGTGAGTCATAGAGTTCTGGAGAGGTTCGAGGAATGTTGCAATGTTGAAGGAGGACATTTTGAGCACTCAAAAGATTAAATTGTGCTAAAATATGTAAGTAAATTGTTAAACAAATGTAAATAAACAGTTCGGAACATATATGAGTGTAACAAATAAATATAAATGTAATAATTTTTAAAAAATGTGAAGTACATACCTACTAAGTGTAAGCCTACGTTTGACCCTCTCTGTATACGTCTCATGCACAGTGAAGACTAAACTTGATACACTAAATCCATTTCTGTAACTTGGTAATGGTTAATTAGCCATTTAATTCGGAAATAAATATTTGGGGGTATATTTTATTCTGGTTATGATGTTGACGTTTGTCACATTCACATAATTTATTTCTTGTTGACGCAAGTAGCGAACGTTTACATTTTTAGTGTCATCTAAGATTTCGATTTGGTGCTAAATTGAAAATTTAAATCTTTTCGCTACTAAGAATGACGGAAATGGTTCAGTACATTTTCTGCTCGTAGCAATCAATTTTCTCCGTCGCTCATCCTTTGTTCTAAACTTATTTTCTGTTTCAGTCTTTAATTGCTCACACGCACAAACGCGCACGCGCGTGCATGTGTCTGGTGGGTCACTGACAAAGGTTTAGGGCCAGTATTATTCATAGTATTAGGTTGGTGCAAAAATAATGACATAATAATGTCGTTTTATGACGTATTTTTTAACGTCAAAAAACGACATTATTAAGTCATTATTTTTGCACCAACCTAATAGTATACACGTCTAGTGTGGACAGTTTTCTTCACCAATAACAACCTTCAAACCTGCTCAGTGATATTTACGTCGAGATAGTAAAAAATATATATATATATATTCCCGCCGCCGGTATGTTTTAATGAGGCGCAAAGAATAACAACAATTCATGTAGATAGAGATGTGAATTGCAGAACACACACATACGCATATATATATATATGTACGGATGTATGTGTGTGCGTCAGTTATAATTTCAATATTTTATTGCCTTGTCACTTTTCCTTGCCCTAAAAACAAACCCACACCATTTTATTATCGCTCATACTTATCTAAATGTGAAATGGAATAGACTCTTATTTAATTAAGGGAAAGATTATAATAACATAAGTTACGTAAATGGCACCGTATTTAAAAGAAAACTTTATGTACTTCTAGACAAGGTAGTAAAGGAAAGCGAGAAGAAAGGACTAACTATTAATTGTAAGAAGATAGTGTGAATGGTCATTAGAAAGAGTGACAACCCAAAATGTTGAAACATAAAAATCAAGCATATACATAAATTTAATTTCCCAGAAAGTGTAACAACAGACGATGAAAAATGTGACACTGAAATCCGAAGGTGCAATGGCATAGAGAAAGATGCCTTCCAAAAACTAAACAAAATATTAATAAAAAACTTCACTCGAAACAAAGTGTGCTCAATTTATGTAATAACATGTAATATCAATCCTCCTTTATGGCAGTGAATGCTGGACATATGAAGAGGAGACGTGGTTCTATAGAAGTATGCTGAGAATACCATGAACGGTAGAGTTGAACAACATGGATGTCTTCAGAAAAAAGGGAACAAAACGGACACTTTTGTTTAGGATCAGAAGGAGACAGCTGAAATTTTTATGATACATATTGAGGAAAGAAGACTTGGAGAATTTGACACCAACAGGGCATATTGTAGGCGGGACGGGCAAAGGAAAACATCTCATTAACTTGCTCAACGAGCTTGTAGCAGAACATGAAATAGGAGGGATAGTAAGATAATGCTTGGAACTGTGATTCTCAAGCGCTGTGCTGCGCCAAACTAGTCTGCCGCGTGATCTTCTTAAAAGTGCCACGAAATATTGTAGCGACATTGAATTTAAAACATTTTTTATTGTAATACAAAGCGAATATCCTACATTAGCTAAAAAGACTTTAACAGTTTTATTGCAATTTTCTACTTCTTCTTTATGTGAATTAGACTTCTTAACACAAAATAATATCAAAAATAAGTAGCGAGAAAGACTACGTTCAATTGAAGAAGAAATGAGAATCTGCTTATTGCACATTCGATCAAACATTGAAGAAATGGCGGAAAATCTCCAGGCACACGTTTCACGCTAAGCTGCACAAATAGTCAAACAGAAACATTGAAATAAAGTAAGTTCATATTTGTGTGTTCATTTTTAAAAGTATCTATGGTTTTATTTCATATTATTTAAAATTTTGTTATATAATCTGATATTTTTATTTGCTCCTAGGTGTGTCGTTGCTTAAAAGTTTGAAAAACGCTGGCTTAGAACTATAAAGGATAAGAAGTTATGGTGAGGAGCCGTGATCGCTCGTTTTCTGAAGGCAGGTGTCAATAAAAGATCTCTCTCATATTTCCTCGCCCCTATGAAGGCTTTAAGAGTAAGGTTTTTTGCGGATTCCTAGAGCAGTCTCATCTTTCAAACATTAATTTTGTTCAGTATTCGTGTTCTATTATATGCAACAAAATATTTTTTTTTTCTTTTAACTGAAAAATAATTTTGTATTTTGATATTGACGAGAAAAACATTACTAGTGAGTCTTTATATCACTATAACTAATTAACGAATCATTCAAATTTCTAGAAAAATATTAAATATCCATTTGAAAGTTTGTTAATTGCAGCACACAGATTTCCTCTTTGCATCGAGACGTAGAATTGTCCTAGTTAAGAACTATTGTTGTTTTCATATGCAAATCTACGCCATATAAATACTGTCGGCCTTGTGCCACATATAAACCGCGCTTAGAAAATCACTATTATTAGGGCACCTTGAGGCGGTTAACAAGCTTGTATCGCTAGAACATTTACGACTGAGTAGTGAGTTCGATCCTCACTGGGTACCCCATACTTTCAGCCTTGTGCCACATCTAAGCTACGCTTGGAAAATAAATACCACTTGATACAGCTGGAGGCTAAACTATTCATAGACTTGAAGACAAAACTACTACTTTAACTAATAGTTTACAACTATGACAAAAGTAAACAAAATAAAATGTTATATATTCTGAATTCTCTCAGATTTCACAGTTAATAAAAGTATCTTATGTGAACGAATATATTTCTTTAAACTTAGTTTTTTTCCCTAACAAGGAAATCTTATATTTATTAACCCAGGGAAGCTATTTCGGTTTTGTTGAGTTCACACATGCAAATAACTGCTATCATGGAGGACAGGCATCAAAATCTCCATCACTTTGCTACTTTATGAATACAGTACTAGATTGGCAACTAGGTCTCATCGTTTTACAGTCGAAATGGTTACATGTAACCGTAAGTCATATGTTAACAGTTTCTTCTCTTGCACTTCTCACTTGTGTAATACTCTTTTCGACTTTCTTTCAAGATCTTCAAAAAATTAAATGAAGTCGTTATCTTCTGTCTTCTTAATTCCTGTTCTTTTATTTCTCCCTCTCTCTCTCTCTTTCTCTCTCTCTCCTTTATGATGTTTTCTTTTTCTCATATTTTTTCACACCGGGTAACCCCTTGCGTCTTAGTGGCTTTATTGCCTTGCTGGGTGTCATTATTTGACTCAATACGAATATATTATGCATTTTTGGACGTAGGCGATCACGGCTCTCCACAATCTTCGATCCCTTGTAGCTCTTAATAAATGTATTTTTGTTATTTCTCTCAAATCCTGTTCTGCCATCCATTTAGTTAAGCTCGCTAAGTTATATGTTGATTTTCTCTGTCCTTCTAGCCTTCAATCTGTCCTGTGGGTATCACATTTTCCAGGCCCTCTTTCCTCATTATGTGTCTTAGAAATCTCAGCTGCCTCTTCCTGATGTTAAATATAAGTTTCCTTTTAGTTTCCATTTTCTCTGGTACTTCGTCATTGCTTCCATGCTATCCTCAGCATCCTTCTGTAGAACCATATTTCTGTTGCTTCAAGTCACTTCTTCATCTTTGGGGAGATTGTCCAGCATTCACTGCGATATAGGAGGACAGATATCACATAACAGTTCAGTACCTTTTTCTTTGTTTTTAACGAAGTTTTCGTATTTCATACTAAATTTCATACTAAATTTCCCAAACATTCTCCCTCTAAATAGCTATCCACGGTCTATTTTCAACGTGCCGTGACCTTTCTGAACGTGAGCCATAGTAATACTAATCAAGAGTAATACTAATCAAAACATATAACTGAAATTTTAGTTATCTGTTTTGATTAGTCTTACTCTTATGTCCATCGTCTTTTCATGTTGAATTAAATATAGTTTAATGTTAATTATGTTTTATGAATATGTCCTGAAGATGGCCTACTAGACCGAAACGTCTGACGTTAACATTATATTAACATTAAAACGGTATAATTGCATATTAGGATTTTTGTTTGTTTTTTCCGTATATTTTTCTTCATATATATATATATATATATATATATATATATATATATATATATATATATATATATATAGAGAGAGAGAGAGAGAGAGAGAGAGAGCGCTGGTTATATATACATACACACAAACACACTAACACACACACGCACACACACACACATATATATATATATTAATTATATCTCAATTTTTACTTCTCTCGTCCCCAGACACATGTGCACATATATCATATTGTTCCTCGTCTGATGATTCCATAATGATAATAGTGATGTTAATGTTGTGATTGGCCGATAATGTAATCAGCCTTTTGTCTCTGAACGAACATTTGTCATTACCCAAAGTGTCAGGAGAATTAGCACGAGATTCGGCCCTGCTTGCTGTAATGATCAATCCGCAGATGATGAAACCATTAGCATAAGCGTTCACGAAGGCCTTCGCGTACATTAAATATGGCCATTACCTTATCGCAATCGATATTAAAAACGTCCTTGGTTCCAGTTCTAAAAATATCAAACATTGAAAAATGTACACGTTTTAAAGTCATTAGTTTATAACTATAATAGTCGCAGGGTCAGTAATAAAAGAGTAAAAGACATGAAATCTGACAATCAGGAAACTAATTAAACCGAATTGTGATTTCCAAATATATTCACTTCGACATTAATAGTAACAATTTAACTTATTATCATTAATCACGTTTTATAGGTTTGGTTTGGTTTGGTTTGGTTTGGTTTGGTTTGGTTTGGTTTGTTTTACGGCATATCAACCTCAATGGGTCATTTAATGCCGAAAACTATTTTTTCCTGGTAATATTTTTGTTTTGTTAAAAATTTATTTTTGTTAATATTTTTTTTCCTCAAAAATGTATAGCTGATAATATTACTTTTTCCAAAACGTACAGCTGGTAATATTTTTTCAAAAATTTATAGCTGGAGATCAAGGGAGATGGTGGGGGGAACTATTTACCCATATCTGGGACCCTAACGGGTGCTACCACCCCGGGTCAGGGTGGACTCGGGAACAACAGCAACTAAGAGGCGGTTCCACGCTGCTCAAAACCTCCTGATCAGAGGCCTTGCTGCTGGATGCAGTTTATCGTCATACCCAGGACTGGTTTTATAGGAAAATTCAAAAAATATAATATATAGAAATACTATCATATGTAGCGGCAATCATTTTAGTAACATTTGTTACAAAAGTCAACATTTTAATGTAAAATAAGTTTTTGGAATTCAAAGATAAAAAAATCCATTTCTTTGTGTGTATGTTAGTTTCTTTTTATTTTTATTAAAACATTAAATTTTTATGTATTAGGTTGGTGCAAAAATAATGTCGTTTTTTGACATTAAAAAAAAAAAAACGATATTATTTTTGCACCAACCTAATATTTTCTTGTAAGTGGACTAATCCAACTGCGCCCTGTCGACAGGGGCGTCAGAATACACCGACTGCACCTATTCAGACAGGTACGCCCCTCCCCCAATTAGGGCACCTGTTTGCCGTGGGTGGCCACTCGTGATGTCTGAGGAAGGGATCTTGGTGTATGAGGTCTTCAGCAGTGAGGGTTAGATGCTTCTAATTCCCTACACAGCACTTTGGCTCTTACTTGGATTAGACGGTCGGTCGGTCGGACAGGCTCGATCCAATCAATCGGCTGGTCGGGACTAAAACATATAGGTGCTAGGATTTAGCACCTATATGTTTACTCCGGACAGTATTGTTCAATATGCACGTGGCAAACACCCAAACCTTTTGATATTATAGGTGCTATAAGGCGGCGTTTGAAGGTCAATTGCTTTGAGGGATTAAAACGTTTATCACTATTAAATTGTACGGCACAGAGGCTCGGAGTCTTACTCCTGACTAGAATATATTGGTAGTGCATCCCCGTCTCAACCAGGGCGAATGCGATCCCCCCCCCCTGGATAAATTCCCAACACAAGTTGGACTCCCTGGTGGGGGGCAGAGCACAGGGCCAGTGAAAAAACAAACACTAATTATGGATTCTTTAAAAACAAAAAAACAAAAAATCAAAATGTAATCTATCCGAATTAAAACGGGGTCAAAGCGCACTATATAAGCAGGGTATTGTCTCTGAACACAAGAGAATCAGTATATAAACACATACATACTGACATTTAATTCACACTTAATAACCCAAAGTAATCAACTTTGGTTCCATTATCAAAAAAGTAGACCTCTACATACAAACTCACTTACAGTTCTTCAAATGACAGAAATTTGGGTAGCACAGGGACATATGCAAAGGACAAGTGTGTGTCAGATGTGGAGAAAAAGACCCATCCCATGATGAAGACGATTGCCAGAATGAAAAACAAAGTATCCAAACTGCCATGGAGACCACCCTGCATTTTTGAAAATATGCATCGGGAGCTTACCAGTGAAATGAAAATGGACTCTAGTCACATACACCATTCAATCATCTCAAAGACCCCATCCTGGTAATTGAAACAACCAACTTGATTTGGCAAAATGTTCAAAGAACAGAACAAAACTAATTATATTCCAGGATGCATTTGAAAACATTATTCAGACTATAAATGTGTATATACAGATGGATCTAAAGACAAAGATGCAGTGGTAAGTGGTGTTGTCTATGGCAGCAAAAATACACAAAGAAACTGCCAAGGACTGTATCAGTTTACACTGCTGATCTAGCAGTGAACATAATCAAAAACAGAAGAGCAAACAAATTCTTCATGTGTACAGACTCAAAATCCTCACTTGAAGCGTTACAAAATAAAAACAAGAAAAATCCACTCACTATTCAACTTAGTAACAGAATCAGCAACCTTTGTAAAACAAAAAAAAGATCATCTTTTGTTGGATACGGAGCCATGTTGGCATTCGTGGAAACGTAAAAGTGGATAAAGGCGGCAAAAGATCACTAGTATCAAAACAAACACCAAAACTTCATACACTGATTTGAAATCAATAATTAATGTTTATAAAAAATAGCAAACTCCCCGAGATAACTGCGCTAACAATAATTTAAAAAAAGAGTAAACCAACAATCAAAACCTACCAGGCTTACAAAAAAGTGAGAAAGGAGAAAGTAACCCTTGATCGACTCCACATAAGCCACACATACATAACACGCTGATATCTGCTTAAAGGAGATGATCCTCCATTCTGTGTTGGCTTGTCAGGCACCATTTACAGTGGGACATATATTGATGAAATGCAATGATTTCAATGAAATATGTTCTAAACATTATCAGATCGCCAACGTGAAGGAACTTTTTGAACAAGTCAATCCAAATAACATTTTCGGATTCCTAAAGGAAGTGGGGTTGTACCAAAAAATATAAAACGCCAAATACTTGAAATCACTTTAATCGTGTGCGTGTGCGGACAAATGAGCCCTGCTCGTTTTAAACACATTGGTTGAAGCGATAGGATGTCTAGCCACACTGATGAGCTGTGATACAGCCAAACAGTCTGCCTGTGGATGACGATATTAGCTTTGGAAAAGAAATTAATTCGGTCGAGCACTATGTGGAGAAATCGCGAATTTGTAAACAATGATTATTACTGGTAATAATACAAGACTCTCTCAACCGATTGAGTTCTCTAGGTCACTGGCGTGTTTATGAAAAAATCGATACGCAAAACAATTCGCCTTTCTCTCTACCGGGAACCGATAGCCTAGGGGTTAGAATCTCCGACTGATGCCAAATCGGTCGTGTTTCAGTCCCGGCTTAAAGAGATTGGATGTCCAGCCATATATATAAACATGATTTGGTATTAAATAACCCACATGGTTGATATGCTACAAAACCCATATAACCTAACCTAACTTATCCGACAAATAAAGTTTTAAATTTCTAATAGGTTATTCATTCATATAAATATCCAGGGCGGAAAAGTAAAACTAGCAGAATGGATGAGGTTGTCAAAACTAGCTCATTATGTGTAAATATGCCTCTTAATACAAAAAGATATTAATAAAACTCAGATAATATCAAAACGAATAATTTATTCAATGTGCCATCTATCATTTTCAATTAGAGCCAGAAAAAGATCTTGGAAAGCCCCTCAATTCTTAGCCACAAAAAACTTGGACATCTTGTCCACTCCTTGATTGAGCTGTTGATATTGGAGTAGGAGGTCTTGTTGGTTGTATGATCAAAAATGGCCCACGCATTTTTGTATGGGGGATTCAAATTAGGATTGGACGGGAATCAGATGTCCGTTGACCAGATATCAGCTTAGTTTTGCAGAACTACATATACATGGCTATGCCGATGAGATATTGTTCTGTTTGCGCAAATTGTTGGTCATTCGGTAATTGAAACATGACGAAACATGGAAACCCATGACCCTGTGGTAGACATAAGCACGCATCAAGCCTGTAGAAAAATAGAAGCATCTTTATCTCGTCAGAAGCAAATGAAGATGTTTGATTCTGGAGGCGATTTCGACATTAACTCTTAACTCTATCTCTACAGGTCATTTCCCGAGAGAAAATATTTTAACAGTGGTACCTGAACATTTTCTTGTGCCTTTCCAGACTCCTGGCCCTCATGTGTACTCTGTGAGGATGTACCTCACGATCAGGATGTATGAATTAAAATCTATGTGAGCCATGTTCTTCCGTTGTGACCTACTGGGTTTCCACTTTTAGTCAATAGTTAACTTTCTCAAGGGTGTGATGCTGGATCGTTTTCAATTCTGTTCTTATGGTCATTAATTCTTCTTTTTGTTGGCCCCACTGCTGACCGATTTGCTCTGGATAACGATGTCCATGTCTATGATCTTTGGACATTGTTGACAGTATGTTGTGGATGGTTTTATAGTCGATTTAAGTACGAAGCAAGTCTTTAAAAGAGTAACATTAATTGAAAAAAGCAAATGTCTAAAATAGATGATAAAATAATTTTCTTGACTAATGAAAATGGTTTTGTTTTATATAAACGTCTCTCACTGAAATGCGACACTGAAATACTTAAGGACACATGGTACAGTGGATAAAGACGTTTGTTACTGTTGTGGGGCTATCCCCTTTTTGCATAAGATTGACTCGTCCAAAGTATACTTATATTGACAGAGAGAATACCTGCTGTTGAGTTTTCCTTGTGGGTGGGATATTAAATGCCGAGTTACGTCGAGATACAGTCTCGACACCTTCGAACTCTCTGCTTTGCCAGAGATGAAGGGCAAAGTTTCGTCCAGGGAGGTAGACAGGCCCTGAACCCATCTAGGCGGATTCAGAGGGTATATTTTTGGCCGAGCCTACGGGCTCGGAGAAACCCACTTTAAACTCGGACTTGTGCCACATATATTCCTCGTGGGTGGAATATTAAATACTGAAATACGTCGAGATACAGTCTCTGACTGTGTTCGACGTCTGTTGAAGTATCTGCTTTGGCAGAGAGGAACCCGGACGAGGCTTTGCCGGAGGGCAAGGTTTCGTCCTGGGAGGTAGACAGGCCCTGAAACCGTCTAGGCGTGTTCAAAGTGTATATTTTTGGCCGAGCCTACGGGCTCGGAGAAACCCACTTTAAACTCGGCCTTGTGCCACATATATTATATACTGAGATACGTCGAGATACAGTCTCGATGTCTGTTGAACTCTCTGCTTTGGCAGCGAGGAACCTGGACAAGGCTTTGCCGAAGGGAAAGTTTCGTCCGAGGAGGTAGACAGTTCCCGAACCTGCTTATGCGGGTTTAAAGGGGATATTTTTTGACTGAGCCTACGGGCTTGGAGAAACCCACTTTAAACTCGGCCTTGTGCCACATATATTCCTCGTGGGTGGAATGTTAAATACTGAGATACGTTAAGATACATTGAGATACGTGGAGATACGTGGAGATACGTGGAGATACGTTGAGACAGGTTGAGAGATACGGAGACAGCCACAGGGTGTTCTCAGAGAGTTATACAAGAGTCCAGAGAGAGAGAGAGAGAGAGAGAGAGAGAGAGAGAGAGAGAGAGAGCGAGAGAGAGTGAAAGAAATCATTACGGCTTTACTTACAGAGACTTACTTTCTACTAAACCGCATTCCTGGACTACTAATCTTCACTTCAAGTCTGTATTCTTACTTATTTTTCTATCTCACTTACTGGCGTTGTTTATTTATTTGTGCAGGATTCCATTCAGGGTATCCACAACAGTTACATTCAGTGATAGTGTTAGTTCAATACCTGGTTAGAGCAGTGGAGAACTTGGAGAGGTAAATTAACAGGAGATAACTGATAACTGACATCCATTAGACATGGTAGGTGGAACTAGAACAGTCTACCCCAGCGAGCGAAATAAAGGGTTCAGTTCGACATTCCAACCACCTGAAGAAGGCCGGAGCGAACAACGGCCGAAACGTTATGATAAATATAGCAACAAAGATGAGGATAATAGTCCGAATAATGTAAATAGTACATAATACCTCATCTCAGAAATATAGACAGATATTGAAATTCGAAGGTGCACTGGGATAGCGAAAATTACTTTCCAAAAGCTAAGCAAAGTATTAAGAAACAGGAAAAATTCGTTAGAAACAAAGGAAAGAGTACTGAACTCTTACGTAATATCAGTTCTCCTATATGGCAGTGAATGCTCGATAATCTCCTCGCAGATGAAGAACAGAATTGAAGCAATAGAAATGTTCCTCTATACTGTAAATACCATGGACTGAACGTGTGAACAACGGCGGTGGAAAATGGAAACAAAAAGGAAACTTATACTTATACACCAGGAAGAGATAGTTGAAATTTCTAGGACACATAATGTGGAAAGAGGGCTTGGAAAATTTGCTACTTACAGGACAGATTGAAAGAGAGAGAGAGAGAGAGAGCGGGGACAACGCATAACCTAGCGATCTTGGGTAAATGGATGACAGAATAGGGTTTAAGAGAGATAACTATAAGACAAAATTTATTAAGAGCAACAAAGGAGAGGAAATTGTGGAGAGCCATGATCACCAATGTCCTGAAGGGACACGGCGCATAAAGAAAGACGTTAATCATAATATTAGGTTGGTGCAAAAATAATGTCGTTTTTTTGACGTATTTTTTAACGTCAAAAAAACGACATTATTACGTCATTATTTTTGCACCAACCTAATAAAAATATATCCAATTGTAGAGCTCGTACTTATTCAACTTATAAAGAAATTGACTGCACGGGATTATGTGTCTTTAAAGATTATTTAATATATGAAAATTATAATAACAAACATCTTATTTCTGTGATCTCAATTGTGAAAGAAGAAGAAGAAATTGTTGTTGTTGCTGCTGCTGCTGCTGCTGCTGCTACAACAACCTCGTTTATATTTATACACCCCTGGTCAAAATCTTAAGACCAGATACAAAAGGGTTAAAAAAATAAAAAATACTGTTACTTTAATCAAAATATATTTGCGAAACATTTCCATTTAATTAGAAAATATATTTTATCAACAAACAAGTGAAAATTTTAAGCTTTTAATTCATTAATTTAAACAAACTTTGAAAAAAGGATTTTTTTTGTTGGTCATAAAGATAAGACCATGTAAATAAAAATAGCAAATACAGAACAAATAAGTCACAACGACAATTTGATTCTCAGTATATACATCATTTTTGAGGATTGCTTTGAAAATTCGCTTTGGCATACACATTATTAACTTCTGCATGAGGGTGCTTGGGATGCTCGCCCAGGATGCATAAACTGCAGCAAGAAGAGCATCCACAGTTTCAAATTGCGATACATGTTTATAAACATCCTTTGCCATCCATCCCATTGATAAACTACATTTTCTAATTAAATATAAATGTTTCGCAAATATATTTTGAATAGAGTAACAGTATTTTATATATTTTAACCGATTGGCACAGACTCGAAAGGGGTATTATTACAGGCTGCACAATCTCAGCTACCCTATTTACCCTCGCTATGAATATGGTGGTCAAATCGGCCGAAATCGAGCGTCGAGGTCCTATGATGAAGACAGGAGTGCGTAAGCCACCGATCAGAGCGTTACATGGACAATCTGACTATTACATCATCTTCCGTCACGGGGAGTAGGTGGATCCTTCGTAGACTTGAAAAGTTTATTGCTTGGGCGAGAATGAGTTTCAAGACTGCAGAGTCGAGATCGTTAGTTATAAAGAAGGGAAAAGTAGCAGATAATTTCAGGTTCTCGATATCGGGAACTACTATCCCGACGTTGACAGAGAGACCCGTGAAAGGACTAGGTAAAACTTTTAACAGCTCCTTAACGGACACTTTATCTATCCGACTGATGATCTCCGAACTGAAATTATGGCTTATTAAGGTGGACAAGTCAGGACTACCGGGCCGTTTCTAGGCGTGGATTTACCAGCACGCGGTGTTCCCAAGAATTCTCTGGCCTTTGTTTATCTACGATTTCTCAATGACATCAGTGGAGGCCATGGAAAGGAGAATTAACGGCTACCTTCGCAGATGGCTGAGGCTGCCGAGAGGTCTGAGCAGTGCCGCACTATATGGCAAATCAAATGCACTTCAACCCCCCTTTAAAGGGTTGGTGGAGGAATTCGTAGTCTCTAGAACAAGAGCATTCCTACAGTACAGGGACTCTAAGGACCCCAAAGTGGCGGCAGCTCGCATAGAAGTCCGCAGTGGAAGGAAATGGAGTGTAGAGGGCGAACTGGGTATTGCGGAGGAGCGTTTGAGGCAGAAGGCTCTCATGGGGACAGTGTCATCAGGTCATGAAGGCTTGGGCTTCTTTCCTGGTACCCGAATCGAGAAGGCTAGAGGTAGAGAGACAACGAATTCAAGAGGAAGTACGTGCTAATATTGAGGAAAAAAAGATAATGCAAATGGTGGGAATAAGCCAGCAGGGTGCATGGACATGTTGGGAAATTTTTTTACGGCGGAAAATAATTTGGTCGGAGATCGGGCACTCCGACGCCAGTCGCATTGAATTTCTAGTGCAAAACGTGTACGATGTACTACCGAGTCCTGCAAACTTGCATACTTGGGAGATGAGCGAGTCACCATCATGCCCACTCTGTGCCAGGAAAAGTACGCTCAAACATATACTAAGCGCTTGCCCGAAAGCATTTGGTGAAGGAAGGTACCGGTAGAGACATGATCAGGCACTTAGGAAATTAGCCGAAGTAGTGGCCGCAGCAATTAGCGATTGCAGTTGTAAGCCCGAAACGAAGGCGATCTGTTTCATCAAGGCAGGTGGAAACTCCTCCACGGTGCGTAAATCCTCAACCTGCATTCTCTCCTCTGTCCGAGATTGGCAGCTAAGAGTAGACCTAGGGAACCAGTTGAATATCCCGGAGCAGATAACGGCATCATCCCTGCGCCCGGATTTATTGGTCTGGTCGACTGTCTCCAGGCAAGTCAATGCTCGAACATACGGTACCTTGGGAGGAGAATTTGGAAGAAGCCTTTGAAAGAAACCTGGAAAAATACCAGGAGTTAGTTGAGAGATGCAGAGCTAACAAATGACGGACTACCTGTCTCCCGGTTGAAGTCGGATGCCGTGGTTTTGCAGGAAGATTAGTATGCAGTGCTCTAAGTCGGCTCGGAGTCAGGGTAGTAAAAAAGAGAAAGGCCATCAGGGTTCTATCAGAAGCTGCAGAGAAAACCTCAAAAAGGCTATGGATTAAAAGCTCTGTTCCATGGAGCTCTACGATGGGGACTGGTGGGCATTGAGGGGCAGTTGGGAAGAAAAGAAAAGGGATATGTATATAGGCAATGTGGGGAGGGTCCTTTTAATTTTTTTATTTTTATATATTTTTTTCCTTTCATCTTTTTCAACAATACCGTCCTTGTGTTCCTAACTGATTTTTTTTTTGCATTCCTAGTCGGGAGGGGAGAGAGGAGGAGTAAAGAAAGAATAGAAAGAAGAAATGGCGCTGATGGGAAAAGAAAGCAAGAAACGTTTCTGATCATAATTCCTATGACCAACGAATTTTTTTGGGGGTGGGGGGTTTAAAGTGACACTTCATATGAAAGGAAACTTTTCTTGTTATTACTTACCTTTTTATGTCAGACTGTTCGTTGAGAATGTGGATCATTCCGCATAGTCAACCTAAGATGGAAAAAAGAAAAGAAAAGACGAGCATGCTGCCTTTTCTATTTTTTTCTTTTTTTTTTATCGTCTTTGGCTGAGGAGGAAGTGACGTAAGTCATTAACGATTGGTCAGCAGTGGCATTTATTTAACGAGTCCATTTGGTGCGTTCTTGACGTGTTTTTTTTTGCTTCAGGATCGCTTGCCGAAATACTGTTTCGGTAGGGTCTCTTGGGTGAACAAGTATGATGTTGGAAGACCCGAAACTTGTAATAATCCCAATGTTATGACAACATCACTGACGAGGCGATCCTGAGCACTCGTTGGAGTGTTTTCATGTCAACCCTTTTGTATCTGGTCTTAAGATATTGACCAGCGGTGTACATCAGGGCTAAAAATCCCCACCCCGGAAAAAAAACCTGACGTACTTTTTATTTAATTAATCTCGTAAAATATTAAGACCCATTATGCTGAGAAACAATGGAAACGAAAATGAAACTTGTGCTTAGGAACAGAAAAAGACGGTTGGAATTTCTGGGAGACATAAGAGAGCTTGGCGAATTTGACACTCACAAGACATATTGAAGGTAAGAGGTGAAGATGGAAACAGTAATTTTTGGCTGAACATGAATTGGGTGAGATAGTGAAGAGATAGAGCTAGGAGGGAAGGGAAATTTTGGAGAGCCATAACCATTCACGCCCTGAACGGACATAGCACAGGAGAAGTGGAAATATAAATTTCATTTTATCTATAGCCTGACGTATAAATTGTTCGGAATTTTTTGTACGCATTCCATAGAAATGCAACTAACGTTATGCAGATGTCCAATAGCAGTACTAGGGGGTGCTGAAAAGTTTTCGGTTCGGCCCATCTCCTCATAATGTCGCTTCTTGATCAAGACAAGAAATTTTCAGCACCCCTTGTACATTAATCGTGGACGCATTAAATCAGCTATATTATTTTACTCATCTATCGAGTTGCCAAATGTTTCCTGTCACGTGACTTCAGGTCTACCGAAAGGGAAAAAAACATGATTCATATTAAATGTTTATGTTCTTTCAGAATCTGAATGGGTCAGAAGCCATTTTTTAATCTCGGGATTGACATATAAATATTTAAAAGGAATAACTTATGGTTAATCATTTAACCCGAAGAGAAAGATTTCGCTGGAGTACTAAGTTATTTTTCTTGTTACTGCAGAGTTCAAACATATTAGATTACTCATGGCGGAAACACTGCTTAATCATCTTACTGTGGTATTCATTGACTTAGGCAGTTTATAATAATTTCGCATTCATGTAATATGAAATGACTGCTTAGGTTGGCGTTGGCTTTTGTGATACGACAAGATCAGTCTTGATCAGCTGACATAACTGCAGAATTTGAGCAAATCTTTCGATCTCTCTTGCTATATCCCCAGAGGAAATGAACATGGCAATGAAGAATCTGTACGTTGTATGCAACTCCAGTCAAGTCATTAGGAATTGTCTTGTTTAAAAATTCAAACTGAAAAGAAGAAAGTTGACCTTTCAAATTTTATGATAGTCAGTTTTCATATTTGTAAAACACGCCTAATCGACGTTCAGGTAATCTTAAGGCGGGTTTGACTTCAGCTTTGATATAACGAGAAATATGATGAGTTATAATTAATCAGTTAGTTATTAGGTTGGTGCAAAAATAATGTCGTTTTCTCACATATGTTACTATGTGAGAAAACGATATTATTTTTGCACCAACCTAATAATATCCGAGAAGTCTACAGAAAAGTTTATGATGAGAAGCTGTAAAATCATGATTAACAGCAGTCTGAGTATAATTGGAGTTTTAAGATATACGAACATAGCATAAAAGATTCTTCAATTAAAAAGAAACGTACGTATATATATATATATATATATATATATATATATATATATCCGATAAATTCCATAGCAAGTAAAGTGTGTCCTCCGACAGGAATCGAGCCTGTATCCTACACGGAACCGTCATATAGCCTGACTTAACAGTAATTTGACTTTGCTAAACCAGACGCTGCCTCCGTAGCTAAATCGTATAACACGTTTGGCTATATAATGGTTCCGTGTAGAATACAGGTTTGATTCCTGATTCTATAAAATTTCTCGGACATTCAGGCCGGAAAATGTTGTTAATACTATTTATCATAAACAGAGCATTTACTTAAATATTTGTATCTATAAAAAGAATGTATATATATATATATATATATATATATATATATATATATATATATATATGAAGAAAAATATACGGAAAAAAACAAACAAAAATCCTTATATGCAATTATGCTGTTTTAATGTTAATATAATGTCAACGTCGGACGTTTCGGTCTAATAAACCATCTTCAGGACATATTCATAAAATATAATTAACATTATCAATTCAACATGACAAAGACGATGGACATAAGAACAAGACTTATCCAAACAATGTCTTGTTCTTATGTCCATCGTCTTTGTCATGTTGAATTGATAATGTTAATTATATATATATATAATTAATATAAGTTTTTCACTTAGCTGATTGATGTCGCTTTCAGCATTTTCGCAGACGAACCCTCCCACGTCAGTGGGTATCAGCAATTGACTGCTGATACTTTTTTATATGTACTTTTCATTAGTACAAGTTTTTATTTTATTTTCCATAGTGTGTGTGTGCACGCGCGTCTGTGCAGTCTGAAGAAGCCTCCATGGCTTCGAGTCCCGCGCCCTCAAGACCATAGATATAATCCAATGAGAAGATCCGCCGGAGGACCGGCCAGCCAAGCATCCTCCATACCATCGCTCAGTGCCATGTTTATTGGCTAGGTCACGTTCTGCGAAGACCTGATGACCACCGTTATCAGTGTTATCTACCAGTTCGACTTAAACAGGAAAGAAGAGATAGACCTTTAGTTCTGTTCAAAAGAGTGTGAATCGCATGATAGGCGAACCTATTTTTTTAGTACATATGGAAAAAGGTGTGGTTTATTCATGGAACTACGGACATATTCCTCTGAGATGTATTTATAACCTAAAATCGGTATAACTGATACAGATCTCCTGTCGCATAGCAGGAAAAGAGGTTATGTTGAGCCTAACTTTTGGATGATTAAGGCTTGCCTCTTTGAAATCAACATCTGGAAATCAAACATTTACATTGGAAATATAAAAAAGGGCTCATTCTAGCCATGAACCAAAGTGAATGATGTGGATAAAAGTCTGAAGAAAACGCTTGACGTTTAATAGATTTGATAAATATTAATATTCAGATATTGATACTCAGTGATACATGATGATTTGAACATTGTTTAACTTTAGTTATTAGAAAACAATTTAAAAAAGAAGAGAAGCTCGGTATGGTGTGTCTGTCCTTACCTCATCTGTATAAAGGTAGAGAGCATTGCATGGAGTACCAGAGCGTAAAAACGCAGGATTCATGATTGATTGATCTATTTTATTTTACGGCTTATTAACACTTTGTGGTTTATTTAAAGCCGAAACATATTTTGGATTGTGACAATGATTCTTTTTGGCGAGTGAATATTGCCTTAACATCTTTTTAGAATAACAATGTTTTTCTGTCTTACTATTTAACCCAGAGTTGAAGGAGGTGATGGATTCAAGGGTAAGTGAATGTAACAAACCCGACTAGAATTCGAACTCGGCTCTCTGAATTCACATTCCAAGCTGCTATCCATTACACCACCCGTACATCCAAGAACGCAGGAAGAAAAGAAACGATAGCACAAAACATGACATCAATTAAGCAATATCACTCCTATACACCCATATATTGGACGACACTGTGACGCAGTTGGCTCCCGGGCATTGGCTCGTATAACCAAGGGAACTGTAAATAATCTTATCTGGGCCTGAAGTGCTTGCAGTTTTATGACAACCACAGGTAAAATTGAGATATTGCTTAAAAGCAACTAGCCGCTTTCCACAAATATAGAAAATGAAATAGATTCTATGAATTTAAATAAATAAATAATTAATTAAATGAAAACCTTCTGGATCTAGTGCCACTCAGCCGGAAGGCAGGGAATTCCATGGGCTTATATATAGTCAGGCAATATTCTAGATGACAGGCAGTATCAAGCTTAGAATAAGCGGAGTGACAAACATAGAGATGTAGATATGAACTGTAGGAGAGAGTAGGCAGGTGCAACGGCCAAAACGTTGTGATAACAACAACAAAGATGAGGCCAATAGTCCGACTGTAAATCTTGTAAATAATGATAACTCCTCATCGCAAAAATTTAGACAAAAATTCCTCGTCAGATTGTCAGGTTAAAATTTGAAATATAAATTGTTAAATGATAGATGAATAAAAGAACAGGAGATATTTTGAACATCCAGGGAATGACGTCTTTTGTCGCGATAAAAACAATTCGATGATTGCATTAAACTTAATCATCAAAACCATTATAGATTTTAATGGCGGGTTATCTTTGCCAGTTTTGCCAAGTGGCCATTAGGTGGCGCTGTCAAGCAACTATAAAAGCAGGATACTTCCTGTATTCACTTTCTTTTCTTTCTTTTCCCGCCGACCCTGCTGTAGCGACGACATTTACGGGACCTTGTTCTCGAACATGGATATCTTTTCCTCTCAGTGATTGAACTTTCACACACACACACACACACACACACACACACACACACACACACACGTGTATCACCCACATAATTGCATGCTTGTGTATTTTTTATCTTTTACTAAGTTGTATAAAAAACAAAATATAAAATATCACCTTTTTGAAATTTATTCAATTTCCAACAACCGTCGTTTATATATATATATATATATATATATATATATATATATATAAAGAACAGTAAGATATATAATCCGGTGTTCTCATAGATATTTTTATTTTTACAAAATAGTGCTCAATGTAAATTTACAGACTATCAGTATTATAAATTAATTGATTAAAAATATGTTTTTTTTTCGCTACACAGTTCTAACCATGTTTCAAAAATGGAAGCTAAAAGCTCCGAATTTAATTTTGTAATTAAATTAAAGACATTAGTTCCATTTCATCCTCAAGCGAATTTTGGAGTAACTTTTTAAATTACTGGTTTTTAAAGACACAGCTAAAATCATAATTCACGTTTCCAAGGTTACAGATAAATCCACTTCCACTAGACAAGAGGTGTCTGCGTGTTCATTATGTCTGTATTTTGATGTATCAGTTACGTTTTGGTAGGGGGTAGGGATGTATTTTTCAATGAAATCTGACATCCGTTAAATACATGTCGTCTGGATTTTTAAAATTTTTATTGTTAATGGCAAAAATTCTTACGGCATTTTTTTCTATTTGTGTATTTAAAGATTTTTTGGGAGTGTTTAGGTTAGAATACGTTTTATTTAACTACGATTTGAAATATTTTCACTTTTAATTTTCAACCACAATTTTTTATAGTTGCTTGACAGCGCCACCTAATGGCCACTTGGCAAAACTGGCAAAGATAATCCGCAAGTAAAATCTATAATGGTTTTGATGATTAAGTTTAATGCAATCATCGAATTGTTTTTATAACGACAAAAGACGTCATTCCCTGGATGTTAAAAATATCTCCTGTTCTTTTATTCATCTATCATTTAACAATATATAACAATTTAATATATATTCTATATTTCTTTTAAGAACAATTAAATGTATTAGAATCCCTTACAGTATGTAGAATTATTTTCACATCAAGTATAAGTATGTATATTATTAGGTTACAATGTTTTATGGCATATCAACCACTGTGGGTTATTTAATGCCAAATCCAGTTTATATATATAAACCAAATATATGAATTTTAAATGTCTATTTTGTATGGAACATTTTTAGCAAGCTAGAGCTCATTTGCTTGTACACTGCAAAATAATCCTAGGTATTTTTGTTTAAGTCAAGAATTTCCATTTGATAAGGACATTTTATTTGCAAAATGGTAAAAGGTAGGATATGTTGTTTACACATCAGTCTACATCTTTGATAAGAGACCAATTCTTTTTAAAAAATCCAATATAATTTTTGGTTCAGTTTTTGCAAATAATTTCATGTTCTTGATTGATTAATTGTTTTGTTTAACGGCATCTCAAACTTAGTGGTCACTTTATGCCGAAAATGATTTTGAGTGACTTTAAAAGTCAAAAACGTATAGCTGGCAACATTATTGGTTCAAAAACGTTGAGCTGGCAACATTATGGTTTAAAAAGAAGAAGAAAAAAGAAAACATAGCTGGCAACATTATTGTTTCAAAAACGTACAGCTGACAACATTATTGTTTCAAAAACGTATAGTTGGCAACATTATTTTTCCGAAAACATTATCTGAGGCCTTACTTGTTGGATGTAGTTTATCGCCATACCCAGGACGCGGATGTAGTTTAACGTCATACCCAGGACGTGTAGTAGCTATTTTTGCCGTCATTGTCATAAATTTTACTTAAATAATATTTAAATATAAAAAAAAAAAAAAAATTGTAACCTAATAATATACATACTTATACTTGATGTGAAAATAATTCTACATACTGTAAGGGATTCTAATACATTTAATTGTTCTTAAAAGAAATATAGTATATTAAAAATTAAAAGTGAAAATATTTCAAATCGTAGTTAAATAAAACGTATTCTAACCTAACACCCCACCAAAATTTTTAAATATACAAATAGAAAAAAATGCCGTAAGAATTTTTGCCGTTAACAATAAAATTTTAATAAAATCCAGACATGCATTTAACGGATGTTAGATTTCATTGAAAAATACATCCCTACCCCCTACCAAAACGTAACTAATAACTGATACTTCAAAATACAGACATACTGAACACGCAGACACCCCTTGTCTCGTTGTCTAGTGGAAGCGGATTTATCTGTAACCTTGGAAACGTGAATTATGATATTAGCTGTGTCTTTAAAAACCAGTAATTTTAAAAGTTACCCCCAAATTCGCTTGAGGATGAAATGGAACTAATGTCTTTAATTTAATTACAAAATTAAATTCGGAGCTTTTAGCTTCCATTTTTGAAACCTGGTTAGAACTGTGTAGCGAAAAAAAACATATTTTAAATCAATTAATTTATAATATCTATCTATCTATCTATCTATCTATCTATCTATCTATCTATATATATATATATATATATATATATATATATATAATTTAAATAAAAACAGACTACTTTAAGGTTCCTTGTAATAAATTATCCTCCTTGGTTTTACCCATACGGATTACCTAGTTTTTCATAAACTAACTAACTAACTATATATATATATATATATATATATATATATATATATATATATATATATATATATATATAATTGGTTTCACCCCAAGCAAGGCAGTAAAGGCATTAAGACACAAGGGGTTGCTGCGTGTGGAATAATTAGAAACAGAAACATTAATAATGCACGGCCAGAAAAAAAGAGAGGACAGTAGATAGCGATTGACGTTGCTTTTAAATCTTTGCAGATTAAATTTGGTTGGAGAGCATGGAGCCGGAAAGGAGTTTCGCAAGCGAGAAGTACGAGAGAAGAAATTACGTTTTCATCTAGCTAGCTCAGCTGTAAATGGATGAGATCTAGATGCCAGTTTAGTATTGCGTTTAAATTAAAAAAAAAAAAACTCGAGGTACCATAGCGAAGAGCTGATCCGTACAATTACCATGAAAGTATTTACAGAAAATACACAGAGAGACAAAAATACAGCGGTGGGAAAGTGACTGAAGCCGAAACACCAGATCATGACCGATAATATTACTGATTTTTCATTGGATTTTATCAAGGTGCTGAGCAAATATTGTTGCCACTGCTTTTAATCTAACCAGGAGCAGTGCATGCAACAAGTGGTGACTCCGACATGATTTCAACATCCAACTCATTACAATTTTAAGACGCTAAGTGATATACAGGTAATCAAGATTAAGTGAAGCTATTTATAACACAATCGTGTTTATATTATTCTACTTTAATACCTCGTGGCATAGCGGTTGAAGGGAGATCTGTGATGATTCCTCAAATGATACGCTTTGATCGGGAAGATTCTCTTTCCTTCTCATCAAAGACAATCCGATCATATAGATATAAATTGTATATAGATATTTCCCAACACCGAAAAACAATTCTAAATATCAACGTCTGGTTTGGTGTTCCTGCTATATATTTAGAGATGTTTGATATTATCCAAAGAAGAATCTGCAATGTTATTGGTCTTGACCTATCAACTCGATTTCAGCCCCTTTCCCACTGTTCTAATGTGCCTTCTCTGTGCCTTTTCTGTAAATACTTTAATGGTAATTGTTCTCATGAACTTTCGTCTATGGTAACAAGACTTTATGTATTTAAGCGCAGTGCTAGATTGACGGTAAGGTGTCATCATTTTATAGTTGAAATGGTTACATATAACCGTAAGTTTCTTCTCTCTCACTTCTCGCCTGTAGAACTCTCACCTGGCTTCTTGCTTCCCAGTCAATTTGATCTTCAAAAATTTAAGTGCAATGTCAATCACCATCTATTATTTTCTTGATTTCTTTTCTTTTATTGTTCTCGATTATTAAGGATGTTGCTTTTTCTCATATTCTTTAACTCTCTGTAACTTCTTACTTTATTGCTTTGCTTGGGTGAATTGATTAAGAAAATCATTCGCTGAACAATGGTTTAAGTTTGGTTAGACCAGCTGAGGTTGAAAGCAAAGAAATTTGGGAATAATCAACGATATAAGACATGGAAGATATCCAAAATAGTTAAAATATCCACACCAAGTGTCAAAAATCATTTGCTTTAGTTATGTTAGACGTTTTGAAGTGTGGCATCCAAATAAATGAAGTGACAAAAGAAAAACTTCAGCACTGTATAGTATTTTGTAATTTGTTACTTAGACGTGAGAAAAGGTCCTATTTTTAAATAAATAGTAACAAACAATGAAAAGTGGATACTTTGCAACAATGCAAAGGATTATGGAATAACCAGAATGAACCATTATTAACTGCTCCAAAGTTTTCACCCAAAAAAGGTAATAATGTATATATTTTTTGTTTAGAAATTGGTCCTCTATAATGAGCTTCTGGAAGAACAAGTGATTGATTCAAACAAGTATTAGTCATAATTAGACACATTGTGTTTGCTTTGTGTTCTTGCTATGATTCCCACAACGTGCATGCTTTTGTTGAGGACAATTGCTTTTCATTTGCTCACGAATCTATAATAAGCGTAACTTTAAAAACACAACAAAGTGACAACACATCAACAGTGTTCAGGTTTTGTCCTTTAGTGCCACATATATCGAGTTGGTGCCAATAGCAGAACAACTGTAAGAATCATCTTAAGCAATTCTTTCTCCCAAAAGGTAAAAATTACTCGGGGGATGGAAGAAGATAGTGGGAAAAAGAATGGTAAATATATTGTTCATTTACTAGACGGAACGAACGGACGTTTTGCTTACAAAATACATTTACTGCCTTTTTATTTGGAACTTAATGGACTAAAGATAATATCTTTGCGTTTGGAGATAGCAGATATTTCTTATCTGACCATCTTTGCTGAAGTCATTTATTACTATTTCCTGAGGCGTATAACCCAAAATAAAATTTGTGTGATTGCTCATAAGTATAGATGGTACTTCAGGTAAGGGAAAACAAATTAAAAAGTTAAAAAAAAGAGAAAAAATCAGTACATTTTCAAAACAGAATCGGTACATTTTCAAACAAAGAAAGCATTACTTTATAATAATAAGAGTTACTTTATAAAAAAAAAACCCCCAAAAAACGTCTATAGCCTCAATGAAGCGTCAGGGATACATACCCTGGTCAGATGGCTTCATTTTATGTTGGCAATTACATTCACAAGGTCTGTCTTTAACAAGGTCCTTTAGGCTCGTTGTTTGGCCTCCTTCTCGACGATGCATTCCAATAGGGAGAGCTAGGGTAGGATGGTTCATAGGAAAATGAAAATTCCCGGTTAGCCATGCGTGGGTCACGTGGGCCACATGAAAAGGAACAGAATCTTGAAAGGAACAGAAGGATTGAACAATGTGTCTAGCAACTCGCTGTAGGCAATGGCAGTCTCACTGGGGCTCTACATGAAGAATGTAAAGCGCCATAACATACTTTTCGTTGCTTACAAATCCTAGAATCCCCAGAGACAACGTGAAATCGGTGTGCATCATCGTGGGTAGTTGCGGTTCCACCTGCTTGTTCACCGTAGCCACAAGGCTACTTCAAATGGATATCTTTCTTCAGGCTGCTGTAGTTGATGACTTCTGCCATGAGAATGGTGTACCTTTTCATTTCTTATATCAAATTTGAAACTAACATATTAATACTCATATTACCCTTGAAACAGAAATGGGAATGTATAAATTTTACGCATACTACGTAACATTACGTTAGGCCATTTTCAATTTAAGGCTCGCTGTAAAATAAAGTTTTACAAAAGCTCATTATCCTTGTGGTTAAACGATTAACTAATAAATTATTCTTGCAATATTAGTCATTGATAAAAACGGTCCTATAGTTGATCTCATGATGAGAAATCGATATGCTAAATAATGCGAAAAACATTCCATAAGACTTCATTAAATCATTAATAATAAACAACCGTAAAATTAATTTGTACTGACAGAAATTTACTAACTGATGTCTGTCCTTGGATACCACATTGTGGTGTAATATCGGCAAGCTGGACATTTTAAATCAATAACAATGAGTTCAGGCTTCACTAAGTAGCCCCCATGCGTGTAGCCAAAACTATGCTACACTTAATAAATGACAACTGATTTCTGTTCTTCAATGCACTTTTTATTAAATTTAATGATTCATCAAACATAAGATAAGAAAAAGCGTTACTAATTTGTTTTTTTTTTAAATTATATCACTCCATGCAAGGCAGTAAAGCCACTAAGACGCAATAGAATAGTAATCAAGAATACAGTAGATAAAAATTGACATTGCATTTAAACTATTGAAGATCAAAGTTGGCTGGGAAGCATGGAACCGGAATAGAGTTCCACAAGCGATACGTGCGATAAAAGAAATTGTTAACATGGCACTTACGATTACATCTACGCAGTTCAACTGTGAAATGATGAGACCTCGCCGCCAATCTAGTACTGCACTTAAATTCATAAATTCTATGTATCATAGCGAAGAGAGTTCCACAAGCGAAGACGTACGATAAAAGAAATTGTTAACATGGCACTTACGATTACATCTACGCAATTCAACTGTGAATTGATGAGACCTCGCCGCCAATCTAGTACTGCACTTAAATTCATAAATTCTATGTATCATAGCGAAGAGTTCGCCCGAACAGTTACAATGAAAGTATTTATAGAAAAGGAAGAAGAAAGGCACGTTATGACTGTGAGAAAGTGACTGATGCCGAGACACCAAACAAGGATCAATAACATTGCTCATTCTTTGGTTTTTATCAAGAATCTCCAAATATATAGCTGGAGCAACGGTCCAAATGTGGCACCAATCTTCAAAGCATGGACGAATGATAGACTTATGCATAATTTCGATGATTTGAATGTCCAGGTAAAAACAAAAAAAAATCACTGTTATTATTCTCGATTCGCTAAGAAAGTAACTTTATATTAACGCGACAAAGAAAAGATGATAAAAACTGTAGTTCACTGCAAAAAGTGACAGGGTCGTATTTATAGTTACAATGTAGTAAAAGTCGCTTTGGTAATAGATGTAGCAGTATTTGTTAAACTTTCTTCACAATTTCCTGTCCTTTGTAGCTCTTAGTAAATCTTGTCGTTTTGTTACCTTTCCTAAACCTTGCTCATAAGGTAGGTTATGCGTTGTTTTCATTTCTCCCTTTTGCCTTCAATCTGTCCTGTGAGTATCAAATTTTCCAAGCCCTCTTTCCTCATTATGCACCCTAGAAATTTCAACTATCTCTTTCTGATGTTAAGTATGTGTCTTTTTTGTTTCCATTTTCTCTAAAATTTCATAATTATTCACATGTTCAGTCCATGGCATTCTCAACATCCTTCTGTAAAACCACACTTTTGTTGCTTTTTCAAACTTCTATATGCCACGTCTCTTCAGAATGTTGGCGATCATGGCTCTCCACAATTTCCTGTCCTTTGTAGCTCTTAATAAATTTTGCCTTTTTGTTATGTCTCTTAAACCCTGTTCAAAGGTCATCCATTTATACAAACTTGCTAGGTAAGTTATGCGTTGTTTTCCTCTGTCCATCTTGCCTTCAATATTTCCTGTGAGTATCACATTTTCCAAGTCCTCTTTCCTCATTATGCACTCTAGAAATTTCAACTGTCTCTTCCGTATAAGTGTCGTTTTTGTTTTCTCTAATACGTCGTCAGCCATGTAGGGAAATTGTGACGCCCAGTTTGGCTTCAGGAAGGGAAAGGGGCGAACTGACGCAATCTTTGTACTCCAACAACTGTGTGAGAGGGCGATGGAACACGATCAAGATCTCCAGATCAGGAAAAAGCCTTCGATCTAGTCAACAGAGATAAGCTATGGGAGGTCCTCAAGCAGTATGATGTTAAGGGGCAGCTGCTAGACAACATCCGGGCCATGTACATTAACAGCAGGAGCGCAGTTCGCACGGCAAGTGGAACGTTTGACTGGTTTCCAGTAACATCTGGGGTTATGTAAGGCTGAAATCTCTCTTCTCTACTGTTCGTGATCTACATGGACCAGATTACAAAGGAGGCCAATCCAGATCCTGAGGCATTCAACGAACTCATGTTCGCCGACGACCAGGCAATGATGAACAACGACAGGATCCAGCTGCAGGAACACACTGATCAACTCAACTCAAGCTGCGAGAAATACGACATGAAGATCAGTGTTACTAAGACAGGTCATGAGCGGCAGCAAGAGACCAGAAAAACTGGACATTAGCGTCAATGGGATCCCGCTAAAGCAAAGCAATGAATTCTAATATCTGGGCAGCATATTTACTGAAAACGGTAAACTAGACAGAGAACTCGAGACCAGATGTCAGAAAGCCAACGTAGTCAGTTACCAACTTGCTCCTCTTCTAAAACATCCTAGCATTTCCATGAGCACCAAGACAAATCTCATCAATGACATTTTCCTATCAACGTCGACATACCAGTGCTAGACATGACCCCTAAAAAAACCCTTGAGAGGAAACTGATCACTTGTGAGATGAAATGCCTGAGGAAAGCAGTGAACAAGACCAGGCGTGACAAGATCAGGAATGAGGCTATAAGAGTTATGGTAGGAGTAATACTAATCATACAAATCGAACGACAGAGGATCAAGTGGTTCGGACACTTCACTCGTATGCCTATCAACCAACCACCCCTACGAGCATACACAGTCAGGTAATCTGGCTAGAGAGCGAGAGGTAGATCAAGAAGACGCTGGAGCGACTCAGTGGCAGACACTCACAGAGACCACGAGATATCTCTCCTCCAGGGGACTAGCCTTGCCGCTGACAGACGACTGTGTCTATCCGCGACGCCTAACAGCACAAGCGGAAGGAAAAACAAAGAATAAACATCGGACCCTTCATGAGATCGCTAAAAACAGAGAATAGCATGATGAAAAAGACGCCAAACTTGATGAAAACAAAATTTTAGCGTCTAAATGTTTATGTTATTATTAAGAGGAAAGATCAAAGTATTGTTTAATTATTTAAAAAGAAAATTCCTTCTTTTTAGAACATTCTAAATTTTGATTAAAAAAAAACTTGTTTCTCTTTGTATCACCGGAACTATTAAAATAATATAAAATTTTAGCGTGTTTTTTTTCTGTATCACAGACATTAATTTTGAAAATCTTGCAAAAATAAAAATAATTGTCGGATTTTAATGAAACTTTCACAAATTATTCACAAATGATGAAACTTATTATAAATATGTTTTCCTTTTTTAAAGTCATAGCACAAATATTTTTCTCATATCTATTACCCCCACCCCACCCCATAAGTAATTGTACGAAAACTCTATAATTTCAATTTTGGGAAGATTAATGATTATATTAGTTAAAAGCACAAGGCTTTGAGGAAACCAAATCATGTTTTTTATTTTTTATTTTGTTTTTTTTAGTTGGACCACCTCTACCTGAAAATCATGTCTTAATTGTAACATATAAAACAAAAATATTATTTAATTTCAAAAGCTTTTAATTGCTTTTATTTATTTTAATGAACATTGTCTGAAAGCAAAAAGATATTTCGATGAAAAATGAATTTTTAAAACACTTATTTGTTATTTCTTAAATATCTTATTATTTTTTACATTAAATGTTGTTAATTCTTCGAAAATTAGGGAAAAGTTTGTAAAATTTAACGAATGTTGTTATTAAGTAGATATATATATTTACAGATTATAATTTCCAAAGCTTCTTACAAACTAACGAACATCAGTATATAAAAAATATAATTTGTGTCAATAATACGACTGCAAATCAAATCTACGGAAGACCGGAAGTATCATATGTGCAATAAAAAAAAGTCACGTGAGTTTCTGTCTAGTATTTAACTTAACAACTTAAATGTAAAAATCTATGTTAATTAAAGAAAATAACAAATAATTGTATTAAAAATACAGTATTTAAGTTTAATACTAGATATTATAAAATTTGTTAAAAGTCGCATTCAGTTTCGTAAATGTTCTTTTGAGATTTATTTTTGCAAAACACGTGTGGAGAAGTTAATTTGATTTTACAATTTCAACTGAGAAGGGTACCTACAAGTATCAGTATCATATAAAATTTAAATTTGTATTTTATGTACACTTCTGATACAATTTAATAAGAAAGGTACCTATAAATTAATTAGATACCTTTCTTATGAAATTTAATCTCACTCAGTTACAGTCTTATTTTAATTTCTTTATAATATATTTTCCATAAAGCATCGTAAACGTGAAAGCTAAGTACAAAAAGAAAAATTAGAGCGCTGAAAGTTTCCTTAAAAATAACGAGGTAAATAATTTGTTCACTTAAATCTAAATAATTTCACTTCTCTCCTTCTATAGAAGGAATTATCCTCACGTAAGCAATCAATATGCCTTTCGTCACCTGTCAAGTGACTCGAAATGTTATGACCAGCTATCTTTTCAGCGCAGAAACTAAGTTAAGCTTATTTTAAATAAACATTATAATTTCTGATTTTTTTAAAATTAGTTTTGAAAAAAATATAATTGATTCTTAAAAGAATTTCAAACTGAGATTTTCATTATTTTTATAAAATGGAAAAAATGGTTGACATTATTGATTATCTGTCAATTTTGCTGACTAAAAAAAAAGATTTTTAACGAAAATTTTGGGCGTGCTAGGAACGATTAAAAATGTAAAAAAATACCCCCAAAATACTTTGATCTTTTCTCTTAAACATTTAGACAATAAAGTTTTGTTTTCGTCAAGCTTGGCGCCTTTTTCGTCATGCCTTTTTCGTCTTTTTAGCGATCTCATAAAGGTACCTAAATAAACACAAACTAAAACGTCATCATTGCTCTTAGGTACATTCAAAAACTGAGAATAAAATTTAAAAAAATGCTGTCTAAAATTAATGGCATATGAAGAGAATAAACAAGAAATGATTATTTTTCAATATATATATATATATATATATATATATATATATATATATATATATATATATATATAAATATATATAAAAATAAAAGTAAATTCATCAAGTCTGAAAAAAACTCAGCAGAATGCACTGGACGGTGGTTTCGTCACATATTGGGGACTCATCAGCAGTGCGCATCAACTACCGAGAATTGAAACCCTGACAGTTAGGTCGTGAAGCCAACATCATACTAACTGTCCCAACGGGCCTCGGTTACAGAAACGTTGCAAATCAGATAAAATATAAGACGAAACGGCCGTCCAGGGCTTTCTGCATTCTGTTGAGGTTTCTTTCAGACTCGATGAATTACTTAAATATAATTATCAAATCCTCCTAATAATTTCTATCATATATATATATATATATATATATATATATATATATATATATATATATATATAATATGAATAGATTACTTAATTTTTAAATATCAATTTTATCTCTACTTCGAAGTATCTTGGTAAAATCTCAAGTCTTCAGTGATCTCTGGTTTTAAACGATATTTCCAATTTTTTCCCAGTGTCTTAAAAAAATGGAAATATGGCTTAAAACCAGAACCCTATGGAAACTGGAAATTTTACCAAGAAACTTCGATAAAATTGATATTTAAAAATTAAGTAATCTTTTCATATAATATTATTAGAGCTCTTTTTTAATATTATTTTAATATTTTTAATATTGAGCACTATATATAAAGATAGCAGGTGTTCTTATATATATATATATATATATATATATATATATATATATATATATATATATATATATATATATATATGCATATGCGTTACCAGGATATAGAATCCGAAGTAAAGTAGAGAAATCAAATTATTGACAACGTGTTTCACCTTCGTTAGGTAGTTAGTTATTCTCTATAATTAAGCGTCTTCAGATCTGAATGAAAGACAAATCTGTGATTTTGTTTATATATATATATATATATATATATATATATATATATATATATATATATATATATATATATTTTGTTTATATATATATAATATATTTTTATAAATCTGTGATTTTGTTTATATATATATATATATATATATATATATATATATATATATATATATATATAATACCAATTTGTAATTGGTAGGTATAATTCTAAGGAGGACATTAATCCAAAGAGAACTCAATGTAAGTTACAGAGCAATATAATGATAAACCAAAAAAAAAAAAAAAAAAGAAACTTAAAAATCCATATCGTTTATAACTTATTTCATGAATATTTTTAAATTCATCTCTTCGTCCTGAAAGGTTTTTAGAAATGGAATCTATCCGTCCAGACAGATATATATATATTTTAAATGAATGGAAGAAAAGAGAGAGAGAGGGGGAGGGAGAGAGAGAGTGAGAGAGAGAGAGAAAGTAAACAAAGGAAAGAATGAAGAAATAAATGAAGAGCCAATAGCAAAAAAGAAAAAAGAAAAAAAAAGAATGACCTATAAAAAATGTTTCCTTAATGGGCTTAACAAGTTAATATACTGTGTAAGGGAAGGATGATTAGAAGTAAAAGAGTTACAACGTTACTTTAAGAGTTACTAATAATATCATATCATTTTAGACAGCAATCATCATCACATAATAATCATAATTTTAAACTACTATTATTAATGATAATAAAATAATAATATCCAGCATAAATAAAATAATATAATAAAATTATACAATAAAATAAATAAATAGAACTAATAAATTTAGATAATTATAAAGAAAAAAATTAGAACATAAAAAATAGATAAGGATAAAAATAATAAAAATAATACTATTAATAATAGTAAAATATAAAAATATATATTATTAAATAGAAAATTAAAAATTATAAATGATGTGGGAATCAGCAAGACAATCACATAAACAACTAGATTTATTTACAAATCTATGTATAAAAAATGCGTACCAAGCAATATAACTTCATATAAGCATACATATGAATAGACGTACACACATATGTTAGTACGCATATAAAAAATAAGAATCAACATTTCAAGTGTATATCCTCCAAAGTCAATGTTTTTAGGGAATTTTAAATTTGTTCTTACGTCGACACTTGAAAATGAGTTAATTTCTTTGATTCATTAATTAGTCAGTATATTTATATTTAATTATTATAATCTTCTCTTGAATGCAGAGACTGCATCTGTCCCGGAAGTTGTTAGGAGTTTGAGACTGACAGATGATATCCCATTTAATTTGTGGGGTGAAGCCTCTATCTTTAAGTTTCCAATAATGCTTAGATAGTTTGGTGTCTTAAAGTATTGGAGAAGGAATGCCGGTGATTGTAGAGTCTCTGTTTCCAAATCCCAGAGGATATTCCTTATATATACTTTTATATCATTTATATTTTATTTTAGAAAAATGGTAGCTTGGTATAACAACATACATAATATTATTGACTTACATAACAACCAAATATTAAAAACATTTTATGACGACGACATACCAGAAAACAAGCGGAAAAAGACTTTCGAGTCCTCATATAGCAGAAAAAAACATTCTAATTATAGAGAATATTTACGGTGGTCATTTTCACTTTTGAACAGAGGTATCTTATGGATTCCAATGCGATGGGATATTTCCTTTATGTGTGTATAGATTTTTGAAGTGTACCTATATTTGTTTTACCTTCAAAAATGCCCCCCCAAAAGTCTGTAAATACCGCAAAGGAAATTGCGTATGTGCATAAATGCGTATAACTTGACAAACATCAATTTAAAAACCTACTCTGTGTTTTTCCACTTAAAACTGAATTTGTCATTTGTTAGCATTTTTATCTTGATTGATCAATTTTAACATAACAGAAATGAAGAATGAATGAGGAAAAACAAAGTATTAGGTTGGTGCAAAAATAATGACGTAATAATGTCGTTTTTTGACGTATTTTTTAACGTCAAAAACGACATTATTACGTCATTATTTTTGCACCAACCTAATATATGTATGTGGCGAAGAAATAAAGAAAGCTGCAGTGTTCGTTTAAATGCATTATCTAATAGCATCTTAAACATAATATTAGTTAAGTAAGACTATGAAAAATTTAAGGTTTGTCTCTGTCCTGTTTTGGAATTTATTTTGAATATTTTCTATTATTTCACCCTAAATAATGTAAAGTTATCTACCGCAAATATTAATTCACCCTAAGAAATTATAAATTTTAAATCAAAGTTTGTTTGTTTTTATTAATTTTTTATCAATTTTGAAATTACAAATTTTAGATCCAATTTTTTTGCTTTTTATTAAATTTTTGGCAATCTTTTGATATTATAAATTTTCGATCAAAATTTATAAAAGTAGATTCTTACAAAGAGAGCACCTAAATCGCCCGCATTTGGGGTGATCGCAAAGGTCAACCCTACCAGAGTGCAACGGAAAGGCCTCGCTCTATGAGAATTTGGTGTAAATCTTAGTAAATATAAATTCTTTTTCATTTTAGGATGAATTAACAGAAAAGATCCGTTATTTTAATTTTAAGTGGAATTCAATGAAAAAAAAAAAGGATTTCACAGATTTTCGTGCAACAGATTTTCGTGCAACAGATGCACATACAGAAAAGCAGTGACACTTGTATCTCTCTTTCTGTATATATGTGCGTGCGTGAGTGTGTCCCTAATACCCTGAGACATGCATGCAGATATTAACAATTATTTTCACGTTAACTAATCTTCTCTTATAATTTGGATTTAAGCGCAGGATTCCTATTGTGAAATCCAGAATTCTGATAGAGATTAGTTTGGTAGAAAAAAATAAGAGATTAATGTTTATTCTGAACTCAAACACCCATAACTTAAATGAAATGTCATCGGCCTTCTTTAGGTTATTGGAATTTTGAACCAAACCCTTTATTTCATCCGCCGGGGTAGATTGTTCTAGTTCCACGTGTCATACCTCTTCCGGATGTCTCAGTTATTTCCCTTTAACTCAACTCTTCAAATGTTTTGGTTCACCACTGTTGTAGCCTGTCGCAACTCTTTGGGTCTAGTCACTGGATCTAACCAATGCCTTTATTCACTGGTCCATGATACTAGTCATCTGAAGAAGGCCGGCGCGTATAGTGGCCGAAACGTTGGGAATATGGCAATGGCTAGAAAGTCTCTATTCACTTCTCGAATCAATAAATATTGTCTGACTAATGTGTTTGATGATTTTTTTTTTATTATTATTTTCGGACCACTGTCGATAGGAACTCATCACAACTGAACGTGACCACCTAGCAAGACGTCTCGGTAATACTCTGATACAACATGTAAACATACATCGCGAACCGCGCCCAGGTTTTCCACCAACCGGCCAATGATTACCCTATTTGCACTACGATCCTCGATCTTATCGGTGTGCACTGTGCTTGTGTGCTCACAAGTTAACATGATGAAAGAATCACCTCGTCTAGAAATAAGAAAGTGAACCCAGTTTCTCAAATTATATGTAGGTCTTTATTCATGGTTTCGCCTGCTTGGTTAGGTAGATGATACTTGGACTTTTGCTATGTCAGCTCTTCCTCCTACCAACCTCTCATCCATCAACCAGGCGCGACGTGGTGGATAGCAATACCAAATGGAGGCATCGGAACCACTCGACGGAAACATCGGTCTTTCGCCAAGGGAGGACCAGAATTCTCCTAGATCCCAAGTATGACTGTTGATGTAGACCAGCAATCGGATATACCCTATTTCCGGTTTTATTTCTACTTGATCTCCGAAGATCCCTTTACACCCCATTCCGCTTTGGTTAAAATGGGTACCACTAAGAAGATCGAACTTCAAAAGGAACCCCACACTGGATTATCAAGCAGAAACACTTGAGGTCGAGAAAAAAACACCTCTTCCTTTTCTATGTGGGTGTTCATAGTATCACACAGCCGTCTAGCTGTATCAGTTTGGCCTTTAATAGTCGCTAAAATCTTTCTTCTTGTCTATAGGTGAAGTATTCAGAACACCAAAATGAAGAAGTTGATGCCGGTTTACATGTTTATATTTAATAGTGAACCTTATCCTTATCTACATGTGACAACAATAACAATAATGATAATAGTCGGCATGTAAATAATAACTCCTCATCCTAGAAATTCAGATAGAATGAAAATAATAGTTGTTCATGTTTTAATGTCTGCAAGATACGGAGGGGTAGATTTTTTTTAATGCTGTCTTGGATTCTTTTTTTTTTATCCAACCAGCTTTCTGTCTTTACTATTTTATCCAATCAGCTTCCTGTCTTTTCTTTTTTTATCCAATCATCTTCCTATCTTTACTTTTTATATGTAACTTTATGCTACACTTTTCTTTTTTTATCTTTGCTTTTATATCGAACTTCTACCGATACTGCGATCTAAAATAATGAATAGATTCAAAAGAAATGAAATCGCTAGGAAAAAAGTATTGGCAAGAATAACATATAAAGGAAAAGTATAAAGCTATTATTTTTTGCACCTGTTTAGAATTTTTTTTTCCAACATTTCATTTGTTTGATTAACGATCTTTGCTTTTATTGATTTTCGTTTTTCCGGGCAATTATTTGCTAGAAACGTTGGCGGCAAGCGTTGAGTTGAGAGGCAGCGGTGAAATGAAATTCGAACTTCGATGATCTTTACGGAACGTTTTTAGTTACAAATTGCAGCCGACGTCAACCACCTACATAAAGCATCCGAACAGAGTAAGCACCTTTATATACATATATATATATATATATATATATATATATATATATATTAGATCCAACAGCTCAGTTGGTAGCTCAGTTGGTAGAGGACTTGTTGCACTTTAGGTTAACAATATCAATTTCCATTTAAAAATACAAACACATCATTTTTAGACTTCCACACGCGCTTTTTCTCTAAATGTTTAAATAAAAAATATTGCGAGTAAAGGAAACTGAGAAAACTTTGTTTAGGAAAAAGGACAATAAAAAGAACGGCATTCAAGGAGACAGAAAATGACGATTGAAGTTGCAGATTTTTATAGATTATAATTAACAGGAAAGCAAGAAGTTGAAAGAGAATTTCCATAGACGAGAAGTGTAATTGAAGAAAGCAATTTCGACGGTGAAATGAAGAGATCTAGTTGCCAATCTAATCCTACGCTTAAATTCATTTTCTTTTTATCGCTAACACACAGAGCGTCATTGTATGGTCGATAGTAAACAAAAAATAAAAATTATCACCGAAATGCTATTTTAATGGAGTGGTGATGCCGACAAAATGATAACACGAAAATTGAATTTTTTGTGATTAACTTTACATTTTATTCAACTTATGACTTTGCTAATTCCCATTGGCCAATGTGTTTGTGCGAGGCCCACGGTTATCCCCGCTAGTCCGATACGCAGAACTAACATTCTATCTGGGATGTGTGTTAAACTGCCCAAATCTTCTCTGGGAGTGATTATTTATATTAGCGCGTGTATTAAAAATATTTCTCATGATTTCAAATCGGATGCATTTGTGAGGTCATGTTCTCCATTCGGCAGTCGGTGGGACCTCAGATCAACCCTTAGTGCACCCAGCTTCTTTGGTGGTCTGCAATGTCTATTCCGGCATCATGCTATATTATTCGATATTTTCTTTCAGTACAAGGTGATTCATAACTCAGGCCTCTACATCAAGCTAAGGTGTACGAGTCAGGGCAAACAATTAACGCGAAAATTCGTTGCCGGAATTGGATTGAGAAATTTTTTTTTTAAAGAAATTTTTACTTTTACTTTTGGACTAACTTAAGTTTATTATCTAAGATACTGAAGTAAGTATAATGTGTATTTATTATATTTGAACTTTGCCAATTTTCTATTTAAACAAACATTTTCAATGTGAAATTCACAAATGTCATTAAGAATTTATCACATAAATTTAATTTAAATTTAATTTTTTCTCTATTTTTCTTCAACAATGACCATATTAAGCATAAAATTAATTTTTTATCAATAATTTATGTTTTTCTTTAACATAACAGGTACTTTTTCATAAAAGTATGTTGAATTTTTCTATCCTTCGTAAATAAACTGAATACATTAAAAATAAAAATGTAATGATTTTCAGTGCAAAATTAATGAAAAATGACACTTATTAAAGAATTTATCACAGAAATTTAATGTCAAAAATTAAATTCAATAATATATTTATACTTTACAACTATTCTATATACCACAAAATGTAAAGTTGATTTAAATCTATTCTTTATGATTGTTAATTTTGTTTAGATAATCGTATTTTATGGGGGAGGAGATGATCAATCCACATTCACTTCCTGTAAAATACCATTATCCAAAATTTAATTTTCCAGACTCTAAAACTCCCATGTCTGAATCCGAAATTCCTTCATCCTGACATTTCTTAATCCATGTTAGTCTCTAAAAGATTCCCACATTCATACAAAATTTAAATTTTACATTCTGAAACCTAAATTCCGAAGACCAAAACCCCCAAACCTTAAAATATAAGTTTCATGCACTTTTTAGAAGCACCATGTAATTTTTTTTACAAAATAATAGTTTAGTTAAAATTTTAATTTCAGTACCCCAAATCTTTCTTAAAATGGTCAAAAAGAGCTGTGTAACAAGTTGTCATGGTAACTATGATGACCAAAATAATGTTTGTGTATTTCGTCTTCCCCAAGATCAGAATGACTAAGAACGATGGTTAAAGGCCTCGAGACAACACCCCTGATAAACCAAACACTGTTGTTTGTGAAAGGAATTTTCTATTTGATTTTGAAACAGTAGTCATTAGAGGAAAAGTACGGCCCAGAAATCCACAATCAGTATCTGATCATTTGCCATCAAGTATATTACCTCGTCCTCAACCAAAACCAAGAACAACAAATAAAACTTCTGCTTTTGAGCGAAATGTGCAAAATGATGAATTGGCACAGTTTCTAGAAAGGAGAAAATTCTCACTTTTGAAAATTTGTATTAGAATACAGGATTTTGTAACAGCATTTGCATGCTATAAATCAAACAATCAGTTGTTCATCCAATCTACTGATCTTTCATTGAAGGTATTCCAATGTTTTTAATTTAAGTTTCGAAAATTTGAGATTCAAATGTTATCATGCAGGTATATATACATCAATTTTTTTCAAAAGGTCGAATATCAATGTTTCTACACTGGTCACAAATCAGTAAAACAATTCGTTATCTTAGTATCTTAAAAATTGATAATAAGAAAATAATTCAAAAGTACATATTAATATTATGTCACCACAAAGGATTGGGACAAAACATTATGATTCTGATATTTTTTATCAGGGAATTTGAATATTTTGCTACATCTTGGTCGTTATATAACACACTTCAGGATGATTTTAAGTTACCCAGTGTGAGAAAATTATCAGCTTTGACATCAAAATTCTCAAAATGACTTCAATTTTCTTGGTGATATTTTTAGTAAAATCTCTGAAAATCAGAAAAAGTGTATTCTTTTAGTTGATGAAGTGTTTGTCAAGGTTGCTCTACAATATCATTGGCAATCCCAGTACGCCCTCGGATTTCAGTGTTACACTTTTAGCCCCCTCTTAAAACACTTCCCAGATGTTTAAATTTTTACACTTGCTTGATTTTGGTATCTCTGATTTGCAATTTGCACGATGGGCTCATTCTTTCGCTAACAATCATGCATTCTGTTTTCTTGCAGTTGATGTTTAGTTTTATCTTCTCGCTTTCCTTCCCTGCCTTTTGTAGGGGTTCTTGTAGTTTTCTTTCCGTGTCTGCTGTCAATACAGCATACTTTATGTAGTTAAGATTGTGGCCCCCAATAATGGATTCTAGTAGGTCTTCTAGTTCTCGTAAAGTGACAAACACAGATAACAATACTAGGAGATTATTTAATGACTGTGTTTAGTCTTGGCAAAGTTGTAAACATCTGTTGTTTAAGTATTGAGAAAATACGAACATAAAGGAAACAAGAAAGAACGAATGAAAAGTATAAAAACACACACAAAAAAAAACAGAAGTCGGATTTTTCAAATAAAGAAACACGGAAAAATCATTGTCTAAAGAAAATGAATTTCCGGAAAATGTAAATCAAAAAGATTTTAAATTATCTAAAAAAGATGTAAGAAGTTAAAAGAAAAACTACAGAAAAGAAAGAAAGAAAGAAAGAAAGAAAAGGATATAAGATAATTATATAACTCAAAGAAATTGATGTCTAATTTTCTAGCTTTAAATACGGATATATGAAAATAGAATTATTTTCGTATTCCGTGTCTGTAAGATGTAACGTTTGCGTTCAAAAATAATATTGCCAAAGAAACTCGCGCGTAAAATAACTTGATCTCCTTTGTTGAAAAGAAAATCAATTACAACTGTTCATTTTGCGGTCGGCAAAAGAAAGTAAAAAAAATGAAATGATAATTTGATGTTTCAGTAGAAAATTTAAAAAACAATGGCTGGAGATTACTGCTATCTATGGTCAGAGAATGTTAAGAAAGATCTAATTAAACGTGTCACTTTTCGTGTCGTTCGATAATGTTTACTATGGAATGATGTGTTTTGTTTTCTCAAGTGTCTTGCACGGACGTGGTGAATGCAATCACGGACAGAAAGGAAAAGTGTCGGGATAGCTGTTTACCCCAGGCAAGTGAAAACGCGTGCATATACACAGGCAAACATACATAGTGACTTATGAATAAGCAATGAAACGCTCCTCACGCACGAACACACACAGATACAGACACAGTTTCTGATAGAAATATTGTATACAAATGTTTCTAACGAAAAAAACAGGTTTCAACTGTTTATTCTGTCTCTACTTTTCAAGAAAGATGGGAACATTTGCTCACACATAATATATACATAAAGTTATGAACACACCCATATATATATTAATAGCAATTCATATATATATATATATATATATATATATATATATATATATATATATATAAATTCTTATTAATGCATTGTCATGCATACGAACTTAACGCTTGAGAAATACATAGATATTGTCTATTTTTTTAGCAAAAAATTGTCTTACATTTATAGATATTAATCTTTTGGCTTTCCATATATATATATATATATATATATATATATATATATATTAAAGAAAAACAGACCACTTTAAGGTACCATTATGATAGTTTATTTCACCAGAGCCATTTTAAAGGACGCTGGATCATCAGATAGCACTTCCAAAAATGAAATGAACCGAAAATATATATATATATATGAAATTAAATTATATATATATATATATATATATATATATATATGAATAAAAAGAGACAAGAATAGTTTTTCCTCTTGTCTCTTTTTATTCATATATATATATATATATATATATATATATATATATATATATATATATATATATATATATATATATATATGAATAAAAAGAGACAAAAGGAAAAACTATTCTTAGCTGACGCGTTTCGTCCTCTGAGGGACGAATATGCTAAATATAGTTTTTCTTTTTGTTTTTTATTCATTTTGTTTCCTATATAAGACGTAACATATTTGGAAAACCAACCTTCCTGCTACTGTTGTTTCTACAAATCGTCAGGCTATAAAATTCGATATTCCATCACGAGATACCCCTTATATACACAATTATATCGGGAAGAAAGAAGTAAAGCGGGAAAAAGATATATTTATATAAATACTCCTGCCTGAGTTCATAGCTTGCTCGTAAGAATTCCCTTACATGCTGCCATGATCTCCGATCTTTTATTAAGCAGGTTATGTTTTCCAGGGTACACAGCTTAATTGCCAATTTCTCCTCCTGTTGTTATTTTATTCCCATTGTTAAATGACCGGGTTTTTCTCAACTCATCTCAATTTACAATGGAAATTTCATTATTTTCTTCCTTTACTTTTCAGACATAACTAGCAATTTTGTTGCTGTTTCTGTACCTTGCTAGCTTAAAGAAAGATTTGTGAGTATAGTATCTCACTTTATTTGATGTCTTAGGTTGGTATACATTTTCGTTTTTTGAAAATTCTATTGAGCACTTTTTCATTAATTTAGGTGCTGTTATTGACAAATATTGTTTTTTGTCAAAAGTTGGATTTAAATAAAATATATTTATTCGGTTCCTGTCGAAGAGCGCAAGCATAAGATTTCTCAAACTTCAGGCCGGTAGACGAAAATAAATAAATATACTGTTTAATAAATAAACAGAGCGCTTATGACGTTTAAAGTGATATATATATATATAATATATATATATATATATATATATATATATATATATATATATATAGAGAGAGAGAGAGAGAGAGAGAGAACTTGATGACATATCATATAGGCGTATATTTACACGAATATGTATATGCATATAAATTTATATACATATATGCATGCCTATATTTTTGTATATATCATTTTTATCTGTATATCTTATTGCTATATAAAACTCTGTGAACTTTATATCTTGTGTGTTTGCCAGAAGTCATATATAGAGAGTGGAGGAAAAGAAAGATATAAACAAGTCATATAGAGAGAATTGGAAAAATAAATATGTAAATTTATTATCGTGTAGGAAGTTGGGGTGGAGTCGATTTTCTTACGAGAAAGTGTATAAAACACACAAAATCCGGCCCCAACCAGGATACGCACAACTGTCATCAAGGTCCACGCCACTCTCGCTTGTGAACTTCACGACCTCATGCTAAAAGCGACAATGCTGACAAACTTCAAAGATACTGCTTCTGACTACGGCAACATCGTTCACAATAAGAAACAAATCCTATCTCTTGTATCCTCTTTACTATGAATCACGCACACACGTGTTGATTTTTTCATACAAACACACATGTAACAACATTTCATTGTTTCTCACATACATACACAAAGACGGTTTATGTCTTATTTCAGAACTTTATCAACCGAAACAATAAGACATTACTTTCCAATCTATCACCAACTGCCTGTATTCTTGTCGTTATATTAAATTAATATTGTTGAAACTACGTTGTCTTTTCTACTGAATTTTATTCTTTCAATGAAAATCATTTGATTATTCTAAACGGCCAAATTACGGGCAGCCCCGCAACAATATTTTATGTTATTGTATAGAATCCCAACACTCCGAATTTTGACATTCCAAGCTCTTATTATTCAACTTTCTTAAAACAGACAATTTTTTTAATGTTGAAAGCAACTTCAATAACTGCAAATAAATGTATTTTTAAAATATCTATACTTTCACAAACTCTTTATGAAACTAAATGTAAAAACTAAACACAACAAGGTTGACCCAACAAGGTTGACCCAACGGGTCTCAGCTGTTCTAGGGTATATTTAGATACAGGTATTTAAACACAGTAAGTAGATATAAACCTTTATTGAACACTTCATGAAATTACTGCGATAAGACAAAAGTAAAGATAATAAATGAAACGTGAACTTTGATTTTTATTAAACTTAATACAAAATACTTTACATGACAATTCACAGAAATTATTCAATAATTAGTAATACAGCCATTGATCTTATTGACTGACTGTAGTATTCGAAAACACTTTGACGCCATAATTATATATATATATATATATATATGTCGGTCACTGGGCGTGTTTCTAAAAATAAATACGCTAAAAATCCACCTGCTTCCCTGCCGTTCGCCGACGGCTTAGTGGTAGAATCTCCAATTCAGTCGGGTTTCGATCCGAGCTAGAGGCAACCGGATGTCTAGCCGCACTGATGAGCTGTGAAACAGCGAAACAGTCTGTCTGTGGATGACGTTATATATATATATATATATATATATATATATATATATATAGAGAGAGAGAGAGAGAGAGAGAGAGAGAAATTTCACGTTAGGAAAAACGACCACAAACGGTGACGGAATATAATCTAAGAGACAAACCTCACCGTTAGCAAGAGATTCAGACAGTTTGAGGATTACTTCTCTGAACCGCATGAGGACCGTTTCATTGATGTATTTAGGCAGCAGTTGTTCATCGAAACTAGAATTATTAAGTTCTACCGAGAAGGTTTGTCTATTCTACTTTTTATTTCTCTTTGCATTTCCAAATGAGTTGTACGAGAGTGGGTGGTGCATATGTGACCAATGTAAGAATTTAATGTTTGTATTACAATTCTTAAACAACATTATTTTTACATAGGGTGGAATTTAGAGGTGTTGAGTTATTGGTAACATTTTTCTCATGTTAAGTTATAATAAAACTTCAATAGACAGACTTTTTCGGTGTACATCAATGACACTGACAGAAAATAAAATTGCAAGATCCTGGAGGATGATAGCGATTTTAATGTGGATACACAATGTGTATGCTATGATGTAGTAATAGATATATTTTTTAAATCTTTCAATGTCTTCGGTTATTTTGTGACGTAGTAACACTCATGCAAGTGCACCGTTTGTGCCTAAGTTTTTGACGATGACGCAGACTGTGATAAAGTTTTCTGTAGAGAGACAGAGAGTCCAGTGCAAGCAGATATTATACTGTAGAAATGGGCACAGGTTTCTTTTGTTCAGTTAGTGCCATTTGAGATGGAACTGGATTAAGGCTTTCGTTGGACCGTTTTGCATGTTGTACACAATTTATTAGTGGTGTTTCGATGTCGACAACAATAGTCAAACATTCTAACACCTGTAGATCAGGTTCTAGACGGCCACATAATACAGAGGCTCACCAAGATCGATGCGCTGTAAAGGCTACAGTGTTATTCGCTATCGGTACGATCGTATGAATATGAAAGTACAGACCGGTGTCCAAGAAGGATTTACAGTATATTATATGGATTCTGAATGCAGTTAATGCACCCCTTATTTTGAAACCTGTGTAAGTATATGATGATTTTCTCAAATCTAGCTATTAGTATTTGTACGCTTAATCTTGAGTAAATAGAGGCACATATACAGGATGTTGGAATTTTATTTAACATCACTCTATGTATATATATACATATATTTTAAAACATTTTTGTGTTTATACATTCTTTTTATAGATACAAATATTTAAGTAAATGCTCTGTTTTATAATAAACAGTATTAAACAACATTTACCGGCCTGAATGTCCGAGAAATTTTTATAGAAAATTTTCGTCCTCCGACAGGATTCGAACCTGCATCTTATACGGAACTGTCATATAGCCTGACGTGCCTTAACCGTTTCGGCCACAGAGGAGCGTTCGGTTAGCAATAACTTGACTAATTATCGTTCAAATGATCTTAAGTTTTAACGAGATGTGTAGAAACAACTCAAAATTCTATGTTTAATGTTTTATATTTCTTTTCTCTTCATGTATAGAAATGCCATTCAGAGGAAAAGAAAAGGCATTTTTGTGTGTAAGAGTCTGCTCGAACAAGATTGTGCAGCGTGCATTTGTAAAAGAAATCGCTAAAAAGCACCAATTGTAATGCAGATTTGGACATGGCACAAAAGATTCATTGAGGAAAGCTGTCCATGCGTCACAAAAGAATCAGACTACCGACTTGACGTGTGACGTCTCTCAGACAGAATGCATATTGAAACCTTGTGAAATCGTTCAAGATATCCATATACCTTTGAATTTCTCATTCAAATTTTGATGAATAAATATTATTTTGCCCAACAATAAAATGGTTTCATTTGCCTAGACTATATAGTTACTCAGATCTCAAATATAATCTCAAAAATAACATTTCTAAACACCCTTTACATATATATATATCTGTGTGTGTGTATGTGTGTGTGTTTGTGCGTGTTGAAAATAGAATATTGAATCTCAACAAAGTTTTCAGGAAATTTGAGAAATGGAAAACCTTTCACTGAAAGTAGATTTAATTAAACGTTTCACCTTTCTAGGCTTAATCAGATCCAAAAACGAAAGAAATACATGTGTGTGTTTGTGTGTCTGTTTAAATAATGAATGAAAAAGTACTATGATTCATTATTATATATATATATATGTGTGTGTTTGTGTGTGTGCATGTATGTATATATGCGTTCGTGTGAGTGAAAGAGAGATGTCGTAAAATAGTCATTAACATTTCTGATGAGTGAAATTATTACTGACTGCTCGACGTATCCAATCATATGCCAAAGTTTGTTTAAGTCAACATACAGCTATAAATGTATATCGTTCTATGTGATGCGTTTCATCCTTCAAAATAACTTCTTCAGGCGAAATAATTGTTGAGGGGTTATCCCCTTTTTACACAAATGGACTCACCCAATATATATACATATACTACTGCTACGTGAAGACCCGACAGAGCGAGATAACAGGAGGACGAGTGAAAGGTTGTAGGTAACCGGAAGAGTGAGAGTAAAGTAACAGACAGACAGAACGAACGTAGCCAGCAAGAGTCACAGTGAGCGAGCACGTAGACTCAGTAAGAAGTCATACAGCGATACTTCAATACCAAAGACTGTATAGATATTTTGCTACTAACCGGTATTCCTGGAACTACTAACCTGCATTACCAGTTTGTATTATTACGTTAATACATTATTTTCCTATATTCCTTCTTGGCGTTTGTTATTTATTGGTACCAGATTTCATCCTGGAATCCACAACAATAATGTTTTTTATTGATAGGATGATATTTATTTAGTGGCAGGGAACGAAATACAAGCAAACGTCTGCCACAACCACAAATCGAGAGAAACACTGAAAATGAAGACGAACTTAACTTTAAATTAAAATTTTAAATTTCTGTAGTTCTATTTATCCAATATCCTATTTCATAATAGCAGAAGTTCTGTCAAGAAAGGTGGCGTGCTGTATGAATTTATATTCAGATGTATGTGGATGTACTCGGGATGCACTCAATAATTATTGATTTTCAGTAGAGTAAATCAGTATATTAAGGGGACGTAAGCTGTCGAAAGTGTGACCCGGCCCCACTGACCAGCCAAGAGATAAAGATTTGTACGACAACTGGCATTGTCGATGCGAATTAATACAAGCAGGCATAAGTCATACAATCATGTACATTTAAAGTAAATTTTGAAATCAAATAGCCTATCTTCTCATTGAATTAGGTTCGAACTTTTTATTTCCAGTTGTGACAGTAACAGCGTTAGGAATACAGAATCGCAACAGTTACAGTCATTGGATCCGCGATATATTAAAATGGATTAAAAGTTTTGCTTCTTCGCGCATATTTTATCCCAGAGGTCTGTAGAGTAACAATTGCAACTTTTGGTAAATTCAAATTTGGCATTATTAATCTGAACTTTTTATATAAGTGAATCTTCAAATGCTAATACTAGAAGTATCGACGTAGCCATCTAGAAACGTATCTCAACAAAAACAACATCAAAGATTCACAGTCACTAATGAATACATCTACAGTTATCATTACTACAACTAATAATAAAAGTCCTTTTGATAATTAGCATCTTGATCTAATGAAAATAGAGTGAAAATGATAAAACGGTTACTGTTTTATAGGGACAGGATTGTGTAAAAAATAGTGTACAAAAAAATTCACGGTATTTTTACATTCAGAGGCCAGTGAGATACTTAATGGTCACAGAGAAAATGGAACCTTGAAGAGTTATTCTTTAACCAATCAAAGAAGACATTGATATGTGTGTGTGTCACTCCCAGATAATGAATAGAATAGAATTTGCACTCAGGACTACTCCAGACAAACTAGGAAGTCAGATGGAGGGTTGCGATGAGGTAATCTTGCAGCCGCTGAGTTCAGAAGTATTTAACATCACCTGCGTTGCAGACGTGAGAAAGGATTGTATTATCAGGATTTATATAAACGCCAAGCCCAGGGAGGAGTTGGACAGTCCCTCAGAAAATGCAAGGTTCAAGTCCAGATGAGAGATCCAGGGTCACACAAAGACACACACACATACATGCACACACATACTTGTCGATAGGAATTGATGACAAACTGGAGTGAAATAAAATGTCATCTGAGAGATTAAGTCGCGTGTTATTATTAGTCTGCACTTATATTTTAGCACAGAACCAATTTCATCTGACTATATCCGAATGCGCCGAATATCTGACGACTCTTGCTTCCGTTTGGTGAAACCGACCCCTTACTTTCAATAGCTAGTCATTTTTTATACGTTTACAAGGGTAAAGCGACATACGTGTACATAAATAATTTGACCAGATTACGCACTTTTATTTCATTACCTCACGTGTTCCTCTGAGGTCAAGTTAACAGTTATGATAATTTGCAAAATTTAAAAATTAAATTTTGGTTAGAAAAAGCACAGAGAAATGATAGGAATTTTTATTTTTATTTTTCTGAACCGTGTCGTCTATCTACGTTATAAACCCATGGAAATATAGAAATTTTAAATTTGCACCAAATCTGTCTTCTCATCACTCTACCTTCTGGATTGCAACATATGGATTTTATTGCTACCAGGAATTGCATGATAAAATATATGGATTTATATAAACTGTTTATGTTTCTTCTTCAGATTTTGCCCTTCTGATGTTGATGCTTGAAATAAGGATGGCTTCTTTTTTTAAATTTCGGAGCGATTTTTGCGATTCCATTAAATAACATCAATGTCAACGTCCTTACTGTTACCATTGACAACGGAAATGATGTAAACAACGACCACGATAACAGCATTGAAGTGTTTCAAAGCATCTTGAACAGATATCTACTGCGAAATAGATAGATGCTCGGGCGTTGAGAATTCGATTAACAATTGAGCTGTAGCTGCGTTAATGAAGATCTCTTTATCGTAGCCTTAAGGTAAGCCAGTTCTGTGCCATCGCAGCATTTTGAAACTATTTGTATTTATAGTAGCACTTATAGGAAGAAGAGTAATTATTTTTGCAACTACTTTTTTGCCATCATCAGTTCTACCCAGAGAGTACATTTTCACTTGTACCATACAGTTTCTTTAATCGAATTTACCTCAAGTGCCTTACTTGAGGTAAATCCCTCTGTGACTTTACTGCCTTAGTAAAGCCACAGAGGGTTACTGGGTGTGAAAGAATTAGAAAACAGAAAACATCATGAAAGAGCGAGAACAATAGAAGAGTAATCAGGAAGATATTAGGTATTTCGTTTAGATTTTTGAAGTTCAAAGTTGGCTGAAAAGCATGTAGCCAGAAGAGAGTTCCACAAGAGATAGAGAAGACTGTGAGCATAGAACTTACGACTACATCTAGCTAATTCAACCGTGAATTGATGAAACCTTGCCGCCAATCTATTACTGCGCTTAAATTCATAAAGTCTAGGTACCATAACGAAGAATTCATCCGAAGAGTTACCAGATACGAAAGTATTTATAGAAAGCTGATCGGAAAGCATGGAGCCAGAAAAGAGTTCCATAAGCTATTTTCTAATCATAAATTGTTTTTTTTTATTGAAAAATAATAGGTGTCACTTCTATAATGGTGCCAATTCATATTATTTAATTATAGAAGTTTTACTAGAAAGGAATGCTTAAAGATATACATTTTGTGTCATATTTTAAAGATGAAATATTGAAGCCTTTATATCATGACATATTATTATCATTATTATTTGATATCTTCTCCGACTCATAGATCTGTTGGTCGGATGACGATGATGACCATATCTTACCTCCTACACGAATCTTATCGTCACAGTAGTTCTCTCAGTACATTAGCTGTTCCAAGCAGTACAGACACCTGAACACTCCCAATGATGTCAGGTATCTCCAAGGCAGTCTGCATAGCATCAAGATTCCTGGAAATAGTTCCGAGAGCGCCAACCACTAAAGGGACAATTTAAGTTGCTTCTTGGTATATTTCTCTGATTTACACTGCCAAGTTTTGGCAACTCTGCATTTTTGCCTGCTTCACTTTCGAGATGTTCTTTTCCAAAGATACTGCAACGTTTATCAAGATCCATGCTCTTGTGAACAAATCTAAGATCAGAGCGTTTACTCTCCAACCACTTTTCAGTCAAGAGATTCTTCTTATTATTATAAAATCTATATCCCTTTGAATATCTTGTCCGAATCTTGATAAATAAATCTGTTATTGTCCAACATGAAGCGTATTTAATTTCGGGACATGCAGTTACTCAGATATTCACATTTTAAATTATGTTAATTTGGGGGGACACCCTGTACTTCTGAGATGTTCTGTTTAAATTTTCTTTTCATCATTTCAATTCCTTTAATCAAATCTGCTTCCATTATTTCAAATTTCCATTTAGAAAACTGGTGTTTTCTTTCTTTAGTAGTTGTATCTTTTCACTTTCTTCCTGTTTTCTTTTTATTACGAACACCAAAATATGTAAATTTGTTCTACTGGAACGGTTGTATATACTATTTAGTAATTTTGCATTTTTTGGTTAATAACAAATTAGATCTTGCTTAGTTAAGGCAAATCGTTCCCAAAATCTTAAAGGTTTTCTATTCTTAACAAACATTTATGGCTTGTGATCAAACCATTTTTTCCGGATATAAATGATGTTTCTAATTTCAAGTGAACCAGGCCCATAAATCATTTTTGCCTGGTTTTTGTACTTCTTTAGGGTAAATTTGCTGTGTTTACTTATATTTTTCACCGTTTCGTCTCTATCACCACATATTGATTTTGTTATCATTGTTCTTTGAATTATCGATATTTTTATTTTTTCTTATGATTTTCATTATTGTTGCTATTCTTCTTCTTCTTCTTCTTCTTCTTATTATTATTATTATTATTATTATTATTTCCTTTGATTTCTGGTGTATGCTTGTTTGTCAATAAGGAGGCACATTTTGGCTTTGTGGTCTCTTATTATTAAAGGCTTATGGCTACATCACATTGAAACACCGGTTCCCGTACGATCAGCGAAGTTAAGCAGCGTCGAGCCTGGTCAGCATATAGATGGGTGACCGCTTGGGAATAGTAGGAGCTGTAAGCTTGGGTGTGCGCGTTTCGTAATGGATGATGAATTGTTAATAGAGGCGAGTTTCAATTCCATTTGGGTTCGTTATATTCCATTACACGCAAATACCCTTGGGTGGGGTATGAATCCACTTGTTCTTCCCCAGCTGTGGCTTTATTAGTAAAACTTGTATAACTAAAACTAAAACCAAAACCAAAAAATAAAATAAACTTGCATAGTAAATATTTAAATTTCAGCATTAAATATCCTATAGAGGTGTTAATATGCCGCAAAAAATAACAAACCAACCAACAATTCATTGTAAAAACATTGACTTGTATAATAAAATCTGGCATTGTGTGCATGTATTCATAAAATTGAAAGAAAACGTCCTTTAGATTATTCTCTTTGGTACATTAACATCCACATGTTGAGAAGCAACCAATTTCGTCTTTCCGCACATATACACCAAACGCTCTGTTGTTCAGATGACAAAACTCAGCCACTTACAGAGGAATATTCTCATCTCTGAGACTCAAAACTACGATTGCAATATGACACGCAAATGTTCGCCTTTGTTTCTACGGAAACTGACGCTGACGCACGAAAAACACTGTGTAGCTTGTTTAATTGTATCTCTTTACTTCAAGAGTAGGACAAGGTTAATAGATCACATGCTAGAAGCGATTCATTTCGCCAATGCCACTGTGAGAAACATTTCTTTAAAGATTAGCCAGTTCAAAATGGCGTTGTAGTTACACGAGGTGACAATGCGGAAGTGTGATAACTGGTTAACACCTTAATAAGAAACACACTTTAACGTCTATTTTTACTCATTGTCTTCCTCTTAATCAGCGAGCCGAGTTCAAACTGCGACTGGTATAGTTTGCACTCACTTCGGACAAATGTTCTTGGAAAAGACATGAATCCACTTCTCCCTTAACTATGGCTAAATGTTATGACAGTTGGAATCATTTGTTTCTATAAGTTCATCCATATTGTGTGTAGATTTACGCACAAGGAAGGAGTTCGCATATATATATATATATATATATATATATATATATATATATATGAAGGATAAAATATAGTTCTTAAGATATGTTATATTTATGGGAGAGAAATTGTCGGAAAACTTGGACCTTCATGCTTGCAAAAAACGGAGTGTGAAAAGGACGTGTTTTCCATTGACACCTCTATTATTCACCTTCACTTCTTAACAGTGCTTATTGTTTTAAATAGCGACAATTCGAGTTGTAATAAACCTGAACATATGATGAAAGCGAATTTATACATCTTGTTGTTCTTGAGAATTTACAACAAAAGTATTAAACACTATTTATTAGATTGTTTATTTACAAAAATAATTTTATATTTACAACATTCAAAAAACTAATATAATTAAAACTAATGCAATGCAATATTTATCATTTACAAATTTATAAAGAAATAAATATGAAAACAATTTTTTTTCATAAATTTATAAACATTTAATAAATTTTTGAAATATATGAACCAATTATAAGGAAATCCTCATTTACCTTTTTTTAAAGTTCGGATCAATTGGCAATTAGCTGATGTATTGCCAAACATTACAATAAACAATAAAATAAATAGTGTAAATAAACAATTTAATAAAAATCTAAATAGTGATTATTATTTTTATGTCAATTTACATGTTTAGGTTTTATTACAATTGCAATCATCGCTTAAAAAAAAAAAAGTAAACATTGTCGAAGAGTGAAGAAGAAAATAATAGCGGTATCACTGGAAAAAGCAACAACAAAAAAAAAACATCCTTTTAAAACTTCGTTTTAATGCAGACACAAAGGTTCAAGTTTGCGAAATCTTCAATATTAGGTACAGATTTTATGTAAATCTAAGCTGTTACATATAAGTATTATTATTATTATTATTATTATTATTATTAGTAGTAGTAGTAGTAGTAATAGTAGTAGTTGATTTTATTTAATACAATCTATTATCGGTTCCTTACCAATGACTTAAGGCAAGTTAAGGTCGAAGAGATTTTTACATTTTTCTCTTAATCATATAGTTGGAAAATTACATTGACAAGATCCTTTGTAAAATGCGCGTAATATTTAAAAAAAAAATGTTATGGAGAAAATTGAGATAATAATCCTCATATAGGTCGCAGAAAAGGCACTTCGGATCCGTATCATTTTTCAAAACATTTTCTTGGCCATTCAGGTGAATAATATTTGAACTCGTGCAGCCAATATAAATCTTTTTGCTTCTTCTTCTGATTTTTTATGTGTGTTCTTTTATTCTACGTAAGTATCTTCGAAGAGGGTATTGCCCATGCAAATATTTCTGTTCTCAATTTCCTTCAAGTTGTTTAAGGCCCTCTTTCTTTGCAAGCTAGCTAACGCTTTTTCATGTATTGTCTGTCTCATGACATTTTAAGTTGATATTCAGTTCTTTTTTTTTTATGACAAAATGGAAAAAGTTTTCGTCACACGTGTTTCGTCCTTTAGAACTTCATCGGATGTGATGTTTAAGAGAGGATACTGAGAATTTTAAATTAAATTGTTTTTTAAAAACATATGTTTTAGGTATGTCGTTTAGCCAATTTCATTTAGTTTGTTTTTATCACTTTTGTTATTAAATACCCCACATTGTGTTAATAGTAAATTTGCCAAGAAAGGTGAAACTTTGTAAGAAGCTGACGTAAATTTACTGTAAATGATCTACTGATTAAAGCACTTTCTTTACATTTTCGTCTCAGTGAATTTCTTTCGTTTTAATTAAACTAGTATTTTTAAGTCAATATGATGGTGTCATAGTTCCTCACCTGATATTAATATTGTGATGGGGGACACAATCAACACCAGGCTAAGATCCATGGATTCTGCACGATGATTCCTTTTATATCTTCCATTCCCCAAATAACCTTCCGTTATGGGATTACTGAATAAATATTAGGGTGATTTCCCTTACATCATTAAATCATCAGAAGATAATACAAAAAGAAAAGAAAGTAAGCGAAGTCCAACTCAATTATGATTCAATTGAATTAGGCTTCCCTGGGTTCTTGGAATAACACATTCGGCCGACCGCTGACCATAAATGAACGAAACGACATTGTGAACAATATAATATTTAATTAACAAGAACATGTATATGACAACGGCAATAAAGATATTATATCATGTAAGCTATATTTAGTTGTGATACAACAAGTTTCACACATATACAGGAGTATAGTCTCAATTTTCTCGTATTACGATTATGGAAAGGTGTGTGCAAGAACATAATATTATTGGGTGTTTGCGAATCATAGTAATACTGGGGTTTGTTAGGGTATAAACTTATCTGAGATATGCATTTATCGACCAAAGGCTATAATAGTCTCTTTTCTTGTATTCCTGGTTCAGCGACTGGAGCTTTATGTTCTCAACTGGGATCACATTCTCTGCCTTATGTTTATATTCAGGATTTCTTCTTAAGGCGATGATCTCCGAGGGGTTCAGGCCAATTGCGTCTGGACTATCTTCACATTCTTAGCATTTGAGTGGTTGGTCTGCTTCTCTGCCTCTGGGAATGTGTCGTCTCAGCATGCTCCCTGGAACATGGGTATTGGCGTGACCTTCCGTCAGCCGGTCTCTCCTGTAAAGCTGCTCTTCTCTTTTCTTCACGTGCACGTCACCTTTTTGGCTCCTAATTTTCTCGACTGCTGATTGGCTGCTTCTGACCAATCGCGTTGTTTCTTTTATGTGCCATCTTACTGGGTTTGAATCTATTTTTAGACTTCGCCTACGTGTATTTCTATGCGTGTCTGCTTTGGGTTCTGTTGTGGGAGTGGGGAATAACGTATATATGTGGGCTTGCATTCGCCACAATGGTCAGACATATTATGGTGAGTAATGCATTTAATGCGTTGTTTTGTAAAAGATCCCTTTTATGTTCATATAATCTTTTATTTAAATTACTTGAAGTTTCTCCAATGTATTCCTTGTGACAACTATTACATATGATAGAGTAAATTCTTCCTTCAAGTTTTAGCATATTATTTTGTCAAAAGAAAAGTTTTTTACTTTTTCATAGATTTCCCCAAAATTTATATATGCTTTTCCCATTCAGTTCTTTTGCAAACGTTTTATTTTCATTTTTCAGGTTTTCATATTTGTAAGCTAATTTTAAAATCCAGTTTTCAGTAATCTGAAAATATTGATCTTATCCAATTTTTGTTGTTATGTATGTCAATTCACGTTGTATCCTTCCTCTTTCACCACTAATAAGTACAGTCATTTAACGTCCGCTTTCCAATTAATTATATAAAAACTAAGTTAAAAGAAGCCCTGCAAGAGTATTTGCCAGTGTTACTTAATTCTGTGAATTAAGCTCTGTTTTCAATACTGTGCGCACTTTTCTGAAACACTTTTCTCTCTCATGTGTATTCTGAATTTCATTCATCTTATTTATTATTATTATTATTATTATTATTATTATTATTATTATTATTATTATTCCTTTGATTTCTGGTGTGTACGCATTTCGTTCCGGGTCCTGCCCAGAGATCTAAGGTTAGATATGGCATCGTGGCATTTTCCACTGACAAAAAAAAAAAATATATATATTTTACATAGACAAAGTCCTTCCTAAGGTGTGGGCTGTACTCGTGAGAACAATTTTTGTATTTCTTTAAGGCATGGGCTTCCAGGAATCCCTTCAATTAGTCTACTGAAATCTTTTCCACCCAGTCCGAGGGCTTCAACTACAACGGGGATCGTTGATGTTCCCATGTGCCACATTTTTGAGATTTCGATTTCAAGGTCCTTGAATTTTGATAGCTTTTTGAAGATCTTCAGAGATACATTGCAGTCCGCAGGGGCTGCCATATCAATAAAGAGGCACTTTTTGTTTGCGGTCTCTAATAACAATGTCTGGGAGGTTACCTGCGATTGTTCAATCTGTGTGTATTGTGTAGTCCCATAAAATTGTAACAGGTCCTATCTCCGTAACCGAGTCTAGATGGGGTTTATACCAATTTCTTGCAGTTTCTTTCCCACAGAAATTGCAGATTTTCCAGTGCAGATATTGGCCAACTCTATCATGCCGTACGGGCAGAGTTCTGATCATGAAGTGGTTTATCTTGCCATTGTTTCTGGTTGGTTGCATTTACCTTTGCTTTCTTTTTTATGTATTTTGCAGTTTCAGTCGGTTTATTGTGCTTTTTGCTTGTATTTCTGCATCCAATTGAAACTCCATTTTGACTTCTTTTCTTACGGAATAAAGACGCTTACTACTTTCATGTTCTGTGACACATATCATCATCTAGTCTTCTGTAGTTTTCAGGTATCTTTGAAGGCCAATTATTGTAGTCTTGTAGGACAGTTCTAGTTGAACTAATCCTCTGCCTCCTTCGGATCTGTGCACATGCAGAAGATCAACATCAGCTTTGGGATGATGCATGCGGTAGCAAGTGAGAAGCTTTTTCGTTTTGGCGTCCATTCGCTTAATGTCAGCTATGGTCCAGTTAAGGACATTAAAGCTGTATTGTACCACAGGGACAGCCAAGGTGTTTATGGCTGATATTCTGTTTTTTGAATTCAGCTCGATATTTAGAACCAGACGCACACGCCTGTAGTAACCCTTTCTTACCTTCTCTATCATTTGTTGTATACCATCTCCTTCGCTAATTCCAAGGTACTTATAGGCTTCATCTTGTTCCAGTTCCCTAATCTTTGTGACAAAATCTAAATCTATTGAGGGTGTTTCTATAATTCTCCCTTTCTTGAATGTTACTTTTGCACATTTATCTAATCCGAAGTCCATACCTATGTCGTCACTGAAACATTTAACGATATTGAGGAGGCCCTTCAACTTATTGTCGTTTTTGGCAAAGAGTTTAAGAACATCCATGTAGAGTAGGTGATTGAATATTTTTTATCTAGTTTTTAACCATTGCTACTGTTGTTTAGTTCACGTTTAAGGGGGATTAAGGACAAACAAAACATAAGGGGTGAGAGGGAGTCTCCTTGAAAGATTCCGCGTCGGATATTCAGACGGTTTGAGATGGCAGTGCCTCTGGTGTGATTTAGGTATAGTGTGGTGCTCCACATTCACATGCTGTGCTTAAGGAAATTTACTACCACAGGGGAAACTTTGTACATTTCCAAACTCTTAAGGATCCAAGAGTGTGGCACATTATCAAAGGCTTTACAATAATCAATCCACGCTGCGCTAAGATTTCTACATCGTCTGCAATTTTCCAGGATCATTTTGTTTATCAGTAGTTGATCTTTGTAACTATATGAACCTCTTCTGCATCCCTTCTGTTCCAGTGGAAGAATGTTGTTTTCTTCGAAAAAATAGTAAGTACGGTTCGTCAGGACAGACGTGATCAACTTATACTTATTATTATTATTTTGAGTCTTGGTGTATATTCATTCCTTTCCGTGTCCCAACCAGAAACTGAAGGACAGATAAGGCATCATGACATTTTCCACTGAGTATTTGTTTGAAAAAAACCCCCCAAAAAAACAAAGATCACACCCATTTTACATAACTCTTTATAAGGTGTGAGTACAATATTTTTGTATTTCTTTAAGGCTTTGGGCTACCAGGGATCACTTCATTGAGTTTATCTGAATCTTTTCAAGTCAAACTGAGGGCTCCAACTACAACTGGAATTGTTGGTGTCCACGCGTGCCATATTTTTGAGATTTCGATTTCAAGGTGCTTGTACTTTGATAGTTTTTTTTAAAGATTCTCAAAGATACATTATATTTTGCATGGACTGTCATGTCAATAAGAAAGCATATTCTGTTTTTGTGGTCTCTGATCACGATTTCTGGGTGATTAGCTTTGATTGTCCTGTCTGTGTGTATTGTAAAGCCCCATAAAATTGTTACAGGTCCTATATCTATAACCTTGTCTGGGATGAGTTCATACCAATTACTAGCAGTTCCCTATTCGTAAAAGTTGTTTTCCAATTCAGATATTGGCCCAGTCTGTCATGCCGGATTTTATATTCAGTGGGTACCAATACCTGGCATAAGATGATCAATTATTTCTGGATATTTATCACAGAATCTGCATTTTTAGCAAACACAATTTTTCAGTTCGTAAGCGTGGTAATTTTTAGTTCGCAATCATTGGTCCTATGCAGTAAGAATAAAACCTTCGGTTTCAGTTTTAACCCTGCACTACTTAACCGCTGATGGTTACGTGGTTTGTCTACATCAGCTTGTTTCATACAGGTAGGGTATTGACCATAAAGAGGATTATCTTACCATCGTTTCTGCATTTGGTACTTTGCATTTTCTTTTGCTTTTTTTTCTTAGATTCTTTGCCGATGCAGTAGGTGTATCATGGTTTACTTGCACTTTTTCACCCACTTGAAATTCTTTTTATTACTGAATAAAGTTACTTATTTTTTCATGTTCTTTGACACAGATCATCATCTAATCTTCTGTAGTTTCCAGGTATCTTTGAAGACTGATTGTTGTGGTTTTGTAAAACAGTTCTTCTACTATTATTATTATTATTATTATTATTATTATTATTATTATTATTATTATTATTATTATTATTATTATTATTATTATTATTTTCACAGTTTATTAAATGTTATTAACCGTTTTTACACTTACTGGATATCATGCAACATCTCGCAGCCTCGGGTAACCAGTACTTTTCACGCAATGCCAAAACAAACAAATCTTCTGAATTTAGTGGCATAATAACTATAAGTTCAATTTCTGGTCCGTCTCGTGCAGACTTCGACTCAGTGGAATCGAGGCAAGCAATAACTGATCAGTACTAAATAAGAACTAGACAAGTTATCTCCCCTACATATGGACACCGAATTGAGAACAATCTCGCTCCTTACATTAAATAAAAGATTCAGTTCGAAATTTCCTGAAAGTTAAATTGGATCAATAAGTACCTAATGAAAGTAGGCGGGCACAACGGCTGAAATATTGTGATAATAACAGAGATGAGGACAATAGCGCAATTGTAATTACTGTAAATAATCACTTATGCTATTTGATGTGTTTTAGATATTTATCTGCAAGTTATCACATCAAATGTTACCATTAAGGCAGTTGAACGTCATGGGAATATTCAATTTTTATACAGATTTTCAGAAAAATAATAAGAGTTCGAGAAAATTTCATTAAATCTCGTGACTTCACGATTCAGTCATGCGGGAAAATATCAAAATCTTTTTTTATAGTGTGCTTTTTGTTTTTTGAGATTTTAGAGGGGCTCTTGAGGTAGGAGGCAGTTTGTAGGGATAGGAGGGGAAGATAAAGGTTAACTCTAGCATTGAACTAAGATTGTAGTGATCAGAGAAACATGTTCGTGAGCAGTTGTTTGCGGGAAGAAGCTGTTCGTGTGGAACTTACTTTTGACCGATGGAATACGGTAGGAATTGGTAGATTGGTTTGCTACTGTGTAAATGGAATGGCGGATCATTGTCGTGAAGCTTTAGAACAATAGTTCTAAACCTTTTTAACAGCAGTTTTCCTGCGACGCCATCTTGATCAGCAACTGATCATGGCAGCCATAAGTACCTTTCTGCATTATTTTTGCTATTCAGGGACAATGTTATTACTGCCATGGACTTGATACAATCCTTTTAAAATCAATCCGTGTTTCTGTATATTGTGGATAAACACGTAAATAGCTGACGGGTGGTGGCAGTGTCACCAATTCTGAAGAGTAATGTCTTTGGCTCTGTTTTTTTTTTTGCACTCGATTATTGATCGCAGTGGCTTACAGTCATATCATGTTGAAAAACCGGTTCTCGTACAGTCAATGAAGTTAAGCAATGTCGAAACTAGTCAGTACTTAGATAAACGCTTGGGAATGCCAGGTACTGTAAGCTTGCAAGTGGTGTACTCGATAAAGACTTGGAAATCGGAGAGTCGTTTTCCAATTCTAGTCGGGTTCATTAAATTCACTTACGCGCAAACACCCTTGGGAAAGATATAAATTCACTTCTCCTCCCAGCTATGGGTTAATTAGTAAAACTTGTATCAGTAAATCATTATTATCCTCCAAAATTTCTTAGACTTTAAAAATATTTTCTGACTTTAAATAACTTTCAAAGGGTTGATAAGCCGTAAGAAACAAATTAATATTGATCGCATAAAAAATAGATCTACAAATGACCTGTGAATAGATGGAAAAGCTTTTAACCAGAACTTAGGTCAAGTCAAGTTAGGTGTCATACTCTTGGGAGAGTCATGACTGATTAGACAGAAGAATTTCCGCAGTAGACTGCCGTTTCTATCGGTGGTAGACTGGTTTCCAACCAAGGCAATAGAGCCCAGTCTGTCCTGCTATTCAATACATAGCTGAGAGCATGGAGAGCTGGATTCTACATTTCCCAGAGACATTTACGCGTAAATGTATGTAAAGAACACGACTGGAGTACGAACTCGGCTCTCCGATTTATAATTCCAGGCCGTTATCATCATATCGCACATCCTGTACCTTATCTATTAGAGAGAATTTCCATTTTCGATTTTTGGAAAGCTTTTTTACCATCTATGTTACTTCATTTCTGTTCATTTATCTCTCTACATTTCTGTTCAGTATTCTTAATCCATCTGTATTACCTCATTTCATCTTCACAGATCTTTTACCAGAACTCTCTCACTATTTTATGCTTTTCTCTCTATAGACTTCATTAATTTCTCTATTTCCCTGTAGATATTTTTCCTCGTAGTTTTGAACTCGTCGTTTTATGTAAATCTTTTTGATATAGTACCTCGCCAAGAAATAATGGAACTGTTAGGTAACCTTGAATTATTGGGAAGGATATTAGAATAATCCAGAACCTATACTGGCAGCAAACCGCCGGTATGAAATTCAGTAAGAAATATACAAATATAAAAAGGGGTGAAAGAGAAGTATATGCCTTCTCACCGGACTTATTCAACCTATACATTATGGCAATTCTCAGAGAATCAGAAGTCGTACCAGGATTAAATTATTGGCGGATACACTCTTAACAACATAAGATATGCAGATGACACAGTGTTAATAGCAGACACAGAAAAGAAACTACAAGAAACCCTACAGAAGATAGTGAAGGAAAGCGAGAAACATTCTGAACTACCACCAATCAGGTTGGACGTATGTCCACTCGAGTAGGCAGCGTGCCATGAAAGATTATTGGGCCTCAAACTCGACCCTGGCTTCAAGTGGAACACGTACATACGATCCATTGTTAAGGATGCAGGAAAAATGATCGGTTCCCTGTACCGCTCCAGTAAGCACCCCTACTCCTGCAATCCTCTACCTTTACAAGAGCCAGAAATAGAGTACTGCTGTCGTATTTGGACGGGAGTTGCATAGACCTTACTCTACAGCCTTGATAGAGTCTAAAAGCGTTTCCGAGACCTTTGAGTGACGAATTATTTTCCACCCTCCAACCTCACTCCTACAGACGGGATGTGGCAAACCTCTCGCTGATGTACCGCTACTTCCCCGAAAAGTGCTTGGACGAACTACATTCCTTGGTTCCGCCAAGTCACACCTTCACTGCAATGACCCGCCATGCCACTTACATAGTAGCAAACCATCCACATTCCCTCTGTATTTCGTCCACTCGAAGAGTTACTCACAAACCACTGCCCTGTGGAACCGACTCCCAACAGGATGTTTCCTTGATCACTACAATATTAACCTTTTCAAGGCTAGAGTTAATCGTTATCTTCCACTCCTAAACGTACAAATGACCTCCTGACGTAACCGTCTGGCTCAAGTGGCCCTGGGCCTTGTAAAGAGTAAGCCTTACTGTAAAAAAAGAAAAAGGACTAACCATCAATTGAAAGAAGTTGGTTGTTAGCAAAAGGGACAACCCAACATGCAAAATATAAATTGGAGATGCCGAAGTCAAACAAGTACAACAATTTAAATATCTGGGAAGTGTTTTAACAGACGATGGAAAGTGCAACAGTTATATCCGAAGTCTCATTGTGTTAGCGAAAGATGTCTTCCGAAAGCTAAACAAAGTATTAAGAAACAAGGAAATTTCGTTTGAAAGGAAGAGCAGAGTACTGAACTGTTATGTTATATCAGTTCTTCTAGATGGCTATGAATACTGGATAATCTCCTCATAGATGAAGGAGAGACTTGAAACAACAGAAATGAGGTTCTACAGAATGATGCTGAAAATATCATGGCCCGAACATGTGAGTACGACGAAGTTTAAGAAAAAATTGAAACAAAAAATTACTCTTATACTTAACATAAGAAATAAAGTGAAATTGACAATTAACGGTTCTTGAACAAATTTGCATGTATCCAAGCAAAGATTATGTATTTTATGAAAAGTACACTTTCTCCTTCTTTGTCACGTGATAACATGATGATTTGACCGGATATTATCCAGGCAGTAAATCAACTTTCATCTGTCTGAGATACGGCAGAAAAAGGAAAAGAGTCAGTGACCTCTTTTCGCCCACACATATAAAAATCAATATTTGGCAGTCATGGGTCACGTGCCAAAATTGAGGCGCGAAAATAAAGATCACCACCAAGTCAGTGCCTCTTCAGAATTTCTAGGGCACATAATGAGGAAAGATGACTTGAGAAATTTGATACTCGCAGGACAGATTGAAGTCGAGATGGAAATAGGAAAACAACGCATAAGAGAAATAACGAAAAGTCCAAATTTCTATGTACATTCTTCTTCTATGTACCGTGTCCATTCAGTGCGTTGGCGATCATGGCTCTCCACAATTTCCTATCCTTTGTAGCTCTTAATAAATACTGAAGAAAGACAGGAAATTGTGGGGAGCTATCATCGTCCATGTCCTGAAGTAACACAGCATATAAAAGAAGACGATACATAACGCCAGAAAGAGAAAATAGAAAATCTTAGGGCACATAATAATGAAAGAGAGCTTAGGAAATTTGATACTCACAGGGCAGATTGAAGTCTAGATGGACAGAGGAAAACAACGCATAACCTACCTAGCGAGCGTGAGTAAATGGATGGCAGAACAAGGTTTAGGAGAGATAAGAAAAAGACAATATTTACTAAGAGCTACAAAAGGATAGGAAATTGTGGAGAGCCATGGTCGCTAACACACTGAAGGGACACGCTTCATAGAAGAAGGAAATGTACGTTGAAAGTTTGCGTACAGCATACTCATATAGTTTCCTAATATTCTTCTCTAGACCATTTGCACTTTTCCTTTCATTTACTTATTATTAAGTATTAGTTGAGGTTGACTATAATTTGGAATCATCTGCAGACGATGTGCATTCTCATTATTTGGAGAAAGAGTACCAATAGCATAATTTACCAAGATCGTGAATCTTGGTAAACGGTATGACGGCTGAGGCAGATGAGGTTTACATTAGCTCCATTAATAATTGTTATGCTTCCATTTCATCCTTTCTCGCAAGATATGCTCATGACACGACACACTTTTAATGCAATTCATCACCCATCACCGATATTAGAATTAACAACATATAATAAAATGGTTATTAATGCATATAATTTTTAAAAAATCAACTAAAAAATATATTGTCTGCAGAACATATATTTACAATTTCCATTTGTGTTTCATCCGTTAGAAGAAAAAAAAACATTATTTATAATATGAGCAAGAATCAAAGAACTGCAAAGATCGACAGAATAAGATTGAAGAATATGTTCAATGAAAGATATGCTAGCATTACAATGCGCAACGTGCTGAAAAACGATAGAAACATCCCCTTGAATCAGACGTCCTGGGATGACGATAAACTACATCCAGCAGCAAGGCCTCTGATCGGGAGGTTTTGATGGGCGGGGAACCATCTCTTAATTACTGTTGTTCCCAGGTCCACCCTGGCCCGGTGTGGTAGCACCAATTATGGTCCCAGATATGGGCAAATAGTTAACCTCCAAACTGGGGGTCAAAACACTATGAAAGTATAAAAATGGACTTTTATAGTAAAAATACCAGCAATACATTTTTGAAAAAAATATTACCAGCAATACATTTTAAAAATAATAATAATACATATTTTATTCATACGAGCCTATCCTAAAAAAATGTCGGCATTAAATAAGGCACTGAGGTTGATATGCCGTAAAACAAAATAAACCAAACAAGCCAAATCCCTTGAACCAGTTAGAGAAAGCCATAAGGTCATCATTCTTTCAGATTTTAGCATTCATTCTAGCAGACAAATAAAAGCTAATAGATAAGGCATTGTGATTTGATATGACAAAATTGTAACCCACTCTCTCACCGCATTGGTTTTCAAGTTCCTTCCTAATTAACCCGTTGCTAGTTTGTCGCTGGTATCGTGATGATGAGCACGGTTCCACTCGATCGAGCAGGCGTTCGTTTTCTTCACAATCATTTCCTCCTCTGCTACCTTGTGTTTTTGATCTTAGAGGATGAGAAGTTCTCTGATGAAGTAAACTGAAGTGAAGAACAAGTCGACGGCGAAGTGCTACAAAAAAATTCTTTGGAATAAAGAATCAACTCGGGTTAAAAATGTAACAACGATTTGGTTTGTATATGATTTGATGAGGTTTTAACCCTTCCCACTTCTGTTTTAAACAAATAACACGGTGATCCCCTTTTGGAGTTTACAGCCTGTGTTAGTAGTAATTTAAATTTCTATGTTCTGGTGTTCAGGGCTGGCCAAAGGCCATTTCAGGAGGTCTAGGCGAACAAAGTAGATTCCAGTAGCAGTAATGCTGCCAAACCTCCAGCTTATATAGAGTCCTACGTCTAGCAGGTGTTTGGTTGACCAGGGTCTGGGGTTCCAGTTAACTCCCACCCTTAGCATCAACTTTTTTCTAAACTCCCATATTTTCAAAATACGTTTACTCGACTAATTTTCCAAATTTAGGTTCTGTCCACTTTGGAGAGTGGTAAGAAGAATCAAGCTGCCGCTTAACTCCAACTTCCTTTACTTCTCATCGCGCACCATCTCCCCATATAGGCAGTGTTAATCTCTCTCCCTTCTCCCACCTTCCCAGCATCCAACCTCATCCCATTTCCAAAGGCTGGTACAACTGTCTCTGTGACGAATCCAAACATTTAGAATGCATAAGCGAAAGGGAAATTTCTGGTAATTAATATTTCTTTATTAGTTTGTTTTATGATGGTTGTTTTAGTTTATTTCCCAAAGCTAGGGAATTGATCATATCTAAGATAATCGGAGCCAATCCGAGTGATCCCTTGCCAGCGAATCTCAAGAATTGTTTTGTTCTTCCAGTCGTCATAGGTGGAAAAGAAAAGAAGGTATTCCCAACGTCTTTAATAATGGTAAAGAAATATCTTTCTCTGTTTATGTGTTTCTCGGTCAACAAGACCATACAGCCTGCAGCTTATTGTCACTCAGGTTAATAATTCATCTTTATTAGCTTGTCTTCAAAAAATCAAAAATAATGTCGGCTATAAAAATTTTGGCGAATGTCGCAGAAATTAAAATAAACGAATCCGTACCGAATCTTAGGCCCTAATCTTTATTTTTTTTTTTTTGTATGGATATTTTTCTTTTGGGTGGTCGACACAAACCAGATGTTTTTCCTGGCTCTTTGTCCAGAACAATTTAGATGTTATTTCAGTGACCACCAGTTTTCTTTACCGACGACATATGTTTTTCTATTTTCCAGGGCCGACACCTTTGATAATACATTAATTGTCCCTTTCTTATCGGTGGGAAGTGAGGAAGGACAGGTAGTCTTGGTTTTGCTCAATCTTACTGAATTCCCTCTAGTTAAATTTGGGTTCGATTCTCCTTGAAACTGTTCTTGATTTCACTTCATTATTTTAAAACATAATTTTAACGCATTTTGATTTTTATTATTCTTCTCAACTTTTCAGTTCATTTTCCTGAGAATTTTAACAATTACCATCCATTTACTAGTTTCTATTCTTCCTTTTTCTTTCTTCTATGGTTCCAGTGTCACAAAGTAAGCAAATAAAAGGAACTTGAATTTGAAAATGAAACATATGTCACCTTAAAAAACTAATTTAACGCCTATAATAATTGGAACCTTGGGTACGATAAAAGAAGGGCATATACAAGAACTTTAACAAGATCCGTGTTAGCCCCTGTTTACAAGAGATTTTTTAAAAAAATGCACTGTATGGAACTGATCATCTACGCAAGAGAGTATTGATTTTAATGATTCGTTTTCTACGGCTTATCAACTCTTTGCCAGAAAATATTATCAGAATTTTAGGGGGAGAAAATAATGGTTTAATGATATATTTTACTAATTAATTACAGTTAAAGAGAAAACAGGTGGATTCATAACTTCCCCAAGGTTATTTGCATGTAAGTGAATATAACGAACTTAATGGGAATTGGAACTTGGCTCTCCAATTAATATTTCCAAGCCATTATCCATAACACAACGCGATGTAACCGTAAGCCCCAGGAGAATATCAACGTAAAGAAAATATAAACAGTATACATGTTGAGCATCACTTAACATCAGAATTTGTGCAAAGAGAATGCATATATTTACTACTTTGCCTTACCCCAGGTGTCGGATCCAAGTAATGGATTGTAAGAAACAGAAAGCAAATAATAATAATAGCTTACAATGAACTATTGGAAGTTACTTTTCTTTATCTTTTCTCCTTCGAATACCAAGTAATGCTCCGCTCGACAACACGTATGGATGTTGTTATAATTAATTAGCCGTTGATGCAATTCTTATGGATTCTGTTGATCTCTTGTCGCCAGCTGCTACTGTTTAATGCACCTGAATTCTGTATCAATAAGAAAAATCTCTAAAAACAGAAGCATAAATGCAAAGACCTTTCCCAAAGAGTTGAAATGAGTTAAAGATCTGATGCTTTGATTGAAGAGAGATGACTTGCGTTTTCTTTTCCCTATGGTCAATAGTTTTTTCTGTTTAATTTTCTTTTTTTTTTTTTCATGTCTTTCTTTTTTATCGAATCCTTTTTTTTTTTCGTTTCTGTTCCTTTCTACTTCTTTTTTTAAATAATGACTTTATGTTTCAATTTTACCCATTTTTTTCATTCAGATTTAATTTATTTTTTAATTTTTGTTCCTTTCTTCTTCTCTATTTTTATTAATTCTCATTTTTCAGTTAAACTTACAATTCATACAGTCGAAGCCCTCATATCCAAACTTCAGAATATTTCAGATATGAGGATCGGTTCAGATATAATATAGCATGTATAATATAACGATAACTTAACAAAACACAAGAACTTATTGCAATTATATGAAAAATGAAGTTTCTCACGAAAGTAAATATTAATTTGTAATAATCAATAAGTTTTATTTTCATTTGTTTTTCTTATTTCTTTTCTCATTTCACTTACTTTTTGCTGTTTTACTTTTTTTCTTTTTAAATAAGGCATTTCTGAAAATTACATGGACTTGTACATTTAATACTACTACTGAAAAAATATTTTTTTCGCCATGAATTTGATGACGTCATCAATAGCTTTCTCTACTGAGTTCCAGTGTTCTTCATTATCTTTCATATTATTACCATTATTGGAAGAATTTGACTCTTCTTCTATTTCTTGACAATCCAAATCATTTTGAAGTGATTCTACCATTGAATTCTTTTGTAATTAATTAATATCTTCATTTATCCATTAATTTAAGTCATTCGAAGTGAGAGAATTCAGTGGATCATCTTCAAGCGCAAGTTTTAGTGTTTCGTTCAGACTCTGCAATCCTTGTTTATTAATTTGCAAATTCAAAGAATTATGGGCTCCATACAATTTTTAAGCAATCTCTAATTTCTGATGTAACGTGAAAGAATTTCTTTTCCTTTTTCTTCCACTTGAAGATTCTTCTACACGAAACTTCATGGGTTGAGAAATTTCAAATTACTAACAATTATCTGCGAGAAAAAGAAAAATATTAGAATGTAGCATATTCCTACAACATCTAAATGGCAACATTAAGAATTTTCGGATATGAGGACATCTACTGTATTTGGACTTATACGTAGATAAATCAATAAGTCAGCGGCCTACTGATGAATAAAATCTACCGTCTCCGTTTTATAATAGTTATTTACGCCGTCTACCGTTTTATAATAGTTATTTACGCAGCTTAATACTGGACACCTTGTGAGAATCAAACTCACTATACAATTATAATAATCAATCAGATTAGCTCGCTAACCATTACCTTACCTACGAGACGCTCTCTGTTTTATATGAGTTATTACATTTGTATAGACGTCCCATAAGCTAAATTTAACGAATATGGGTCAGAGATAGTATTATTTCACGTAAAAAATAATTAGTTTTTCAAAATGATCCCCTTCTTTGTCAATGCACTTAATTCAGTTGGGGAATATTAATTACATAAGATTATATAGTAAAAATTGAAACCAAAATTCAGCCAAAAAACTATGTCTGGCTACGAACTTATTGATTCCCTTTTCTACTTCCATTCATTGTATTGTTTATCTGGAAATCAAGAGGCCTGGTAGGTCAATAACTGAGCAGAGCCCAAAAGAGAAGAAGATGAGATATTCCTCGACGTGGACAGCAGAACGAAAACAGTCTACCTCCGTAGATTTAATAAAGTGTTCAGTTTGAAATTCTTTGAAAAAGGCCAGATGGCACAATGGTCGAAACGTTGTGACAACAACAAAGGTATGAAAGCTCATTAGAACAGATTCAGTTCTCACTCCTTGGAGGAACCTATCCCTGATTGATTATGTCTTCGGGGGTGTAGACGCACTCGTTTGGGTAATTATAAGTTGGTGAGGCTATTTATTATTAGGAGGTTTTAAATTCTGAGGCGTCCTTTGGAAAGTTGCACTCGAGGCTGTTGTCTGTCCTGCTATTTTACCGATAGCTGGGAGAGAAGAGATGGATTCATAATTTTCCTCAAGGTTATTTTCACATAAGTGAATGAATTGGAATTCGAACGTTGTTCTCCGATTCCGTAACCTGAATCGCTATCATTACGCTACTGTGTCTCCTGAGATCACTAATCCGAATGTAAATAATGTAAATAGGAATAAGAACAACGATTCAGAATGAATCAGTTGATTGCTCGATAATTTAGAAAGTTGTGTTTTGAATAAGTTTTCGGTTTCCAATATAATTTTATTTTTAAACTCAGATGCTAAGCTCGTTTCCTTAATAATAATAATAATAATAATAATAATAATAATAATAATAAAGAATTTCTTAAAACAAAAACAAACAAAAAGCGTAAGCGAAAAATTATACTTACTTAGTCTTACTATTTTTTTTTTTTAATCATTTCACCCCAAGCAAGGTAGGAATGCCACTAGTACGCAGGGGTTACAGAGAGTGAAAGTGAAAACTAAGAATAAGGAGGATTGAGGAAAGGACAAAAGATAAACGGGATTCAAGAAGACAGAAAATGGCAATTCACTCGTACGTAGAAGGTTACAGGCAATGAAAGTGAAAAGAGAAAACTGAGAATAAGTAGGATTGAGGAAAGGACAAAAGATGAACGGGATTCAGGAAGATGGTGATTGACATTGCATTTAAATTTTTGAACACTGTAGTTATCAGAAAAGCAAGTAAACGTAAGGGATTTCCACAGGCGGGATGTGCGAGAAAAAAACCTGTTGGTGCAGAAGTGCCTGTTGCATTTAGCCATTTCAACAGTAAACGGATGGGACCTAAATGCCAATCTAGTAGCACGCTTATTTAAGCGTGCTACTAGATTGGTAGGTATTCAGGGCACTAGGTGGGGGAAAGTTCGTCAGAGCAGTTGCCATGAAAATATTTGTAGAAAAGACAGAGGGAAGATACGCCACTTAGGTGAGAAAATTTTTCTGGCACGGCACAGTGACTCAAATTTCCTTGCAGTAGATGCAGCTATTGATTCGATGTAGTTGAAAACTGCAGGCCAAGAAGGCACAGTGTGTTGCTCTCTAGGAGTCTTGAAAATTTTCCCTACGGTGGGTAAATGAGAGCAGTTTTGTTTTGGAGGCGTTAAAATTTACAAGCCACTTCCGGTTGCTTTATTCAATGAATAATCAAGTTTCGGAAGCGTTTTATTCTTTCGTCGTTTTTGTTCAGTGCGAATTTCAAATCGGTGATACCAAAATCAAATAATTGCGAAAATTTAAATATCTGGGAAGTATTTTAACAGAAGACAGAAAGTGTGGCACTGAAATCTGAAGTTGCATTGGGATGGCCAAAGATGCCTTCCAAAATCTAAGCAGAGTGCTAAGAAATAGAAAAACTTTGTTAGAAACAAGGAACAGGGCACTAAACTGTTACGTGATATCTGTACTCCGGAATGGCAGTGAGTGTTGGAGCAATAGAAATGTGGTTCTACAGAAGGATGAAGAGGATACCACGAATCGAGCATGTGACAAATGACGAAGTTTTAAAGAAAATGGAAGCAAAAAGGAAACTTATACTTAACATCAGGAAGAGACAGTTGAGGTTTCTAGAGCACATAATGAAGAAAAGGGGCTTGGGAAAGCTGATACTCATAGGACAGAGTGCAGGCAAGAGGGACAGAGGAAAACATCACATGACATATTTACTGAGCTTGTGGATGACAGAACAGGGTTTAGGAGAATTAACAGAGAGACAAAATTTATTAAGAGCTCCAAGGGATAGGAAATTGTGAAGAGCCATGATCGTCTACGTCCGGAGGTGACGCGGCACACGAAGAAGAAGAAGAAGAAGAAGAAGAAGAAGAAGAAGAAGAAGAAGAAGAAGCATGTCAACATTATCACAAGATATGGTTTCGCCACTAAATTTGCAGTTTGCTCGGCGTAGCAGAGAGACATTTCGTCATTCACAGAATGACGAATTTCTTTTTTTTTATCATCTTTTCTCCTTGTCGTTTCCCAGTACTAAATAAAATGCAGTTAACTCTCAAGTAACATTGAAAACTGATCTTGTATCGATGCTAGTGAGAATAAATGGTAACCACTGCCCAGAGATATTGACACGAACGTTTGAAAAACCTTTGATCCATTATCATAATGATTTAGTTCAAATGTTCTTTGCACATTTATCGACACTTCTGTCCAAATAGACATATGTAGACGTACATAGAAAGGTACAAATGTCTTAGTCAAAACAAACGGGTTTAGGAACAACGAGGAGTAAATAGCTGATGTGCACTTTTAATAATATTAAAATAATCATGATTTCATACTTGAATACTTACGCCTTCTATGTTTATCTTGTCTTATATTTTCTACATTTTATCCGTTGTCTTTCATTCATTTTTAGTCACTTTTCCTCCATTTAATTGTTCAGCCGATTTTGAATTGACTTTGTTTTTGTGCTGACAATCCACACCCAGAATTCTTCGATTTTCCTTTTCATTATATTTTCTTTTCTTGTTTTTTTTTTTCCATGAATATATTTTATTCTCTGACGTTTTTATTTTCACGTTCACATTCGGGTATCACGAGTTGTGTGCCCTTGCCTTAATATTGTTGTATTACTTATTTATTAATAAATGGTTAAATCTAACAGACTTGTTCCCGTGTTGTGAGTGAGAAAGCCCTAAATGAATGAATCCAACTAAAAAGATATGTGTGTGTTCCCGTGTTGTGTGTGAGAAAGCCCTAAATGAATGAACCCAACTAAAAAGATATGTGTGTGTGTGTGTTTGAGTGTGTGTTTTTAAAATAGGATACAATATCTTGACAAAGTTTTTAAGAAATTTGACAAATGGCAAACATTCTGAAAATGAGATGAGATACAAAAAAGTTGAGGAAATATATTAACAACCTTCGACATGAACTAAAAATTATAAAAAAAAAAGATTCAGAATAAACATTAACGGTTTTTTAAAAGTCACTCATTTTCTTTCTTCTTTAATCACGAGAAACGCCAGTTTAGGGAAAAAGTTCTATGATTCATTATTTAAGCATACACACAAATACACATTTCTTTCGTTTTGGGATCTGATGAAGACTAGAAAGCCGAAACGCGTAACCAAATCTATTTTAAATGAAACGTTTTCCATTTATCAAATTTCTTAATACATATACATACATACATACATACATACATACATACATATATATATATATATATATATATATATATATATATATATATATATATATATATTACTTCAAAACGTTATTATAGCGGGTACTCGTATTTCAAATACACACCTCATTTTTATTTTTGTTTCAAACTGTTTTAAAACTAAAATAAAAAGGTTTATTTGATGTCTATGAGTGTGTGTGTGTGTGGGGGGGGGGTGTTGCCAATAGAACTTTTATCCGAAAAATGAAGTGTAAGACTTTTTGATATGTACTTACTTTTTTGTCAGAGATACAATCTATCAAAGAACATTTAAACTGATATACAATGTTGTTTTTCCAAAACACTAGTTGGCAGAGAAGAGTTATTATTATAAGTTGCGTTAACTATAGTATAATATATAATTAGTTTTACCTTTTTACTGCGATCAGTTGGGGATGATACATATGAGATTTTTTTAGGGCTTTTTCATCTTGTTTATAATTAGAATACATTTGATTACGGCATAATAAGTTGAGTTATTTGAGGTAGTATTATGTTCTTTTTGATTTACGTTAATATTTCTAATGGCTTGTCTAATTTGTTCGTCAACGATGTAAATAGGAAAGTCATTATTAATGAGAGGTTGCATATATATATATATATTATAGATATATATATTATATATATATATATATATATATATATGTGTGTGTGTGTGTTTGGATAACAATCCTTCTTTTTATACAAGTTTCATTAAAGAAGACTGATTAAGGTACTACGACTAAGCTTTTTATTCAATTTTTCTTGCATTCGTACAAGTATTTTCCTTTCTGAACATAAAGTGTGTAAAAACCGCCTGAATAAGTTATATATCCGAGCACTTTCGGCTATTTTTTAGCCATTATCAAAGATGATTTTTTAACTGAATAGGTATATGTTTTTGTATATGCATCTATAAGGATGGGAGTGATTTTGTTTATTTTCCAAAAACGGTCATCACGTTGTTGCCGTGCTCAAGTCAACATTCAACAATATCAAGCATGAACACAGCCATAACGAACTGGCCGTATTCTCATACTATCTGACGAGGTCATAAAAGCTCTCTTCGCATCAATATATTATGTTTTAAAGAAAAAAATTGGCAATGTCGTGGATGTGGCAGATTTTATAAGTATACGAATGTTCAATTTGTATTTACATGACAACCACAACCCGAATAGAACACACGGTGCAAATATTTAAAAAGAATTAATGTATTTGAGAGACTTCCTTGTTCACGGGTGACAGAAAACACGATTAACTTTTTCTTTTATTGCGAGGAGGAAATAATGTACGGAACGAATCTTCAGATCCAATTCGTTTTTTTTTTTTTTATTAAACTTTTTATTATTAAATTTTTACTTAAGAGCGATGGGTGGAAGATATAGTCTTAAAATATTTGGACGGAAAGTCTGTCTTAAAATTCTAAATCCGTTTTCCTTAAATCCGATCTTCCACTGGTAACGACGTGGCTGTACATGCATTGATTGTCTTATGTTGAAGCTATTTTTGTGTTTATTTTTCGAGAAAGAAAATTAAAGAATTCATGTAGAAGAGGATACATCTATATGTACACTTCTGTTTCACTTGAAGGGTCAAAAAGATCATATGACCAATTCCACTTTGATTTTCAGATAACGAAGCAAACAAATTTCCTACATATTCAATATATTTGATTCTGTGATCAATGAATAATTACTCATATCTCCCTAGTTGACTTTTTAAACAGTTTAATCGCGTTTACTGTTTCAGATTGTCATGTGCAATTATTTTAGCAATATTGATAATGTTTTATTTAAATTTAAACGTCTACAAGATTTGCAAATACGTACGATCCTCTTCGGTGAGTATTAATAATAAAAATATCTGTTGCTTTTTATTGAAAACGAAAAATGTCATTTCCACAAAAAGAAAAAGTTTAGTAATAATATTTTCGTAGTAAAAGTTGTCAGTCATAAATATTTTATAACTAAGAAGACGTTATGTGAGTAAGTGCTTGTGACATTGAGATAGGAGTGAGAACGTATGTCTGGTTCTGCTTCTCGTAAGAAAATTATTTGCCTCTCGCCTACAAAGAAAAAAAATATTTCAAATATAAAATAAATGTACAATACGTTGTATTTAAGTATCAGTTAAGAAAAAATGTAGGTTTAAAAAATGTACTTTTCTAACAAAACTAATTTCTTTTAACTGCTTACTTAAAAAAGAATTTAAATCGAACTCGATCCATATACTTTTTCAATCGGGCCATGATGGCTCAAGTTAAAAAAAATTCTATAAAACAAGTGTTAGTAATTGTTACATCCCAGCTATTTGGGATGAACAAAAATGAATAAAATAAAAGACGAGTGTATTTTAACAGATAATAAAACAACTTTTATTCCTTTACTGATTAGTTTAGAGTTAAACCATAAATTCCACATGCGTGTCAACTAGTCACCATGTTTGATTCAAAAGTGCCGCGCTGATCTCCCAAACAAGGAAGTAACTCCATTGTATTTTGAGTTATTGTACTTCATAGGGGAAGTTAACATCCCCTAACATATAACATAAATGGGTATTTTTTTGATTTATTTTTAATCTTTACACCCATGAAAAGTAAATGTTTGCATCGTGACCCCAATTGTTCTAAATAAATCCATAAATAGTGAACCCAATTGTTCGAAATAAATCCATTTCATGATTTATTGCCTTTCTAAATGAACCATTTCATGAAGTATTGTTCTAAATCAACCCAATATGTAATCTATTCTAATTCTAAATGAATTCATTTCATGGTCTATTCTAATTCTAAATGAATTCATTTCATGGTCTATTGTAATTTTAAATGAAGCCGTTTTATGATCTTTTACAGTTCTAAATGTTTCCAATTCATAATTTATTGTAGATTTAAAATAACACAATTCACGATCTGTTGTAGCTCTAAATGAACCCAATTGTTCAATTTCATTATTTATTGTCGTTTAAATGAACCCAAATCATAACCTATTGTAATTCTAAATAAATCCATTTCATGAATTATTTTTGTTCTAAATGAATCTATTTCATGATCTATTGTAATTCTCAATCAACCCAATTCATGATCTGTTGTAATTCTAACTGAATCCAATATATGATTGATCATTGTCCTAAATTAAGTCATGTCCTGATCTATTGCTGTTTTAAACGAATCCATTGCATGATGCACTGTAGTTCTAAATCAACCCAATTCATGATCTATTCTTGTTCTAAATGAATCCATTTCATGATCTATTGTAGTTCTAAATAAATCCATTTTAAACTAGAAACATTGATCTTTTGCTCTAATGTCTCTGATAAAAGCATTTTCTTTGTCGTTCCATTTTTGTTTTTTTATATATATAAAGATTTACATCATGAATCATAAATTCGGAAAGACGATATGGCGTAACGTTTAAGAAATGAAAAAGAAGACAATAATCCGATTTTGAATTCTTGTTAAGATTATTGATATCAGTTTCTCACTGAAATGAAAATGCATGCATCCATTTTCACTTGTGTTCTTTTCCACTGTCATGTATCTTGGTTTTGTCATTGGTGAGCTATGATGATAGACGGAAAGAAGAATGTTACACTTCCCCAAAAGGATTTTACTTATTTAGATAGTTGCAGTAGAATGGCTGATATATCCGTCGTCATCCTAAACATATAAAAACCATTTAAATTCTCATTCATATATACATGTATTACATGTATATATGAATGCACATATATACATTCTACTCATTTGCTTTTCTGTTCTTTTGTCATTTCTCATTTACTTACCTTGATCTACCTTATCACTCTTTTTCATTTTTTCTCTTTTCCTCCATTACTCTCTCTCTCTCTCTCCCTCTCTCTCTCTCCCCCTCTCTCTTACTTTTTTAGCTTTCACCCTCCGTTATTTTGTTGAACTTTCGCCTGTTTCTGCTCACATCGACGCAAACAGGAATTGTACATATCGTCAATTTAAGGTGTTTCGTCGTTGAAAAGTCTGACCGTGGTCCGCGGTTGAACTTTTTTTTTTAATCATTTCACCCCAAGCCACTAAGACACATCGGGTTATTGAATGTGAAAGAACATAAGAAAAAGAAAACCATTATTAAGAATCGAGAACAATAAAAGAACAGGAAGACAGATGATAACGACTGAAATAGCATTTAAATTTTTGAAGATCAAAGTTGGCTGGGAAACAAGAAGCCGGAAGAAATTTCCACAAGCGAGAAGTGCGAGGAAAGAAATTCTTATCATAGAACTTATGGTTACATCTAGCCAATTCAACTGTAAATTGATGAGACCTTGTTACCAATTTAGTACTGTGCTTAAATTCATAAAGTGTAAGTACTATAGACAAAAGCAATATTTATTTTGAATAATAGAAAAATGTGGCACAAGGCCAATGGAAGTGGAGAAGGCTGGTCTTCTTCAGTCTTATAATTAAACTTAGCCACAATTACTGACCCCAAAATACCACAGTATTCCTTATACCAGAACAACACATTCTTACTAATTATTCTTACTATAGCCACCATAATAACTCAAAGTCTTTATGAAGTCCTAACTAGTTCCAATATGTACAATTTTGTCTAGAGGTTGGTTGGAGGAATAAAAATAACAACATTTAAAAATGAAACTTCAATGAATCTCTATATTCATTGAAGTTTCATTTTTAAATGTTGTTATTTTCTCTATAGTCCTCTATGACTATAGAGAAAAGTTCACAAGAACAATAATCATGGCAGTATTTATACAAAAGGCACAGAGAAGCTACGTTACGGCCGTGGGAAAGAGACAGAAGCCGAGAGGCCAGGTCAGAAACAATGATATTCTTTAGATATTATCAAGAATCTCTAAATATATAGCATTAGTACCAGACCAGATGTGTTTACAGTTGCTTTATATATGATCTCCGGCATATCACTTTACGCATTAACTCTGCTTTGTGATATTAGCCCATATTTTCTAAATCAATTCTTCCGACCGCGATAGCCTTAAGTTTAATTTAGTTTGGCACAAGATTGTGCTGTGTCAATGCCTAAGTGAGAAGCGCTTGCCTATCTAGAAAATCAGCATGGGAAATTCTTGTACCTGAGCTCAAACCCCGACCACGGGCGCTATTAGGAAGTAAGCTTCTATCCCAATCGTGAGCCAGGTTCTTATTTACCCATAGGAAATATTCTTACCTAATTATATTCCATTAATTAGTATTTTCTTAAGACTATTCTTAAGTTGTTATTTATTCTTATGGAACTTGCTAAAAGCCGGCCGTCTTCCAACCCTTACAAATAATTTTCCTCTCACTTCGTTTTATATTAGTTTTGATTCTTTTTATAAAAATCAAATTCAAAATTTTACTCTTAAACATTAAGAGATTACTTTGAATCATGTTATATTTTCCTTTATATACAAATACACTCCGTTAGAGATTTTTTTTAATCATTTCACCCCAAGCAAGGCGAGAGTGCCACTAGCACGCAAGGGTTTACAAAGAGTGGGGGCAAGAGTAAGGAGGCATGATAGAGGAAAGGATGAAGAGAAAGACGGGGAATAGATCTAGGCATCTGGAGATGTCGATTGACATTGCATTTGAATATTTGTAGATTATAGCTATCAAGGATGCCAGTAAGAGGAAGGTAGTTCCTCAGACGGGAAGTGCGAGATATGAAGCTATTGAAATAGAAGAGACGGCCACATTTAACCGTTTCGTCAGTGAAAAGTTTGGACTGAGATGCCAACCTAGTGGCACGTTTAAATTCATGCAGTTTGGGAAACAGCAAAAGTAGCTCGTTGGAGCAGTTATCCTGAAAGTATTTGTAGAAAAGACAGAGCTCAGTTTTTTGAATGCATTGATTCAAGATGTTGGCTATAACGGTGCAAATAATTTGTTTAAATGAAAAAAGTTCTCGTTCAGCAATTAGCTTAACGCGATTTCTTTCTTTTTATGTGCCATGTCCTTTCAGGACGTAGACGATCATGGGTCTCCATCTCCCTTTACTCCTTGCAGCTTTTAACAAGTTCCTTTCCTCTGTCTCCTCCCACAGACCACGTTCTATTATCCACTTGCTTAAATCTGCCAGGTATGTCACGTGTTGTTTTCCCTTGTCTCTCTTTCCCTCTATTAGACCCGTGAATATCAGATTCTCCAGGCCTTCCTTCATTATTATGTGTCCCAGAAACTTCAGCTGCCTCTTTCTGATGTTAAGTATAAGCCTCCTCTTTGTTCGCAACCTCTCTAAGATCTCATTGTTGCTCATACACTCGGTCCATGATATCTTTAGCATCCTTCTGTAGAACCACATCTCCGTCGCCTCGAGTCTCTTCTTTGAGGAAATCGTCCAACATTCGCTGCCGTAAAGAAGGACAGATGTCACATTCAGTATTCTTTTCTTTGTTACCAAAGAAATCCTCCTGTCTCGCAGTACTCTGTCCAGCTTTTGGAATGTGTCCTTGGCCATCCCAATGCCTCTACGGATCTCAGTGTCGCATTTACCGCCCTCTGTCAAGACGTTTCACAGATATTTAAACTTCCGCATCTGCTTAATTCTAGTGTTCCCGAACTTCATATCGCATTTCGGGCTCATCCTCTTACTGACGACCATGCACTCCGTTTTCTTGTAGTTTATGCTTAGCCATTTCTTCTCACTCTCCGTCGCTACCTTCTGTAGAAGATTTTGTAGTTTCTTTTCCGTGTCTGCTATCAGTACTGTGTCATCCGCGTATCTTATGTTGATAAGATTATGACCGCCAATGCTAAATCCGATAGGGTTCCCAATTGTCTCAGAATTGTCTCGCTGTATAGGTTGAACAGGTCGGGTGAGAAGACGCATCCCTGCCTTGCGCCCCTTTCTATTTTTGTACATTCACTGAACTCGTTCCCTATGCGCGTGCAGACTGTTTGTTGCCAGAATATGTTCTAGATTATTCTGATATCTTTCCCGAATATATCGAGGTTGCTGAGCAGTTCCATACCGATACTTTAATACATATTTTCGAGACAATTCTGTTTGCTAATGGAATAGATGTAGCCCCTTTGCTAATTAAATAATAGAGTTGGACACTTATTATTATCAACAATGGCCTCTCCACTCTTAGAACACGTCTTTGTTTCTTTTTTGAAACTGAATAATTTGTTTTTAATCCTTGCGCACTGCTATATAAAAGTAGCTGAAGTTGTTTATGTCGATAATGTAGTTTCGTTCCACTTCGATAAAAGCAATCAGTATTTAACGTAAGTTAAATATTATTAGTTTCCATTATATTAACTTTATGATTCTTTAACAAACATCAATTAAGAAAAAAATATCATGGGCAAATTTGATGACGTTCTAAATTAAATTCTATTAGAAGGAAAGATATCGGATGATATCTTTTAATGTGCCTATATCTGGGGTTTTGCTTCTTCACTTCTTTGATTCTACTGTTTTACTCCCAAGCAGATTATATTTTGTATTTTCTTTTTCTAGAATTTACCTTTCTGTAATAAGTCCTTACTCTCCAATCAACTCCGACCTCTTTTATTTTATCCTTGAATTATCTTCCTATTCCTAGAAGTCTGTCTGTGATCCAATCGCTTTTTCTTCATATTCTGCTATTATTTTCCATTCATTCTGTTGCATTCTTTTCTCTGCCCTTCCTACAACAGTCTTACCATAATTCTGATTGTCTCTCCCTTAGTTGCTTAGCACGACCATTACACCCTGCCAATACCTCATAAATAATGGAATATACCGTTTTGTTCGCGTGGAAAGATGAAAAAACATATCAGAGACGCTACTTCGTTTCAGTGAGAAAAAGAAAGAAAGCAAGAAAGAAAGAAGACATATGGTTTGACGTCTCCTGCCAATATCTCATAAATAAAGAACTATTCCATTTTGATCGCATGGAAAGACGGTAAAGACATATCAGATATACTACTTGGTTTCAGTGAAAGAAAGAAAGAAAGAAGTCAAGAGAAGAGAAGAGAAGATAGTGTTTAACGTTTGTTTCAGTGAAATAGTAAAGTTGTCCATTTTGAAATCTTTTCATTTACTTCTTAAAGTAACGACTAGCATTTATATTTATGATTGTTAATGCAATATTTTCTTAAAGTTTTTAAAAATCAAATATTTAATGATGCGAAGAGGGAATTTCTACGGATATTTTATTGTCATCAGAAAATACAAACAGGAAAGCTGTGACATTTTCACAGGTATTTCTAGTACACTTATAATGATACATCTTACCTGATATTACTTCACTCTCCCACAATAGGTCTCTTCCGTGTCTTACCTTGCTCGATATCTCGAAGAATAGAAAGGTACATGGGTCGTTAGTTCATTAATTTCACTAAAAGCCTAACCCGGGGCAAAAGATTACCTTGAATGCCACGAATGATAATCTTGAATGCAGATGAATGACTCAAATAATTACCTCAGACACAGGCGTAATTCCTGCATGAAAACTCATCGAATCAATGGCAAGACGATATTCAAAAATTCGTTATGGAAAACAAATACGCTTAAAGGAAGGAAGTCAATTTTACATTCACTCAGCACCTTTTTTCAAAACATTAATATATTTAATTCTTTTTCTTTAGAAAATTACGCTGCTTTTACGCATAATGAGATAAAAATAATTTTGTTTAAAAATAATTTTAATTATTGAAATAATAATTTTAATTATTGAAATAATAATTTTAATTATTGAAATAATAATTTTAATTATTGACTTTTTTAAGACATTGATTATTAAGATATGTATTACTGCAGAGTTGGAGGCCATTAACGCAAATTACGAATCTAACTTGATTCATCATACATCATACATCCTTGCAAATCACTTGAGAAGAATAGTTGAACTCTTTAAAATGGAGACTGAAAGAGACTAATTCACTGTTATCGAAATTTCTTACAAAGAGAAAAACATTTTTCTCCACATTTTAATAAAATTATTGCAGTTTTATATTTCAATAAAAAATCAATTATTACGCTTAGACATGATTGACAGTAAACTAACTCAGTTATGTTACTTTTTATTCAATTTTAAATCCTTGTTTCGTTTTTTTTTTTATATATTTGTAGCAAAGTATTAAGAATTGTAACGATTTATATAGTTTGTTTCTTTTGATTTTGTTGTCTTTTTTCTAATCTGTCGTTGTGTGATGCACCTTGATGCATTTTTATGTACTACCTCATATATAGCGGCAAAGTTTTTAGCCGAGTTGTATCTCATTTTTATCCCCAATTCATTTCTCTTTCAGTCAGTTTGTTCCGTTTTATGGTTCGTCCTTTGGTCTTCTAACAATAACCGGCCAAAATATGGCTAGCATTATAGTAGTCAAGGTGATGACTATACCTGTGGCACTGACGATCATGGATAGCCTCCCTTTGTAGCGACCTGCTTCCATATTCCCAGCTTCAAAGTCCTTATTTGATTTCACGGACAGGAAGACTGCAACGATGCCGAAAGGAAGATTAAAACAAATAAGAACGACGACAGCCAAACCGATGTAATTGGTGGTTCGCGGCGGCGCCGGTTGATAGAGGGCGCGTCCGTCCGGTTGAGTCAGAATGACGTGACCTCCGTCGAAATGCTGGCTCTTTACTGATGAATAACGCGCAGAATTTGAGCGCGCAGGCGCCACGACACCTCGACATTTCTTTGTAGCAATGTCAACCTCTTCGACAGTTGGAGAAGAATAGCACAACATTATGAAAATGATTATTGCGGCCCCACAAAAAATTGTCACAATGAAAGGTTTTTGTGGCAGTAAAAGAGCTTTTCTTCTATCCTTTCAGATTATTCCAACTTTTTTTTGGGGGGTTCTCGGGTGAAATATTCAATCAAGGAATCTGCGAAATAGCTCACGAAGATGGCCAGGATTTCTGAGTTGAATTCATTTTCGTCTGAAAAAAAGCAAAAATAGATATTTTGTTAAATACTCAGTATATTACCGTGCAAAATAAGTTAGGAATGCTGTAATACGCAAAAACTCCATTTGTTCACTTAAGTCGAGGTAGGTATCTTCTTATATACTAAAAATATATATTTCTGAAATGTTTCAATCGATTTCACCCCAAGCAAGGCAATAAAACCACTAAGACACAATCGGTTACTGGGTGTGGAAGAGTTAAGTACAAATACATTACTAATTACACAAGTGAGAAAAGAAACTGTTAGCATAGAATTTACGGCTACATCTGGCCAGTTTAAATGTAAATTGATGAGATCTAGGCGCCAGTCTAGTACTGCACTTAAATTCAAATGGTTTAGTTACCATAGAGAAGAGATCACCCGAACAATTACCATGAAAGTATTTATAGAAAAAACTCAGAGAGACAACCTTACGGTGGTTGGAAGGTGAGTGAAGCCGACCTGCAACATCAGCACCGATAATATTACTGGTTCTTCTTTGGATTTTATCAAAGAGATCCAAGTAAATAGCAGGAGCACCGGACCATACGCAGTAGCAATATTCTGAGAATGGACGAAATGTATGAGAAGTTCTGGAGAGAAAAGTTGTCTTGTACGACACAGAGAATCAACATTTTTAACAACTGAACTAGCAATAGATTCAAAATAGTCTTTCCACTTGATGTCAACTGAGAAGTGGGAATGAGTCACTTCCCTGGAGGTTACCATCAGCCATAATGCTGGAAGGTAAGGAGAGTTCTTTCAGATGATTAATGGGGAGAAGTTTAGCTTTGGAGACGTTAAAATTAACAACTTTATAAATTTATTTTTTTTTAAATTCGTGAAATATATTTTCTGATATTTCCGCAGAAATGAAAATTCAGAAAATACAAATTGCAGTAATTTAATTATTCACATGAATTACATTGAAGGATATTGTAACAAAGAAAATTTACGTACCTGATCATAAATATATAAATTTCTTTTCTGGTTTTGATTAATTCAGGGACTTTATCTATTCGTTTTTATTTTTGTAATTTCAACAAAAAACTTTTCTGGCAAGAAATGGTTTCCATGGATGATGCGTTAATACAGAAGATTTAAAAATTTCTTCACGATTATTATTAATTTTACGACTAATATACTCGAATTATTTTTTTAGTACAACTCTCTCGCCGCCATATCACGTTGAAACACTGGGGGTTGTACGAAAACTGGTCTTTCAACGTACGATTCTTGTACGATCGCCAGTATTCCAACGTGGCCGTTTGGGAATACCAGGCGCTGTAAGCTTGGATGTGCGAGTGGTGTAATGGAATTGTCAATCGGATAGCCAAGTTTCAATTCCAGTCGGGTTCGTTATATTTACTTACGCGCAAATACACCTAGCAAAAAATATGAATTCACCACATCTCCCGCAGCTACGGATTAATTAGTAAAAATCATTATTATCGAAACTTTTTTTTACAATCTGAAGATATTTTCTGGCTTTAAATAACCTGCATATGGTTGACATGCCGTAAAAAACAAATCAGTCAATCTCACCCTTATTCTAAAGGTCCTCAAGAACCAACGCGAACTGGGAAAATGAATGTTATCAACAAAACTCGAACTCACTTATTATTTAAGCCATGAAGACCTTTCAAATTCAATCCTATAACCATTCTTTCTTATTTCTCCATCTATCCTTTACGTCGCTAGCTTTAATTAATAATTAACAATGGTTGATTTAAGAAATTAAAAATATATAATGTTATAGACAAGCGTATGGTTGCAAGAAAGAAATACAACAACAGCAGAAATAGATTTACGTAATTTATTTCAATAGGAACGTGTGGGTTTGGGACAGCTACCGGCAGCCGATTTGGGTTGATCTCTCATAGTAGTTCTCACTAGTTGGCGTGGCACTCCTCCTGCTGACTGCTGCTGACTGACCGTGACAGGTCTCTTCCCTGGCCTCCTGTTGACTGCTGTTGAACTTCACCGTGTGACCCCTTTTATGGCGTTTTTTATGGCTTAACAGGGTCAAAAAACGACGCGAGTATAATTAGGAGGGAAGCATTTTTATTGGTCGAAAAATAGAAACACTTTCAAATATTATTTTATTTTTCGACCGGAACTCGTGCGTCGGGCCTATGCGTAAACGACAGTAATGGTCATTTTGTGACGGGGCCTTGTCCCGTTCACATCCGGCTCTCGCTCTTGAGTATGTTAGTTTATTTGCCTGCAAATCAGCCGAGATATGTCTTATTTTATTTTATGATAATAACCACTAATATAAATAGTGCATGTACAAAAAGATAATTTGAATGTATTGTGTTGGAGGTTAATTCTATATATTTTGATCCTCGTTGCTTCTTGATGACTAAAACGATGGCCAGAAAGTTCAAATTAAAAAAAAATATTTAGAAAGAAAAAGAAAATAATCAAAAATGAATAAGTGATGGTGAGTCATGTAAAATATTCAGTAAATGAACATTGATCTCCATTATTAATTTTTCACTTGCATTTCTTTCTTAATTTTAGTAGCTTTTTATTGCGTCGATCTGCAGCTATTAGTTAACACACGGACACTAAAATAATTCAAATATGTAAGGTAAGTAGCCTGACATAATAACTGGGAATTAAACTAATTTCCTATTCTTAAGATATTTTAAAAAAAATAATTACTTACCGTATTTGATAACATATAAAAATACCCATTTTTTATGTCTTCATTCTTATATTAGAAGCGAGGATCATGACTTATTGATCAGAACTTAATTCTTCACCAAGAAAACAAGATATTTGTAATCATCTTATCCTAAACAAGGCGATAATGCCACTATGACGCATGGAGTGAAAGAGAATGAGAAGACTGGTAGGTTAATCTTTCCCCAGACTCTGTAGACGTCTAGCATTTATATTTATTATGCCGAACTCCATAATACTGTAATATTAAATGTAAATAAAGAACCTTACATGCTACCAAATAGAGTTATCTCTCACCAAGTAATTGCTGTGCATAAAAAAATAATTTGATGCAAAAATATAAATTTCTGCAACTTTTAATCGGGTCTATAGCGTGTATCGTCTGTGTTAAAAGCTTTGCAGCGAAGCGGTCGACCCTAATTTACTCAGCTGAATTGTGATGTGAAACTGTACTGGTCCATGGCCTATATCCAACTCTCACACATGGTTCCAATAAGTCGCATGTACACTCTGACGACCTACACCCCGGCCAACAGTATCGACCTGCCAGTTAAACGGTAGTCGGAAGAGTTTCCTGACCCTACCGGTAAAGAAGAACGCCTCTCCTCAATCCACATGTGCAAAGCAGCCATCGGCTAGTCGCCAGCCTTAGTGAAATGCCTGCGTATCAGAAGTCAACGGCTTTACCATTGGACATAGGAACTTCTGAGGAGAGAGATGGGGATAACCTCAACATCCCCGGTGCAAAAGGAGCTGGCAACATGAACTGCAATTATGAGGGGAGTGGTGACCATGGCGGTGCAAAATGCGCTAATTAAATAAATTATGATGATGATGATGATGGGTTTCAACGTTGTTTGGACGCTCAAACTTCTTAATTGTATATTTACTGTTGTACACAACGATTCAGCTGATCTGTTCTTCATCCCTCGTCAAATTTAAAAAAGGAAGCAAAAAGTAACCTTCAGCTACAGAAGCCGACAAGTGACACTAAAATGAACTAGTCCGCTGAATACATTTAATAAACAATTAGTCTCTTAAAGGCTTCCATAGTTAAGAAGGTTCGTTTTTTTGTTTTTTGTTTTTTAGTTTTTTTCTTGTATTACACCAAAAGAGGTTTGATCGGCTGATATGTTGTATTTACAACAACAAATATGCAAACAAAGTGATTTGAGCATCTAAAGTTAATGAATTCGGCTAAAGTCATGAACAGGGCAACATTTTTGGTTCATCATATCGTGAAATCGGCGCGTATTTAATCAACTGCACGATTCTTTGCCATTCATCAAATATTTTTGAAATAGTAACATTTGACACAAAATTTAAATCTTACATATTTCTCCTTGGCCGACAGTTGATGAGCTTTCCTCCTTGATGCCTCGATTTAAGCGTGCTACTAAATTGGTAAGTAGGTCTCACCGTTTTACTGTTGAACTTAGCTTGATGCAAGCGTATGTTCTATTCTATTTTCTTTTCTCTTCCTGAGGAATTCCCTTCCGATTTCTTGCTTCCCTACCAACTACAATCGTCAAAGATTTAAATACAATGTCAATCGCTCATCATCTGTCTTCCTTAAACCTATTCACTTATTGAGTCCTGAATATATCTATATATCTGTATCTGGCAGAAAGGCCACTCTGATCGAGAGATTGGAGTTTTTGAGGAGCGTGGAACCACCTCTTAATTGCTGTTCTTCCCAGGTCCACCCTGACCCTGGGTGGTAGCATTTGTTAGGGTCCCAGCTATGGGCAAATAGGGAAAACAAAAACAAAAACAAAACACTATGAAAGCATAAAAATGCAATTTTATAGAACAACCAACAATACATTTTGTCTATAGTTGAAGGCATACAATTACGTCTAAAATATTAGTTGAAGCCATCAAAGTGTGTTCAAAACATTTAGATTTTCAGCATTAAATAACTCCTATGTCGCTAAACAAAATCAACCAACCAACATGAAAGAATTAATCTATATAATATCCGACAATTTCTTAAAGAAACCAAACTGTATTCCAAATATTAGGTTGGTGCAAAAATAATGACGTAATAATGTCGTTTAGTGACGTTTAAAAATACGTCAAAAAACGACATTATTACGTCATTATTTTTGCACCAACCTAATATAATTTTAACAAAACTACAACCTAAAACATGCCTACCATCCCGCTGATTATCATCTACCATATATTCAGTTGTGAAAGCAGAATAATATATATTTTTATTACTCAAAGCTCCCCCCAAAATTTCGATATTAAATGACCCCTAAGGAATTGATATGCCGTTAAACAAAGATACAAACATACACATTCTTTTATTGTCTATTCTCCTCACTTCTCACTAAAGTCTTCTCATTCGCTTTCACTTCTTGCGTCGTAGTGGATTTATCGCCTTGCTTGTGACGAAATGATTAAAAACAAAAGATTTTTGTTTTCTTGGTGAAACATTGAAGAATTACGTTTTTCTCCTTCAGTCATGAGCCCCACTTTCAAAAGGTATGACAGTAATGTGAAATTATTCCACGGAACCCCTTTGTATAAGGAAATAACGGGTAAACAGACGTCGCTCTTATGACTTTTAACCATTTATTCTTCGTCAGAAGAAAGCTTACTCTCAGAATTGGTTGGCCGTAAGACAATGCCGTATCTGTAGAGCAAATCACAATGTAGTTAGGTGAATCGACAGCGTCTTCGCCCACGAAAACTCGACTGTCAAACAAAATAAGCAAGGCGGAAAAGCTCCAATTTCCTAGATACTGATTAAGCAGGAGAGATTGATTCCTTTACAAATAAAATATTTGTCCCTGCCAACAACAAAGGATACTTTGACGAAGTAAATGAAATCTGTTAATGTCGTTAGGGAAGCATATGTGATGATGCCGTGTGTTTTTGATCGCAAGGGACGCGAAGAGAATGTAAAGCAGAGTGGGGAATTTTCTTTGATTCGAAATTGTCACTTGAATAGATCGGATAAAATAGAACAAGAAACAAAGAAAAAGTGTGTGTGTGGGGGGGGTGAATAACGTAAGTTCAAGAAAGATTGGGTTGATGTCCCTTTATTAATCAATATTTCTATATCTACATCCAGCTGGCAAATTCATAGAACGAGAAATTAATTTACAACTAACCACTTCAGAGAGCAGGTATTCTTTTCGCTTGTCAATCGACGTCATCCTTTATTCAATTCTTCCATGTTTATAAGCATTCAGCATTTTGTTCACAGAAAGTTTTCATCCTATGCAAAGTCCGGAGGCTTACTCGTTGTAAAGGGCAACGTTAAAAGGGCAATTTATACGGATAGGAGGGATGATAACGGTTAGCCTTAGTTATTTGGACTTGTTAAGATTGTGATTGTCATCAGGGAAACATCCTCTTGGGTGTCTGTTCCTTCGGATAAGAACGATTGTATTGTTTAGGGAATGTCTATTCACCCTATACTAGTTCCAGGGGCTACTCGAGGTAGAGGGTTATGTTAAGAGGCAGTTTGTATGGATAGACAAGGACGATAACAGTTAAAATAAATGTCAATTCAAAACCTTTTACCCATTAAAAATAAGGTTTAGATTAATATGATATGTATATATATTGTTATAGTGGAACACACCTATTCTATAGTTAATAGACTCTCCCGCCTATAATAAGTAGGAGTAGTAAGAGTAACAAGTTAGTCGCCCAGGGAGTTGGTCAGTCAGTCGATGTCGGACGACCGTTAGTCGGATATTAAAGTATCAGCCACCCCAACTAGATTACTGCGTCATTACCTATTATATCAAGTTTCTAACGTTTTGTACGTCGAACCTATTTTAGGATCGACTTAGTACAAATGCAAGCCTCCACTGTGAAACCACTACATAACAACTTGGCGACCATGGATTCGTACTCATACGGAGGAAGAAAAACCTTTCGCACTCTACAACACTTGACGATGAGGATTCGAACTCATATGGAGGAAGAAAAACCTTTCGTACTCTACAACAGACAGACAGACAGACAGACAGACAGACACACACACACACACACATATATATATATATATATATATATATATATATATACACACAGAATTTAAAACTTAATCTGTCTGACGATCGCAACCCAGGGTCACAAACTCACATCAATCCAACTAAATATATATATATATATGTGCGTGTGTGTGCGTGTGTGTGCGCGCGCGCATGTGTGTGTGTGCGTGTGTATGAGTGTGTGTGCGCGTGAAGAAAAGAGAGTGGGGTTGGTGAAAATGCGATACAGGGTTAATTCTCCCTCATAATCATATCCTATAGATTTTACTTCAATCTGACTTAAGCTTTATGACTTTCAGAATATCATTTTTCTTCAAGGTCCCTTTGCCATTGATCTTTTATGATAAATATAGCAGACAAGTCGTTCTGACAGGTTCCAATTTATCTACACTCTTTTGGGATTTATCTGTTGCTATTGTTGCTCGACTATAAAGAGTTCATTGGATTGTAGTCATTATGATTGAAGAACGTCAGCGTAATATTCCCAGACTTTTATTCTTAGATGATAGTCTGTTGAGATTAATACAAAAAATCATTCTTGTCTTGCTCGCATATACGATTGTAAAGAATTTGCTTTCATTTTTTTTTCTCTTCGTCTACCACATATCAAACGTGTTGAAGATTATTTTTACACTGACTCAAATCGGCCAGGGCATGTAAAAGAAAATTCTTTTTTTTTTTTTTTTTTTTTTTTTTTTTTACCCGTAAGTTTTTCTCCCAAAAGATATTTTCTTGGACTTCCTGTAATGATTTCAAAATAAGTACAGGCAACCCAAAAAATATTTTCAAAATAATATCTGGGTAGTATTTTTATGTATCAAAAATATTTACGTTTTTTTACAGACCATTACTTCATTACTTCTTTCATGTATACATCTTATGACTATATATTAAACCAGTGCATCATTATCGTTATTACAGTAAATATATATATAGATACATACACACACATATATATATATATATATATATATATATATATATATATATGTGAGTATATGCGCGGTATTTAGTGATCAATATCTGTGATAGAGCAAATATAGGGTATGATAAAAACATTCTTATACGCACATATACTTGCACATACATGTATATTATGTCTCAGGTGTTATAAAAACAGTGCTCAATGTTATATAACAGAGCTATAAAGTATATATTAGTGAATTTTCTGTTGGAGAAGCTTATTGTATTAAAGCACTTAAATAATCCTAACTTGCTGAAGAGAAGAAGCGAGGTGATCGCTACACACATATATATATAAAACAAATCACTACTCAAGCACATTGACCACGAATAAAATAGATTTCAAAATAGATTTTACGAATATTAATATGTAACATCTATTAATATTCATAGAACCCATAATTAATAGCATTTTTATATATCTATATACTTCCATATATATCTATATACTTCCATATATATAATTCCATATAATAGATCGTACTCGGTTAATTTATGACGTGTCTATATGTAAATTACCTTTATAAATATAAGCCTATATTCCAAATGCATTAGATACATAGTCTTAACCTATAATTATGTTAACATCGTGAGAGCTAAGTTTATTCCATTTATTTAATAATATATTATAACGACGGTTTTTATACAAAAAAGACTGTTGTGGATTCCGGGTTGAAATCCGGTACCAATAAATAACAAACGCCAAGAAGGAATATAGGAAAATAATGTATTAACGTAATAATACAAACTGGTGAAGCAGGTTAGTAGTTCCAGGAATACGGGTTAGTAGCAAAATATCTATACAGTCTTTGGTATTGAAGTATCGCTGTATGACTTCTTACTGCGTCTACGTGCTCGCTCACTGTGACTCCTACAACGCTGTTACCTCACCCCTCACTCTTCCCAATACCTACAACCTTTTACTCTGTCACTTTGGACTCGACTCTTCGGTCTTGCTCTCGTCTTACTCTCGTCTCGATCTTGCAGTAGTATATGTATATACTGGGTGAGTTCATTTGTATAAAAAGAGGTGGACCCCTTAACAGAGACGTAAATTCAATTTTTTTTTTAACTTATTTATAATAACTTACGAATTCGAACGAAATAAATTATGAATATTTAATTTTAATATTATAGGCAACAATAATAGAATAAACAAGTCTTAACACACAATTTCAAATCAACACCATGAAAACGCTAATTTCATAACGTTTTAACGGTCAGTATTTTGCACCTGAAGATTGCGTGTTTGCATGAAACTCCGAGTCGGGCTATGGACGTAGGATATTATGTATATTCACTAATAGAGCCACTTTGAAAATATTTAAAAAAACACCTTAAAATTACATCTTTTTCAAATAATAGTTAACATTTTAGTAGCCGCAGTGTATTTTATTTCATTTTGACAAAAAATAAGCACTTAACTATAAAAAATATTATACAACATATTTTGTTTTGTCAATAGAACCAGCTTCTGACTTACTGGCTTAATTATTGCTTTTCAAATTCTTGGCATTATTTCAGCTTTTTTTTTAAGTGGATGGCAAGCCTTCATTCTTCAAGCACTAAAAATGCTCACTTTCACTCTTTGAGTATTCTATTCGGACTCTCCCATCCAAATCATCCCTTATTAATTCAATGGTAGAGAGTTCAGGATATTGAGTCATAATTTGCAAAAACGGTGGAGTAATGGATAGCGGCTTGGATTGAGGAATCGGAGAGCCGAGTTCGAATTCCAGTCAATCCATTACATTCACTAACGTGCTAATACCTTTGGGAAAGGTATAAATCCTCTTCTTCTCCCCTCCCCAGTTCTGGGTAAATAGCAGGACAGACCGGGTTCTATAGCATTTGATGGAAGCTGGTCTACCGCAGAAGAAATGGCAACCTACAATCTGATTCTTCAGTCATGTATCGAAAGATATATGATCGCCTAAGTGAGATGACGCATGACACATAACTGACTGAATTTTAGCATAATTGAGAAGAGTATTTTGTATTGTTGTTGTCTCATCAAAATGTGATTTTTTTCCAATTATGCATAAACTTACATGTCTACAAAATCAACTGATATTTTTCTTTTTTCTGGCTTCCTTGACCCGAATCAAATCTCCAGCTTTCTTTTCCCCCAAAACACTCTCGCACCATAACAGATCCACCATTATGCTTAACTTTGGAACTACACATTCATCATTCAGCCTCTCTCCTAGCTTTCTTCTCACATACACTCTCATCACTAAAAAGTTCAAATTTGGACTTGTCTACCCACAATATATTTTGCCACTCTTTCAATATTCACTTCTTATACTTTTTTTTGCCTCCGACAGTCTTTTTTACTTATTTACCAGTAACAGGGCTTTCTTGGGGGCTATTAATTCATTAAGTACCGCTAATCTAAGTCGATTTTCCACAGTTGAAAGTGACACTGGTTGTTGTCGAGAGGAATTAATTTGGGTTGTTAACTCTGGAGCGTTTTTCTTTTTGGTGCTCCAGCACATTTTTCTGTCAACATTTGCGCCAGTTTCTAATTGTCTTTCTAAATAATATTGCACACCATATCTAGAAATCTTCAACTTCTTGGAAATTTGTCTTTGAGAGTAGCCTTCTTTGAATAAAATTACAATTTGTATTCTTACTTCTATTCTTAGCTGCTTTGATTTTGCTTTTTTGTGCAAAAATATTATTACTTTCAAAAACTGTATTAGCATTTAACTTTAATTTTAATTTTGATAATCTCAAAAAGTCTGTTGAGGAGTTAATGGCGAAAACAAAATATAATATTTCTCATACAAAATATTCATAATATATTTGGTTGGTGCAAAAATAATGACGTAATAATGTCGTTTTTTGACGTAAAAAAATACGTCAAAAACGACATTATTACGTCATTATTTTTGCACCAACCTAATAGTAAAATGTATTGTGTTTTTATGTTTAACGTTCTTTTTATAGAAAAATGTCTTTAATAAATAAATTGTCGGACTTTGTCCATTTCGTAATATATGACGTCATTTGTTTACATTCGATACACCATGAGCAGTTATGAATGTACGAGATTCATGGAAGATTAAAGTTTATAAACAGTAAATTCGAACTTGCCAACCGAACGATCCTTGGTGGCCGAGCGGTCAAGGCACGTCAGCGTAAATGACGGCTCCGTATAGGCTGCAGGTTCGAATTCTGTCCAAGGACGAATATTTTCTATGAAAATTTTTCGGACATTCAGGCCGGTAAATGTTATTTAATACCGTTTATTATAAACAGAGCATTTGCTTAAATACTTGTATCTCTAAAAAGAACGTTAAACATAAAAATGTCTTTAATATATATATATAATTATTAGTATTATTTAGCTATAACTTTTGTTCCAGAGGTTATAATAGCGGATACGTAAATGCAATATCAATCGTTATCTTCTGTCTTCTTAATTATTGTTCTTTTATTGTCCTCTCTCCTTAATATTATATTTTTCTCGTATTCTCTAACACTCAGTAGACCCTTGGGTCTTAATAGCTTTATTGCCTTGTTTTCAGTGAAATTATTAAAATAATTACATGTGATGTGATTGTAGCAATTTTGAGCCATTTTTTTAAATAGGTGTTCAAATGTACTATGAGCTCAAATGAGCTGTACACCGAATTTGGTTAGTGGAAATAAATGAAACAGTAGTTGATCGTACTTCTTTAAATTAGCTTAAATATTGAAATGATGATAACCTGTCACTTGAAATAGACCTTGAAATAGATCCTGGAATTGAGCGACCGATCAGTTATTGATTATAATAGTTTAAGACGCATGCTAGAGAAGAAGCAACACTTGAAAACATTCAGAAGAGCTGCAATAATTGAAAGATAACATGTTTCGAGTTTTTGCATAAGATTAAAAAAAAAATACAGGAGATTAAGAAAATGAAAATCATTTTGATGCATTAGTTTTTCTCAAATATAGAATTAAAAGAATTGCATATGACGTTGACATTTTATTCAGCTAGTGTCGTAAAAAGAGGTTTATTTTTTCTTATGAGTTGTAGGACAGAAAAAGGTGATAGAATGGTGATTTACTAAGCGTAGCTTATATGTGGCACAAGGCCGGAAGTATGGGACACCCATTTAGGATCGAAGTCAATATTCGGTCGTAATTTTTCTAACGAGACAAGTTTGCTAACCATTACACCACGTGGAAGTGTGCAAGAAGGCAGTAGAATGGATTGAACAATGTTTTTTCTACAGCATTAAGGAGTTTAATTGTCCGAGAAATACTTGCATTACTTGGAATATTAATGAAGCTTCTTTAAGAAATAAAATTGGGCAACATTCGCAAAACAAGTGGCTATCCTCTGTATTATAAAATTATAATTTGAGGTAGCCGATTAATCGTTTAGTAATCGGCAATGTCCCATATTAACCTTTGCCAATTATTCGGTCACCAGCTCCTTTTTTTCCTTTTTTTTTTTTTTTTTTGATTAATCGGTTTGCATCGACTGCCGTTCTTATTTATTACATCACAGAATGTTCACCTCTGGCTGAAGACTCAAAAGTTATCTTCGAATCAGTGATGATTTTTTTTTCATTACTTTTGCCGATCTTTATTGAGAATAATATATGCTATCAACTGATTGATATCAACTGGTTGATATCAATTGGTTAATCGACACAATTCTAATTTAAAATGTAATAAGAATGTTATTACGTGATTTTCGTTTTGGATTTTCTGTATGAAATTTTGTATGGAAAACCTCTGAGGCAATTTCATTAAAATGTGTTTATGCGAAATAATATTTGTTCCTCGATTACGTCTGGATTACTTACGGCTTTTGTATTTTATTCATGAACAATTCACTTATATTTTAAATATAGAACACATAGTATAGAAAACATATAATTTAACGACATGATATAATCTTACTAATATATTAATGTGTGTGTGTGTATATGTATGTATGTTCGTGTGTGTGTTTGAGTGTGTGCTTGTATTTGCAAATGCATTGGCATTTAATCATTAAGAATTTACAAATGATTCACACAGACACACGCACACGCACATACAGACAAACACATTTTTTCACTTTTTTGTGCATCTGTGTGCTGACAGGGGATATTTATTGATTGATTGATTGATTGGTGTTTATCAACCCTTTGTGGGTTATTTAAAGCCGAAACATATTTTGGATTGTAAGAAGAATATATTACGCGAGTGAATATTGCATAAACATTTTTTCTTGGCGATAACAATGACGATTGTTCATCATAATATTTATACGTAAATAAATATGTATATAATATCATAGTTATTAATATATATTTTTAATTTCAGACATATAAAGATTGTTATGTGTCGTACGATATTGTAAGATATTGTAATTTAGTTTAGTGGTGTGGATGCAACGTTGGAAATAGCAAAATAAAGTTGAAAAATCACAGAAAAATGTCAAATTTAATTGAAAACATTGGTAAGATAGGAACAATAAAAAAGCTTTAAGAATGTTACAAAAAGTAGTTAGAAGAAAAATTAAAAATGGAATAAGCAAAAAAAGTCAAATTGAAAAGGAAGAAAATATATATGGCCTGAAACCCCTATTGTTCATCTAAAGGTCCTCGACAAAATTCAGAAACGAATATACAATGTGATTGGCCCTGATCTGATATCTCGTTTACAGTCGCTCTCTCACAGACGTACCGTCGTTTCCCTCTGTCTTTTCTACAAATACTTTCACGGTAACTACTCCGACGAGCTACTTTCGCTAGTTCCCAAGCTGCATGAATTTAAACGTGCCACTAGGTCGGCATCTCAGTTCCATCATTTCACTGTCGAAACGGTTAAATGTAGCCGTCTCTTCTACTTCAATAGATTCATGTCTCGCGCTTCCCGTCTGTGGAACTCTCTTCCTCTTACTTGCTTCCCTGATAGCGATAATCCCCAACTATTCAAATTCAATGTCAATCGACATCTCCAGATGCCTTGAACTAATTCCCCGTCCTTCTCTTCATCCTTTCCTCAATCACGCCTCTTTACTCTTGCTCCCACTCTCTGTAACCTCTTGCGTGCTAGTGGCACTCCCGCCTTGCTTGGGGTGAAATGCTTAAATAAAAAAAAATTGAAAAAGATGGTGTTCTCAAAGCAAACACACACACACAGAGAGAGAGAGAGAGAGAGAGAGAGAGAGAGAGAGAGACAGACAGACAGACAGACAGACAGACAGACAGATATAGAATTTTAAGAACATTGGTTACAGACACGAAAACAACGAAACTATTAATTTTAAGTAATCATCCGAAAGATAAACGTGTAACTAGTGTGAAGAAAAATATGTTTGTCAACAGAAATTTTTTATGATTAACGTAGAGCTACATTGGATAAACCTGATGGCTGGATTCATTTATGAAAATAGTCATCCAAAATGATTTAGAGGACAAGAGTGGGGAGTAAGGTTTTGCAACTGTATTGCAGACATTAAAATTGTGTGTGCTTCCAAATTTTATGATAGTTCCGAAGTAAAGGTTGAGAATGACTGCAAACTCTTCAAGAAGACATATTTGAAGCTTTAAGCTAACGTCAACACTTTTTCTCATTGTGCAATTCACCTGGCAAAATAAATAAAATAAAAGACATCATATCCCTGCCTCTCCAATTTTATGAGATACATAAATGAAAAACAATATTCAAGCAAGTCCAGTGCGACCTCGGTTCTCGAATGTCTCACATGTCGAACAAATGGGTTTTCGAACAGAATATTCGAGATGAAAATACCCCGGTTATCTAACAAAATTTCGGTTATCGCACAAGATTACCGAACCGAGCCGAACCGAATTAACCCGAACGGAATCATTTCTTAGTCGACCGCCATGTTGTATACATTCATGTGTTGTGCTGTGCTGTGCTTTTCTTTTCTAATTTTATTTTACTGGGCCTTTTTTTTCTCTTCTTTAGTCCTTATTCATGGCTCTAAAGAAATCTAGCAGTGATATTGGTAAAAGAAAAAGAAAAGTCGAGCGAAAAACAATTGTTGATTATATTGTCTCTATGATAAAGATATTGTCTCTTCCAACTCAGTTTCATATAGCAAAATCAACAATCTATACTATTCTTATAAATAAAGAGACGATCATGTCTTTCTTTCTCCTTTTCCAAACAATAGCATCTCTTTCCTTCCTCTTCCATTTACCCCATCAACTCTCCTACATACAGGTACGGTAAAATTGAAGTGTTCGTCTATATTTTATCATTGTTTTTTTTTTTTTTCTTAAGATTTAATGGTTTTCATTAGTTTTGTGTATAAACTTGTGCACTAAGTACTATTGTTAAAGTTTAAATAAGCAATCATATTGGGACCAAGAACGGATTAATCAATTTTACATTGATTCCTATTGGAAAAATAGTTTCGGTTTACGAACATTTCGGGTTACGAAAAGGCTTCAGGAACGAATTAAATTCGTGAACCGAGGTTCCACTGTATCTCTGGGAAGTATAAAAAAAATTTGTAAGTAATATTAAACTTAAAACAGTAGAAATGTTAAAATCAATGATCAAAACAGTATATTAAACAGTATATTTATAAATAAATATACATTTTAACAAATAAAAGAAGCGTCTACTCAAATAAGGATATCGAGCAAAATAACGTTTAAAATAACAAAATTTTGTTGGATTAATAAAAAAAAATACATTCTAAAATTCGCTTTGTTTACTTTGAGAAAACTGTTCAGATACCAACAACTTCAAGAGATTCTATGCCAGGAGGTTTTCGCTTGAAGGCACTAAATTTGGCTTCGCTTAACCAACTGCTCTTCGTGGCCAAGTTGGTTAAGGCATATCGGGTTTAATGGTAGATTCCTCTGCACTGCCGGAGAGTGCAGATTTTTCTTTAATAAGATTTCTCAAGCATTCAGGCCGGTAGACGAAAATAAATAGAATAATAAACGGAACGCCTACTCAAATACGGGTATGTACCAAAATAATGTTTAAATAACGTTAAAAGGGATTTATATATATATATATATATATATATATATATATATATATATATATGCTCTGGAAGCCGTTTCATAAACACAAACACACACACATAAACACAGTGTAAATGACGTAAATATTGGAATGAATAAAATGCTAAATAATGATGATTAAACGTGTTATCATTTAATCCATACATAATAACAAATTGAAACTTGGCAAAATTAAACCACATTTATAGTGTTTCTACTGTCATCATTATGAGTATGTTTGTTATCATTACTCTGTCTCGTATCTTAGTCAAAATCTTCGTTATTACCATATGTTATTACCATATTTGTTATTCAATTTCCTGTCCGGGAATGATATCATTGTCATTTTGGCTCTGTTACAGATAAAAGCCGTTACCACTGATATTTATTTATATTATTGCGATAATGATAATCATCGCGTCTATCGTGAATATTATTGTTCTTATTATCATTCAATTGTCTTTGTTTTAGCCACCAGGCTTAACATTATTCATTATTACCGTTTATTTTGTGTCTTCATGGTGCTTATTGACGCTGTTATCATCGTCGTTATCATTTTATTTAATATGTCTCGAATATTAAGTTGAAAAAATAAAATGTTACTTTGAATGTATTTGAAGCCAAAAAGTAAAAAACAAATAAAAATACGTGAAAATACAAAAAAGGAAAGAGAGAAAGAAAGAATAGGAGATAGAAAGAGACAGAAAATACAAGCAAAATAAAAACAAAAATAAAACAAAGAACAATAATTAAAAATTGGTAAAAGTAAAAGAAAGAACACACAAGAAAAATATTTGACACTTTCCCAATTAAATATATCTTCTCTCTTTTTCTTTAAATCCAAAGACTACGATGCAGCTGTTTGTGACTGGGTTGAGATTTCACTGAAGCAGATGACAAAAATAGCACACTTGCATCCATTAATCGTACGTTCCCATTTACACATATATAATTTGTTGAACTACCAAAATGGCTGCCAGTCTCCTTTTGAAAAGTCAGTTTTCTATAGATTCTAGCTTAATCGTTAGGTGTGGTTAAGTAACATTCACAAAAGAACTACGAAGAGTAACTGGGATGTTCTCGATCAGTCTAAAAAGACCTTCCAAAAAAATCTGATATTTTCTCAGATCTGGGGAAGTGGGCGAGCTTAGAACCTTTTTTACCGTAAGGTTCACGCTGTACAAGGCTCGGGAGCCACTCTAGGTAGAGGGTTACGTTAAAAGACAGTTTATACAAATGGTAGGGGAAGATAACGGTTAACCGTAGACATGAACAGGCTAAGGTTGTAGTGATCGAAGAAACATCCTCTTGAGAGTCTGCTCCACTGAACAGTGATTCTCAGGAAGAAGCTGTTCGAATAGAACTTACTTCCCACTGATGAATTGGTGATTTGCTACAATGTAATGACACTTACATTGTCCTAACCGTAAACCAAAGAATGTAGTTCGCCCGAGCACTTTCCATAGAATTAGCGATAGAGCAGTGAGAAGCTCGTCACATTCTGCCTGTGAGAGAGAGGTTGGAGGATGTAAAATAATTCGTCATACACAAGGACTCGGAGACTCTATCGAGATTGAAAAGTGAGGACTAGGCAATTCCCGCCCCAATATGACAACACTACTTCAGTTTCGACCTGATCTGGCTCTTATAAAGGTAGAGGATAACACGAGGAGTCAGGTACCATCTTTTTCTTTTTTTAAAAAATCGGTATTACTCCATGCAAGGCAGTAAAGCCTCTAAGACATAAGGGGTTACAAAATGTAGAAGAATTAGGAACAGAAACATTAATAATGAGCGGGAAGAGGAAAGCATAATCAGGAGGACAGTAGATAGCAATTGACATTGCATTTAAATTTTTGCAGATTAAAGTTGACTGGAAATCATGGAACCGGAAGGGAGTTCCACAAGTGACAAATGCAATAAAAGAAACTGTAAGAATAGAACTTACGGCTACATCTAGCTAGCTCAACTGTAAATGAGATCTCGACGCCAGTCTAGTACTGCGCTTAAATTTAAACGGTCTAGATACCATAGCGAAGAGCTCATCCGAACAATTACCATGAAGGTTTTTATGAAAAAGACACAGAGGCAGCCCTGTGAGAAAGCTAATGAACCCGAGCCGCCGGATCAGGAACAATAATATTGCTAATTCTTCTTTTGATCTTATCAAGGAGCTCAAAATAAATAGCAGGGGCACCGGACCATATGTGACAGCAATATTCTAAGCATTGACGAATGGTAAATATGTAAGATAGAGTCTGGAGAGAAAAATTGTCTTGCACGACGCAGTGAACCGATTTTCTTAGCAGTTGACTTAGCAATGGATTCAGTATAGTCTTTTCACTTCATGTCAGCTGAGAACGTGAGCCAGAGAAGGCGCTATCCGGGAAGTTAGTATCAGCCATGACTGATAGAAGGCAAGGAGGGGTCTCTCAGATGATTAGTGGAGAGAAATTCCGTTTTAGAGGCGTTAAAATTAACAAGCCATCCTTTGCCTCAGTTAACGATGGACTTGAAGTTGTTTTGGACATCTGCTGCCATTTTGATCTCGTCCAGCTGATCAACCTTACTATCGAAGCAGGAGTAAATGGTTGTGCCATTAGCGTAGATGTCAAGATGAGAGCTGATGTCATCGGAAAGGCCATTAATGAAAATTAAAAACACACTGGAGCGATACCGACCATATATATATATATATATATATATATATATATATATATATATATATATATATATATATATATATATGAATTATTTTCAGAGTGTATAAAATTGAGGAACAAAATGAATAAAAAGTGACTAGAGAAAAAACTATTCTTAGCCGAACTTTTAAACAAATTAAAAAAACATTGATATCAAAAAAAAATATATGGCGAGTTTAGGCATAAAATCTTTATAAACAAACGTCCCTATAAAGAAATGCCTAAATTTACTAAAAACACACTTAACAAATAAAATTACCAACCGCTACATATAAAATCATAAAAATATGCCAGCTAATCAAAAAAATGTTTATTCACTTTCGGTAACAACTTCTATAGACAAAAATTTGTCTTAACGATTTTATCTCATCTCAGCGGTATTCTAGCTTGTCTATTTTTAGAATTTCTAGAAATTTCTAGTAATTGGCCCTTTCAAAAGAAAATGGACGGAAAGCCAATCAGGTTCAGAACTTATTTTATTTACAATCAGATACATAATTTTCATTATGAAACTTTTGTCTACGGAGAAAAATGTTTCTCCTCATTTTTCTCTCGAGTGGAAGTTTTAGTAAAATCTTTTTTTTTACTATTGAGTAGTGAGTTCAATATTCATTGGGAGCCCCATATTTGTAGCCTTATGCCAAACTAAGTTAATGAATAATAACAACAGGTGTAAAATGAGAGACATAAGTGCAGTCAATTCCGAACGCGGAAGATATCAAAAGAATGCATTTTAACGATGCTCTCATCGTCTTGATATATTTTCTCTTATTTTATGCACTCAACACAAAGTTTTAATATAAACATTTGATTAATTACTGAAATTTTTATATAAAGCAACACACATTCCAATTTCGTTAGATCAGTGTTTAACAACGGGTGCGCCCGAGCGCACTAATGCACCTTGAAAAGTAGCTAGGTGCGTCCCTAGTTAAGAGTAGAGTAATTTATGAATTATTTTTATATAAAAAAAAATCTTTATTTTTAAAAAGTTAGGGGTACAAGGCACATGGCTTCCATGACAAAGTCAAGCCTTAGTCATTTGATTTTTTTCAACTGATTGCTAAATTCCTTAATCTTTAAAAAGTAGTGGATAATCTCTTCCACTGTTTCCTTCTTCAAGGGATTTAAATCAGTCATTATCGACCTTCCTAAACAAATAGCAGATTTTTCACATGTCTCTTAAAAATGAAAACGCTACACCTAATCTTTTTGGGGAATTGTTAGGGAAAGCTAATTTACTTCCCTTCTAAAGGACGACAACTCAACACAATTGAGTTACTTCCCTTGTCTGGAGAAGGCGCACGGTACTTCCGAATTCAATATGGTGACAAACTGACACGCAAGTGGAATTCAAGGTTTAAATTCAAACAAATCCTTGCTGTTCTCAGACAGTAAATAAATATATGCTGTTTTATTGTGCGCTAAAATACACTTGTCTTTTATTTTCATTCATTTTTGTTCGTCCCAACAACCTGAGATATAGCAAAATTTTGGCGACGAGGACTCGAAGTTCAAAATCAACATGGCAATTTCATCTGAAAGGCTTAAGGAGAGTTTTCGCCAACAGCAAGAAAAGTTTCAGAAGTCACAACAACAGTTATTAACAACAATGACTGTACAGTTCTAGAATCAACACGAAATTTTCGCAATGGGACAAACCAAAATATCAATTCAACGGATATCTTGGCAAACAATAGAATTCCACTATGACTAAGCGAGCGGGTTTAAACTTTGGATGGATAACTTTGACGATGATTTTTCTCACAGAGATTTAAAATGGAAAATTCGTCACCTAATTCGTAAACTGGGCAATAAGGAACACGACCGTTTTACGAATTATATTTTACCTAAGTAGGCAATAGATTTCACCTTCACCAAAACTGTGGGATAACACAGTGAAGTATTTGTAGAAAGAAAATCTTTATTCAACATTCAATTGAATTGTTTAAAGCTAACAAAGATGAATGCTGACGATTATGTAACATTTGCTGGTCACGTCAATCGTGAATGCGAAAAATTCAAATTAAATTCTCTCACAGAGGAACAGATGAATTGCTTGATTTTTATCGCAAGATAAAAATCCACTCATGCAGCTGTTCTCACTCAACTTTTTTTCAAAGCTGGAACAGGACAAGGACATTACGTTAAAAGCCTTCACCACTAAATGCAATAATTTATTAGCCATCAAAAGAGACATTATGCTGATTAAACAAACAAAAAAATACGATGATTTATTAATAAGCAGCAATATCCACACGAGTAAAAAACCGCGTGATGAAGAGAATCCTTCCTCAAAATGTTGGCATTATAGTGACTGGTATTATGTACGCTTTTGTCTCCGCAAGAAACCTAAGTGTATTATTTGTCACCGGAACGGACATAAAGAAGAATTTTGCGATCGAAATTCACACAAAAATTAAACCCGGAAAAAATTAAAAAAAACAAACAGGAAAAAGTTCGAAACAAACACCGTGTTTGTGACGTTCAAAGTAGATTACGAATCCCGCAGAAAATATATCGTTGTTTCTGTAAACAACAAACCAGTTGGTTTCCAGTTTGATACAGCGTCGGACATAACATTAATATCGCATTTGACTTGGGCACAAATTGAAAAGCCACGTGTGTCTGAAACAAATCATATAGCAATGAACGTGTATGGAATTACAATTCGTTTAACTGGTGAGTTAGCTTGCGATGTTTCCTTTCGAAATAAAACATTTTCTGGCGTGTGTGTTATGTCGCAGATCATTCGAAACTGAATTTAATTGGTTTTAACTGGAAAGAACAACATAATCTGTTTGAAATTCCTCCCATGTGTTCAATACATTTAACCTCACATCGGTTTCTGATAATGAAAATCATTTCACAGGCGAACTTAAAAATAAGTTTAGTGACGTTTTTTAAGATGGACTTGAGTGCTATACAAAAATTAAAGCTACTCTGAAATTAAAACTAAACTCTAAGTAAATGTTTAAACAAAAAAGGCCAGTAGTCTATGCTGCACTGAATATGGTTGAAAAAGAATTGCGACTTCTGCATCAAGAGGGTGTAATAGGAGCCTGTTAATTACTCCACGTGGGTAGCTCCTATTGTTACTGTTAAAAAGGCAAATGGAAAAGCCCGGATATGTACTGATTACTCAACCGTTTTGAATGATTCTTTTGATGCACATCAGTATCCACTTCCAGTGCTGGAAGATCTTTATACAAAACCGAGCAGCTGAATTTGCTTTGCTAAGGTTGATTGTTCTTATGTTTTTCTTCAACTGGAAGTTGTCGAGAAGTCCAAAGATTTCCTTACTATCAACATCCACAATTCAGATTTAATAGTCTTAACTTCGACGTCAAACCAGTACCAGCCATTTTCCAACAGGTAATGGACGCCATGCTGATCGGATTGACAGGAGTTGCAGCATTCATCGATGGCATCAGCGTTGCAGGTGCAACTCAAAATAAAATTTTACAGCGTTTATTTTCTGTTTTCATCCGAATTCAACAATACGGATTCCATGTTAAAGCTGAAAAGTGAATTTTTCCGAGGACAAATCAAATATCTTCGGTTTATTTTTGACAAAAATGGTAGACGACCAGACTCGGAAAATAAAACCATACTAGAACCAACAAATGTAACAAAATTACGTTCTTCCTTTGGCTTGGTTAGCCACTACAATGCTTTTTTGCCTGAACTTAATCGAATTCACGTACCCTTCAATGATCTTTTGAAAAAAGATGTTACATGGGAGTCGTCTGACACATACCAGGCAGCCTTCAAAAAGGTAAAGTCCTTACTTTTTTCCAATCTGACACGCTACAACAAATCCATAGATATTGTTGTAGTTTCTGAAAGCTTCCAATGATGGTATTGGAACTGTCATTTTTCATATTTTCCCTGATAGAAGCCAAAAGGCAATAGCACACGCATCCTGCAGAGCGTAATTATAGCCAAATTTGAAAAAGAAGCATTCGCAATCGTCTTTGCTATTAAAAAAGTTTCACAAAATGGTGTACGAGCGTCATTTCACTCTGATCACAGATCACAAGCCTCTTGTTAGTATTTTTGGATATAAAAAGGCATCCTAGTGTACACAGTAACCGCCTGCAAAGATGAAGTGTTATGATGTTAGATCATATGTTTTCTATAAAACAAAATTCAATCAAAGTATTTCACGCCGATGCATTATCTATGCTCATGACAACACAAAAGTAAAGACTCGATAATCGCAGTATTATCTCTAGAACCAGAAGTCACTTCAGTGCTTACATCCACTGTAAGAGCATTATCAGTCACTTCTACAATGATCCGTGAAGTCACAGCTTCTGATCCAGTGTCACAGAAAGTGATATGCTTCCATTGTACAAAATGGTCAGAAGTATGTACTGACAAAATTTTCAGCGTCGATTTTAATTGTCAGAAGTCGACGGATGTCTTCTTTTTGCGGAACGCATGATTGTCCCATCTTCATAATTTGAAAAAGTGATAAAGTAATTCCATTATGGTCATTAAATGAAATTCCTAGCACGCAGCTATGTTTATTGGCCAAACATGGAGAAGCAGTTGGAGGAATTGGTACGCAAATGCTCCAATTGCCAACTGGCAGCAAAACCTCAGGAAAGATACACTGACTTCCTGGCCTTTCCCTGAATCACCTTGGTCACGTCTTCACATTGATTTTGCTGGACCCATCAAAGGGCAGTATTATTTTATCTTCGTTGATGCTTACAGTAAATAGCCAGAGATTTTTCAGATGAATCGCATTAACTGGGATGAAACAATTCTTAGGTTATAGTAAATCTTCAGTCGATTTGGAATTCAACAGATACCAATTTTTGATAATGGCGCTGCTTTCACTTCAGCTGTATTTTCAACTTTCACTGCACAGGGTAGTATTCAAAATATTAGAACACCACCTTTTCATCCACAATCAAATGGACAGCGTTTTGTAGATACTCCTCAAACTCGACGGGAAGGGAAACAAGAAATATTGGAAACATTCCTCGGATGTTAGAGAGCTATACACAATCCAAACACACCTAATGGAAATTCACCAGTAGAAGCACTGGCGAACCGTAAAGTTTGTTTACACGTAGATATCCTCCATCCGACTACAAACCATTCCCTAAAAAGGAACAAAGTGTTGGAAGAACAATGGAGCAGGTAAACGCAAATATGTACCTGGAAAAATGGACCCAAGGACGCATTATACATTGCTCTGTAAAGGTTACGTATGATGTGGAAATACAGGCTTCAGTCTTGGTTCGACATGCAAACCAGTTACGGCCAAACTTCACTTTAACGCTGGACAGTCTATTGGACACCTTCGAACTGCATCAACAAAGTTCCCAAGTAATGCCAACGGACAAAGATAGAATCCAGCAAAAAAGTGCACCAAGGAAATCATATCGACTACGAAGTAAGCTATATCCACTGCAATTAAACCCCCGACAAAAGTCAGACGATCATCAGGCTAAAAAGTGGTGGTGTTTGGGAAAGCTAATTTACTCCCCTTGTAAAGGACGATAACTAAAAATACAATTGAGTTACTTCCCTTGTTTGGAAAAGGAGCGCGGCATTTCCAAATTTAACATGGTGACAATCTGACGCGCACGTGGAATTCATGTTTTAAATCCAAACAAATCTTCGCTGTTCTCAGGTAGTAAATAAATACATGTTGTTTTATTGTGTGTTAAAATACAGTTGTCTTTTATTTTTGTTTATCCCAACAATCTGGGATATAACAGGAATGCTAAACCAAAATTTCACATTTTCGAATTTCATGATTAATTTTTCCTTATTAAAATTTAAAGTCCGCCCCAGAGTTTTAGTTATCTACAAATGCGCCCTGAATTAAAAAAAAAAAGGTTGAGAAACACTGCTTTAGATTTACAGAAAGATAACCGCTTTAGACAGATACGTATGTCTGTATGTGCAAATCTTGAGTGTTCATGATGCATAATCAATAAATATATTTTACATAAAAGCATTAAATTTGTTATTTCATTTACTATATATTTTCAAAGTGAAAACTATCGCTTCAGACCTGGAAATGAACAAAATGATTGATTGATTCGTTTTCAGCGGTTTATCGACCCTTTGTAGGTTATTTAAAGCCAGAAAAATTTGTTTTTGATTGTAAGAATTTCTTTTTGAGATACTAATGGTTTGCTGATACACGTCTTACTAATTAACTCATAATTGGAGAGGAGGGAAGAAGCGAAAAAGTATTTGCACGCAAGTGAATATAATGAACTCAACGAAAATTGGAACTCGGGTCTCCGATTAACAATTCTGAACTATTACACCATTACACCGGACGTGCATCCAAGCTTATAGCACCTGGTATTTCCAAGCGGTCACCCATCCAGTTTCGACGTTGCTTAACTTCGGCGATCGTATGAGAAACGGTGTTTCCATGGGATGTGTCAGTACTTACTGAACGAAAATGAACGAAAAATCTCTCTAGAAAAAAAAAGCAAGGATCAAAACAGAAAAATATTGACGCTAATCTTAAAAATAAAATCTGATGAAGCTGCAAAAATACCCCCCCCCAAAAAAAACAATATTTTTCAATTTTTCAAACAATAAAAATAAAGAGCTACCATTTTTGAAGCGTTTGGAAATGTCTAAATAATATTTCTGAACATTGTTAATCAGCCAGTATTTAGAAGTTGGAATTCACAGAAATGCATCATCTTTTAATCCAAGTAGAACATTTTTGAACATTTTACTGTTTGAACTTTAAAATGTGTAGCAGTTTGACTAACTAGGGTATCGCAGAGTACATCGTATTAATTATACCGACTCGTACGCTGCTTTTACTTTTTTCAAATTTATAAGAATAAATTTTAATTGCAATTCAAACAGCATTCTTAACGACATGAAAATGCAAGTAATTGTTTTTAACTGAGACTAAAAAAAATAAGTGAATAACATGAAGGCTGGTTTTTGAACGTGTTTAAGATATGAATAACAAGAGACAGACAATAACCTAATAAGAACAACTGCATTGTAAAAGAACGTGTCGGAAAAATATAACAAAGCCTAAGTAATATATATTCACTAGCAAATGATTATAACTGATGAAATAGTTTAAATTGGCAAATGTCGAACTGAATACTAGGATGGAAGAGTGAAGTGGGATTTTTGCTGTCGTTTGTATTGATTCTTATGACAGTAAACCAATTTTTTAAGCCTATCTTTGTTTTCCTCTATTCAATGTTCAATTTCTGATTGTAGATATCAAAATAACTTGGTTATAACACGTTTTATAATACAGCATAAAGAAGTCTGAGTATTGCCTAAATATTTTTAAAGGACTAGCTGAAATTTCTGAGTTAAGAAGACTTGAATAGTTTAACGGTCAAAGGATATATCAAAGGCAAGAAAAGAAGACGAGAGTAGCGAGTAATTTTAAATTGGCAAATGTCGAACTGAATACTCGTCATTCCAGACAACATAAGAGCTTCGACATTCGATGAGATGTAAGAAAAATCCCGGTATAACTAACACCAACAGAAAGAAAGTTGCCATCTTAATGATAGATTTAACATCTCAACACCATTAATATATATTTGATTCGGTCATAACTGTGACTTATTCTCCACTCTGCAGCCTCTTTTCCCAAAGATGCACCGTTGCAATTCTGTCGCTAATCTACCGCTATGTCCATGGCAGATGTTTAGATGAGCTCCATTCTTTACTTCCGCCAATTCAGATATTTGCAGCTAAGACACCCCCCTGCTACATCCACGAAATCGAAACAACGTCATTTCCTCCGTATTCCAAATGTAAGAAATTTACAATCAGTCATCTTTTTTTCAAAGAACTGCCACTTTCTGGAGCACATTCCCGCCTGGCTGCTTCATGGAACACTATAATCTTGAACTCTTCAAGTCAAGACTCAATATTTATTTACTTTTCTTAATCTTCACTTCCTACCACATTCACGTTAATCTCACAAACCTCATTTATCATTACCATTTTAAAATTAATCCTCTACCTTGAGAGGCTCTCCAGTTTTGTATTAGGGGAATTCTAGTATAAAAAAATATACTTACATAAAGCTTCATATTTTCACTTCCCTATTTAGATGGTAATCAAACCTGGTTAGGATCGATAATGTCATCATTTTCACGATCACGAGTCCCGTAACCCATTAAGGTTGTAGGGGCACCACACGTGCTGGGCAAGATGGCCTGGCGGTCCCCAACCCTCTCCAGTCTTGTTCAGAATATTCCTTCTCTTAGGTTAGTCGCCAACCAAGACTATAGGATCCAGTCTTTTTCTATTAGCCCATAGCTGGCGCTGGTGGTGAGGGAGAGATGGGGGTCATATCTTTCCGAAGTGAATGTAATGAACTCGACTGGAATTTGAACTTTTCAATCCGAGCCGTTAACCATTACTCCATCGTGCCTCCATCTCTTTACTGTAAATTATTTTATTTGATATCATGACTGGATGACCCCATTAGACGCTACGCTGTGTTTGGTGCTGACTGGCCAACCTGGTCTTGTTATAACATATCAAGAAACAACTAAGTATTTGTGATATAATATATTTTAAGGAGTCTCACCTATCAGATACCAAGATTTGAGCTTAAGACATTTTTTTTATCTATGGTTCAATGATCTACCACTGAATTATCGTCTCGATACAATTTCTCGATTTATATATATATATATATATATATATATATATATATATATATATATATATATATATACACACACACACATACATATATATTATAATATTGTTTTATTTTTTTAGAAACCTGTTGCCATTTGCAATATGGGAAGAAAGTCACGATGTCACATTTGCGTTTTCCGAAAGTAAATGAACATCCATGGACAAAAAGCAATATTTGATTATTCTTTACTGACCTTTTCAATGAAATGTCTTGTGTGCGTCAGCATACTGCTAACCCGGGTTTGTTTGTTTCATTATTTTTTTCAATCATATATGCATGCGCCAATATAGGATTCATTCTTAATGACAATTACTGAAGAATAAAAGTCAGTTTTGTCATCCACATGGTTACTGAAGCAACATGTCCCATATTATTCGATCCTTGTTAGTCGATGTACCGAGAAGATTATGTTAAAACAAGCATTAATCAGATGAACCAAGAAAGAAACTTTAAATGAAAAGGAATAGAAGTTATTAAAATATGACCAAACTTTTCTGAAAAATAAAAATAACAATAAAAACAAAGTCGTATGACAACCAGTATTAGTTCCTGCGTCCAAAATGCTCAAATAGTCGATTTGGTAAAGAGATGACTTCTTGATAATATCGACCTATCAAACTGTTAGGAAGCGTGCAGTACGGTTAGGAACTCTGCTTGAAAGCATTACCATGATTTACATCCAAATGATGTAACTGAAATTGGGTACATAAAACTATTCAGAAGCTATTGTGCGATATTTTCCAGAAACTGTAACGAAGGTGCGCTGCGCATACATGTAGTATATGCCATAGATAAGTTCTGAGGGTGTTAAAGAAACACAAATATCTATTAGGTTGGTGCAAAAATAATGTCGTTTTCTCACATATGTTACTATGTGAGAAAACGACATTATTTTTGCACCAACCTAATATCTATCTATCTATCTATCTATCTATCTATCTATCTATCTATCTCAGTCTGATCCATATCTATCTATCTATCTCAGTCTGATCCATATCTATCTATCAAACCCAGTCTCACTCATATCTATCTACAGGTTGTGATGGATAAATTGTCGTCTAAATTAAGAGAAAATAAAAAATAACACTGACATCTCATTTTAACAGATATATTTATCAAAATTACACAAAAATATCTTGAAATACTAAATTTATTCAATAAAATCACCATTCAAACACTGCCTCCAAACGACTTAGGAATCTTCTGCAACTCTTCTGGATGGTCTCCTTGTTTAAGTTGGCGAATGTTGCCATAATCTTCAGTTCATCTTTGGTGTTACAAGGAGTTTTGTTGGTCTTTTACTCAACTGCGCCTCACACATAATAATCAAGGGGTTTGCAGTCTGGAGAGTTAGGCGGCTAGATATGATGGGTGGTGTGATCGGAGAAATTGTCTGACAGCCATGGCTGTGTTCTCCTTCTTGTGTGCCATAATGCAAAGTCCTGTTGCCAAATAAGGTCTTCCAGAAACCTGTCTCTTTACCCAGGAAGCACTACCTCCTCAAGGCACTTGATGTAGGCCTATGGACGCATAACGTTGACGTCACTAGTGATCACTCCAAACACATTCACAATCACCATTAGACTCATCCAACTCTTTCCGAATCCTCTGTACTGTCCTCAAATACTCTGAAATGTTCGTATTGGAGATTTTGGTGCGAATGCCAAGCAGTACAGCATACCGTTTCCACACTTCTGGCGATGTGAATTGCGGCATGGTGCTCTTTTTCTTACAAATAGCGTCCAACTGCCCTTATACAGACGACAAAATAAAAAAAACAAAAAAACGCAAATGTGCGAAATTAAAAATATATATATTGCGAAAATGTATGCATTGCACCCTATATATATTAATCTCAGTCTGATTCATATCTATCTATCTATCTAGCTAGCTAGCTCAGTTTAATCATTATCTATCTATCTATCTATCTATCTATCTATCTATCTATCTATCTCAGTTTAATCATTATCTATCTATCTATCTATCTATCTATCTATCTAAGAATTTTCATGCTTTCTTGAGAAAGATAATAGAGTTGTTTCCCTTTATCTTATCCACATTTTTAAATGCCGTGTTTCTTCTGTTAGATTGTTACACAAGGCTAAAAAATTCATAAGCTATTGAGTCCGTAGCTGGAGTTCTTACATATATAATAATAAAACCTTTATGCCTTGTTGTCCAGGATCCATAAAACTAATGAAGTTCAGTTATAAGACTAATGATTAGATGACAATATGGTGTTAATAATCATTGTTATAGAATATTTGATGCTTTCCTTCAGTTTTATACAGAATGCTGTGAAAAGTGTTTCTCAAGTTTCTCACTTCAACAATATGTTTGAAGGAAGCAGCGGATAATAAAGCCTTTATTCTCTTTTTCTCTTGGTTGAACAAGGATTTCACTCGATAGGCGAATGACGAAAAGGAAGTCGAGACGTTTTTAATATATTGCGTGTCACTGAGTGCAGATTATTTTAATTGATCTCAATAAATTAACCGTTGAGTTTGAAGAAAATGAGGAGGGTTGCAATCAATTTTACAGAATGGAAAGATTACTATACGAAAAATATTTTAGTCAATCGCTTCTTTTCAATGTAGGAAGCAATCTACAATTTACGATATGTCATAGATTCCGTCGTCAGTAATAGTTTTACTTAATACAAAGTTTCGTCCATAAGAATTTATGTAAATTACGATCTAATGTGCAACCGTATATTTATAAGAATTACTTGTTTAATAACATAAGAGAATAATTATTAACTGGTAAATTATTCATGAGTATAATATTAATTTAATAACAATTATAATTATTAATAATAATTTAAAATTTTATTAATTAATAATTGTAATTGCATGCATTATTATTGTTATTATTTCCTTTGATTTCTGTTATTTACACTAAGTTATTTATTACACTTTCTATTAGTAAAGGATCTAAGATAGTTCCCCAATCTCCGAGTGTATGTCCCATTTTTACTCATTGACTTAAATATAATAAAAACTGCATTATGGACACAAATAAAAACACGCCATGTTTTGTGGGTTTAAAATTACAAATATTTTGTTAACATCCCTTCAGCTATTTGCTTGTTTTTTAATAACTTTTTATTTCTTCTTTACGAATCATTTATTTGTGTTCAACTTTATTGCCATTAACATCTGTCTATATTTCTGAGATATTTATATTGTAACTATTTAAACTATTTACATTGATATATATATTGTAACTATTTACACTATTTACATTGTTCTGACTGTTGTTCTTATCATTATTGTCATTTCGACCCTTGTACGCTTCAGGCCTCCCAAGTGATTGGAATTTCGAACCGAACCCGTTATTTTCTCTACCGGGGTAGATTGTTCTAGTTCCACGTGTCATGCCTCTTCTGGATATCTCAGTATCAGTTATTTATCTTTAACTCAACTCTCCAAGTTATTGTTCCCTTCTGCTGTAGCCAGATATTGAACTCCCAAATCTCTTGGTCAAGTCAATGGATAATATCAACCAACCCTTTTATCGACTGGGCCATGTGTCCTTGATCACTTGATGAAGGCCGGAGCGTACAACGTTCGAAACGTCGTGAATATGGCAACAAAGATGAGTACAACAGTCCGAACAATGTAAATAGTGTAAATAATTGCAATACCCCATCTCAGAAATATTTAGAGATATTGATTTCTGTTGTATAATCATTTCCCAGAAGATTAGGTCAGAAATGGTACCATGATATTTTCCACTGGGTATAGACAAACTAAGGTCCCACACATATTACATAGATAAAGCCCTTCGTAAGGTGTGAGTTGTACTTGTGAGTACAATTTTTTTTATATTTCTTTAAGGCATGGTCTAAAAGAGAACGCTTTAACGAGTCTGTCAGAACCTTTTCCAATCAATCCGAGTGCTCCAACTACAACTGGAATTATTGATGTCCTCACGTGCCACATTTTTTAGATTTCCACTTCAAGATCCTTGTGTCTTGATAGTTTTTGAAGATCTTCAAAGATGCATTACAGTCTTCAGCAATTCCCATTGCAATAAGAAATATGTACAAGTATACAAACCTTATTTAAACCCTTAATTCGGTATATATTCGTATACGATTACCGTGCTTTGTTTACGTTTTAGTGCAAAGTTAAAAAAAACAAACAAACACCCTTCTTATGGATTTCTTCACATAAAATCAGGTCTTATGGGATACTAGGACTATATCGAATATGTGACAGAGGCATTGTTAGAAAATGATTTTTAGAGGTTGGATCGATTTATTATGAATTTCTGTTGCAAACAGAGCGGACCCATAAACTCGTGAAGTACATCGACAGAAATAGATCTTTTTTATTGTTATATACCGCATCTATGAACACTAATGGCTATGTCCCAATCCTCATAAATACGTTGGACATTATTGTAAGCGGGGGTAATATGCTGTCTAAGTAGTCCACCGCTAGCAGTAGTTTACTTACTTCACGCCACTGGCGAGTATTGTATTTTGTTGTTATAATGATTACCATTTCCAACTTCCGTTTTGGTTATCCCTCATTCAGTAACCTTTTACAACACTTATCCATATACGTGTATATATTAGATATTATTAAATTAATGTTTCAGTTTGACATTAAAATTTTGATTGAAATTTCCTTCCATATTAAATTTGTTTCTTTTTATATATGAGACTTTTGATTTCCGTTGCGCAACCGGTGATCATTCACCTCCTCGCTCCACCCTGGTCCTCAGCCTAACAGAGTTAGGTGGAGATGACAACAAAGCAAACGTGAAAGTAATCGTCACTCAACTATCTAAAATAAGTATAAAAAGATCATTCTCCGTCCACAAAGACACTTCACGTATATGCATATATCCGATTATACGAAGTAATACATGTTTATTAAATTCTAATTCATGATAAGTCAACGCAGTAGTTCATATATCAAGACAGATTTACAAAATGCTATGCCAGATCCTTCATTAGTGCATTGGTCAGAGAATGCGATCAATAACTGCTGCCTTGAGCCAAGGTTTAGTACTCAAATATCCATAAAGTGCGAGGTTGTTATATTTCTTTTTGAATCGCAAGACTGATTTCGTTGACCTTGGTTATAACGATTTGGATAACTATATCAACGCATGGGAGAAAGTGTAGCCTGTCAACAAGTTTTATTTAACAAGCTCTCCTCCAGCTCATCTTGAAACATCTCTAGTTGTTAATTATGGAGATCGAGTTACTTGAAGATTTTAATGCTCATGGAATAAAATTCTAGGAAATCGATAATTTGTATCCATTTCCCAAGTAACCTCCAGCCTGTTCTACTCTAAAAGCAAACGCCCGAGAAGAGAAGAGGCTGCCCGAGGAGATCATTTCAGACCAATACAAAAGTTAATATGTAACCATCTTCACTGTATTTTATTATTAAAACCAAATCGCCTCAGCAAATACAAATACGTGAAGATATTTTCATAATTTGGGCAGAGATCTAAGTTTCAAGCCAACCGCTCGAAGAAAGAACTTTGACATAATTTTAAAATACTTTTTCTTCGGTCGAATATTTCAAGATGAAGATTGAATGACTGATTTGTTTGTTTAACGGCATATCAACTTGTGAGTCATTTAATGCCGAAATTTAATTGAAATATTTTGAATACTATTTTATAGCGTCAGCTAAATATAATTTAAATGCAATTATATTCAAGTACAGATAAATGTATTGTTGCCATTTTGCAATAAAATGCATTGTTGGTAATTCTACTAGAAAATGTATTGCTGGTCATTTTATTAGAAATATGTATTGTTGATAATTTTACTATAAATATGTATTGTTGGTATTTTTCATATAAATATGTATTTTTATACTTTCATAGTGTTTTATTTTTGTTTGGGGGTTCACTATTTGCCCATAGCTGGGACCCTAACAGGTGCTACCACCCTGCGTCAGGGTGGAACTGGGAACAACAATTAAGAGGTGGTTCCACGCTCCTCAAAACCTTCAATCTCCCGATCAACGACCTCGCTTACAGATGTAGTTTATCATCATACCCAGGATTATGATGATTTTAAGTGTTTCATACCAAAGATAAAGAAAGTTAAAAATTGAAGACTTTTACCTGGGCTATATTAATTAGTGATAGAATATTTATTGCAAAAAACATATTTCTTTTCTACGTTGTAAAGATTGATATTTCTTATGATAATGAATTTTTGTGATGGTTTGGTTGCAAAAGAAAATATATCTTTGGCTATTTTGTCATATTGTGAGTTCTGAGGGTCACCAATGTGTAGGTAGATGTTGGAAAATTGTAGTAATTGTGACTGATTAGAGGCAAACGAATCCCAACAGTAGATTTGGTGCTGGCTGAGCTGAGGTCATTAGTTGAGGCTAAGATATGTTGCTGCTATTTGGTAAACGGTACGTATTGACTATCCGTGACGTCGTGAAAAATAATTAAAAATAAAGTCACTTGCCGCACCACGAAGGTTAATATAGCAAAGTCAGATATAATGGAGAAGCTTCGCACGCTTGTAAGTAAGGAAAGAGAAAATATTATTATGTTATTGGATTTTATACCAGGCGACAAAACATACTCTTAACTCTATCTAATTAGGGCAATATGGAGGTGCTGCTTGGGGAATAGATCCTCAGAGACTAGGCGCATTTCATTTGTATCGTGTGTCACAAGAGGCATTGAAATTGTGAAATAAGGAAAATACGAAATTAGAAGTAATGACAACAAAAACGAAAGATACGCTGTACACTGGTTTTTGACTGATTTTTTTTTTTTTTACAGTTTATCAACCCTTTGTGGGTTATTTAAAGCCGAAACGTATTTTAGATTGCACGAATAATTATTTTTGTTACGAGTGAAAATTGCATTAAAATTTTCTTTTTAGAATGATTATTCTAGGTACACGACCTACTATTTAACCCATGGCTTGAAGGAGAAGGGATAGATTTATTACTTTCTTAATGATATTTGCGCGTAAGTAAATGTAACGAACCCGACTAGGCTCTCCGATTCTCGAAGGGGTAGAGTGTTGTTCTCCAGGAATTTAGAGACCAGCTGAATAAAAGCAAAGGACAAGAATGTCGTCCATTCGAAGAACCAATAACAACAAATACAAAAAGAAAAAAAAACAAACAAAGATCCAAACACACGATGCATTTGGTATGCATACATTAAGCAAAATACACTGTCAGATTTTATTATGATCGCTAACACTTTCACAAAAAAATGGTTTTAATTAATCGACGTTCGTAATAATTTCACGATACAATATATAATAAATTAATCCTGTAGTATCCAGTTTATATCTGTTTTTATAACGAATATTTACAATATCTTTGATGATGTAAAATTTTATTAGCAACTAGAAGGCTTTTTGTAGTACTAGTAGCAATATTAATAATATATTATTAATATTACTACTAGTACTACTATTACTACTTCTATAAGTGGTATTTCTCGTGGATAGATGTGTTTGAATTGTGGTTATTTTAATATCAACCGAAAAGATCTTACTAAAGAAAACTATGTCTCCCGACAGGAATCGAACTTGTATTTCTTTTTCCATCTTCTCCAATTGTCTCAATATTTCCTGCGAGTGTTAAATTCTCTAAGCCTTCTTTCCTGGTTATGTGTCTGTAACTTTTTCTTTTAGAATTATTCAGGAATAAAAATGTATGCTGTACTTTGTGTATATAAAAGTCGATGCTTCCAAATCAGGTCATTGTCAATATTTTTTATCAGGATCGATATTATAAGCTGAAAATCATATTTTATATTGCTCATCATCCTGAACATTTTACCAACATCGTTTGGTTGATACCAATTTTAATCTCACATTATGTGGTGCAATATTTTGTTCAACTTGCTATTTTATAGTAAGTAATAGCCTGGCTTCGGATCACGACATTATTGTCCTGGTAATGGCAATTTTTATTACGTTTCTTAACCTCAGTTACCAATTTCTTTACAACATAAAATCTCCGAGACAGATTATTTTAAAACACCAAACGTAAAATCTTTTTTAATTTTGTTAACAGATTAGTTACTCTAAATGTGTTTTACGAAGGCATTAGTCACATTGATCTTTAGACATGCGCACTCAATACAAATTGGTCTGTAGTGCGTTTTTAACTTACTATAGAGCGTGCAATTTTCTTATTTTTTTAAAATACATTGATTTGCTTATTTCAGGCAAATTAAGGGTAATTGATAAATAAACTTCCAATATTGACGTTCTGCGGTTTTTATTCTATGAATTTCTATATATAAAATAATCAAAACTGATTGCAGAAAATATTGGCTATAATATATTGCTATATTATTATTTTTTTTTTAATAATTATTTACAAAATAAAAAGATATAAGTGGAGAAAATAAACTGGAGGAGTTCTAGTAAAAATGCCAATCAGAAATGTAGTATCTCTCATAAAACTTCCTGCCCTGTCGACAATTGTATATTGTTAGGACTTGTCAAAATAAAAATAAAAAAAAAACCCAAAAAACAAAAACAAAAAAAATGTGGCCGACTCGGGAGCGCTATTTCTGTCTGTGGGGTCTATGATCTCGCCCACCCTGATAAACAAGCCAATTTTTAAATTGTAAATTATCACTCGCACTTACAAAATGTGAATAACTCCCTGCTTTTTGAGTTGTTGCGAGGCAAATTTTGATTTAAAATTATAATTTCGAAAGAGTTCCAAAAATTTAATAAAAAACAATAAACAAACAAACTTTAATTCAAAATTTCTTGATGTGACTTGAGATACGTAACTTTTTTACATTATTTGGGGTGAATTAACAGAAAAGATCCAGGATTTCTTCTATTTTTATTTATTTAAAGAAATGTGGTTAATATTTATCTTTTAAATAATTAATCAGACAGAGTGTTTTAAAAGCATATGTGAGATAATCCTATCTCCTCTCCCTCTCTCTCTCTTTCTCTCTCTCTCTCTCTCTCTTGTAACTAACCGTGGCAATAAATATAACTATCCATGACAATAAAGTTTTCACCGCTAATTATTCTACTTAGTATTTTTATTATATTACAATATGCAAGTTTTTTTTTTTTTTTTTTTTTTTTTTAAGTTTGGAAATATTTTTATCTTAAATACTTCAAATATTACAAAAATAAGAGCAAAAATTTACCAAAAGAAACCTGAAAATTTATGAAGCAGTAATAATTTCAATGGTGTGTGAATATAGAAACATTAAAACAGTTAAACTAAATTACCATGCCGATTTAAAGAGACAATGACGATTTCACAGTGCGAGAACCAAAATAAAATATACAGGGTTTTTTCGAAATTCTTGTCACCCCCTACATAATATAATTTTCTATTTCAGATGGCTGACATGAAAATAATGGTATTCATACAGACCTTCACGATGTTTGACAGTGTCGATGAAAGTGAATAAACTGAATCTAGTACATGTGCTTTGTATTACTAGATTACTTGTTCTTCTACCGTTTTTATTACTTTTTGCTATGAGTGACAAGACTTTCGGACCACCTTGTATATTTGGTCGAGCTAGCTCGGATAAAAATGAAATGTCCATCACCATAATAAGATGAAAAAAAAGTTTGATATGTTTTCTTCAGTAAGGAGAAGCAATACAGTTTTCATAAAATTGATGAGGAGGCAAAGAAATATTTGAATATTGGCAAAATATTCATTTAATATACTTTTGACGATTTCAATTACTTTAAATTCCTACAGGTCATATATTTTGATATAAAATTACAGTATTTGACGGCATATAAGACGCACGGGTGGATAAGACGCACTCCAATTTCAGAAGGAAAAAAATCAAGAAAAAATTAGTAATTAATAAAATTAGTAAAATTATTAGTAAATGGTACAGTCTAGGCTATATTTATGAGGTATTATTTTGGTTAAACAGGCCATGATTACAATTAAACGGAACATAATAAAAAAAGAACACGAGCCTATAAAAACTTTATTATATCCAAATGTAAGAAAACAAAATAAAAATCAAGCAATTATTACAATTGAGCAAAACAGTACAGTTACCATTAAAATTTTATTCATCTTCAAATCCATAAAATTCGTCGTCTTCGTTATCAAAACTCTGATACTCATTTTCAATACTGCCAACTGTGTTAATTAGAATTAATTGCAAATTTCGGAAGTATATTAATAACTCATAGGCACGTATCTAAAAAAGTTCTCCGAGTAAATGTAACATTTTTACTCGTTGAGTTAAATATAATAAAAACTGCGTTATGGTCACAAATACAAACACACGCCATAATTTGTTCATATTACAAATATTTTGTTTGACATTCCTTCAGATATTTTGTTACTTTTTAACAACTTTCTGTTTCTTTTTTACGATTAATTTGTGTTCAACTTTATTTGCATTAACTTCTGCCTGTATTTCTGAGATGAGGTATTGTAACTATTTACCTTATTCGGACAGTTGTCCTCATCTTTATTATTATATTCACAACGTTTTGGTCGTTGTACGGTCTAGCCTTCTTCAGTTGTAATTTCGGGGCGAACCCTTTATTTTATCCACTGCCTTTTCTGGATATCTTAGTCCATAAGGTCACATGGCCCAGTGGATAAAAGCGTTGGTTGAAGTAATCCAGTATCTTAACCGAAAGAGTTGTGAGATCAATACCTGGCCACAGCAGAGGTAAAAAAAATAACTTGGAGAGTTGAGTTGCTAAAAGGGAAATAACTGAAACTTACAACAGCCCTAAAAATGTAAATAGTTTATTTGTATTGTTAGAGAATTTTGTACAAATAACTTTCATCTTAAATTTTATTCACTTTCTGTCTGAATTTCTGGCATGGGGAGATATCATTATTTACACTAATTTATCATTATTTAGATGCGGATTATTGTCCGCGTCTTTGTTGTTGCTACCACAATCTTTCGGGTGTTGTGCCCTCCGACATTCATCAGGTATATGTTCATCTGGCTCCGATCTGAACCCTTTATTGAATCTACGGGGTGGGGGTGTATACTGTTCTCGTTCCAATGTCTATGTCTCGGGATATCTCGTCTAGCTTTTATTTTCGGTACACCTCAGTTATTACTTGTCCAGTTTCCAATGAATTCAAGTACATACTGTACGTCCCAGGGATTGAACTCATAATTACGATGTCACCAAATTCACGAACCAACCCTTTAATCCACTTTCTTTAAAAAAAGTCAGGCTGAAACATCGAAAAGCCGTAGTGAGACAATGAAATCAGGTATGATTGGTCATGTATAGAGGGAAAAGGGTAGTGATCAGCCCTTGTGGAATTTAATGAAAATACTGGATAAGGAGGAAAACTGGAGAGTTAGACGTCTAAAAGAATCAGCGAATATGGTACTCTACGGCGACCTCCTTAGCAGAAAAATAAATACGATATTGAAACCGCTAAATAAAGAAAGACAACTGATAGCCTATCTTCAACAGGAGCAGCTTGTGATTTTATATCATGGGCTGTTTTGCAGGTCCCCAGTGAATATGTGGTATTGTGCTATACGCAGGATTGAATGGTGATGGATGAGTTCTTGTGGTAATTGGATAAATTGTATTGGATGAATGGGTCGGGATTGTGATGAACTTGGGCCAGGATAGATAGCAAAGACCAGTCTTTCCACACTTCCCCTTCGGCCATGTGCCACAAAATTATTGTACTTTTTACAATAATATATAAATAAATATATCAACAGCAACAGCTGTAACAAAAGAGAAACGTTTCAGTGAGTGGTGTCAAGCACGATCAGCAGTAGCAGCACTAGTCGACAAGCAAGTTAGGTTTAATGTTCTACAGAGTTGTTGCACAAGCAAAGCATTGGTTTGTGAATCTGGTGAGTTCAATTCCTTGGCTGGGCAGTGTGTATTTGAGCTCAGTGGCAACAGGGCAAGCAATAACAGTGTAGTGCTAAAAATAAGAACTAGACGAGATGTCCCTAGACATGCACAATGGAACAAGATTCGTTTATTCTCTTAGATTAAATAAAGGCCTAACTATTCAAATGTAATGTCAATCGACATCTCCAGTTACCTTGATCTATCCACTATCCTTCTCCTCATCCTTTCTTCTATCCCTCCTATCTGCTCTCGCTCCAAATCTTCTGCAACCCCCTGCATCCTAGTGACTTCCCGCCTTGCTCGGGGCGTAATGCTTAAAAAAAAACAAAAAAAAAAAACAAAACAAAAAACAAACTTAAGAACCGGGTCGGCATGCATTTTGTTTGCTTATACATTAAGTCACCGAAATTTTGTTTTATAATTTGCTGTAATTTCTACAGATGAAGTAAAAATTGTCCACCTTGTACTTGTAAACGTCTCTTGAAACCTCGCAATAGTTTTGCGCGTATTAATCTAGCAAAATTCGTGCTACCAGGAATAAATTAGAATAGACTCGTTCTTGTTATAAAATAAAGTAAGATGCTCAAATATTTTGCTTTAGTTCAAAATCAAAAGTTTTTTTTATAAAAAAAAATAACTCCTGATGTTCTAAAAAAATAAAATGTAAAAAAAAAACTGCTTATCTTGGGGATAATCCGTGAAAATATTAAATAAGAGAAAAAAAAACATCAGTTACGTTTAATTACTGAATATGTCAACCTAAAACGATTTGTCTTCTATTTCTTCATGAGATATCTTATTTGCCTCTCTGGATTTGTTTAAATGATGTTATAAATTACTTCTTAACAATATGAATTGCAGAAATGTGGAAATTTGAAACGATTACTAAAATGCAAATTGATCTCTGGTTTCATATATTAATATAATTTAATGTTTGTTTGTTTTATTAGTTTGCTATACATAAATTTAGAAAAAAGTTTTTAGTTTCATTAATCAAAATAAGATATTTTCTTCTTTGTTTTTATTTGACATTGTTTCGCGCCCATTAGAAGTAAAATAAATGTTTCAATTTATCGTGTTAATAGCATTTAAATAAATTTCTATTTATTTCTTTTATACATGTTTTTAGACTGTTTTTATATCGAAAATGAATTGAAAATCTTTTTAATTGAAATAGCCCCAATAGCATTAAGTTACCAGTTTGATACGGGGAATCATCAACTTGTGTCAGCGTTAACTCGTTTATCGAACAGAGATGTTTTCTTATTTTGGAAGAAGATATATATTTATGGGATAGTTTGTAGTGGCGATATTAGTGTGGTAGCATGAGTTTTTTTTTGTTTTTCGGACAAAAGAGAGTATCATGTTATATGCAACACGTAGTTCGTTGGGGAGACTAAGCAGACCCCAGAGGGTAAATGAAACAAAAAGCATTGGTGAGTGAAGAAAGAGACAGTTTGTGCCCTTTTCTTTTATACCCCTTCATACAACGCCACCTAGCAAATGATAGCAGTCTCCTGGCAGACGAGGTGGGGTAATTTCACAAACACTCATAGTCTTTTGTATTGTGCACTTCAACGTGGTATAATATGACATTTCTGAGCTTAGATGTGACACAAGGCTGAAAGTATGGGGCACCTAGTAAGGATCGAAGTCAATTTTCAGCCGTAATTGAACTAATGAAATAAGTTTGCTAACCATTGCCCATCGACGTGGTTTAATGGTTAGCAAGCTTGTCTTGCAAGATTAATTACGATTGTGTAGTGATTTTCGGCCTTGTGCCACATCTAAGCTACGCTTAGAAAATTATTTTCTAGACCTTGTGTCACATTCGATAGCGACGTGGGCGCGCTAAAAAATACACTTGAAAGAGGACAAATTAAGCAATATTTTACAAAGTCATTTGTGTTATTTTTGGTCCTCCATAGAAACAATCATTCAGCAGTTAAGATATCATTAAAAAAAAACAACTTTGGTTTGAAGTTATTGTATGTGTCCATCCTTGCCAAATTCACTTGTGCGGAATGGCATAGAATATTTGGGCGATTAATACATTCTAAATTACATTGAATAGATTGTACCCAAAATATCTCTGCATATTCTGATACAGTTTTATTTTTTCAGGATTTAGAGTCGTAGGTGTCTATCTTGAAATGAAACCGCCAAAATACCCTTAATTAGTAAGGAGCTTGTTGACTCCCCTCCCCTCAACCCCCCTCTCTCTCTCTCTTTCTGTCTAGATTCAATGAATAGTTTTATTCAAGTTTTAAGCCTCTTCATCATCAATAATTCATTAAACCTTTACAAACAAAATCCTGTAGAATGCCGGTGACTAATTGCCGTTCTCTTCAAGATTTTAAGCAACTAATCCACAAATATAATGCCTTTATAATGTTAGATTTCTGAGGAAATATTTAATCAGACAAGTGTCTGGAAATTTGAAGAACATGAAACAATAAATTAATTATTGTAAACTCTAGCTAAGTAATGAAATATCATATACGACATAATTTTATATTTGACAGTCATCTATAACTCTTGAGCAATGAAGATCACCAGAAAGGAAATTCATCAAACAAAAACACTGAAAGGAAAAAATAGAACCTTACTTGCTTCGACGTTGTCAATGACCGAGCGGTAAAGCACACTGGATAAAACAGTGGTTTCCCCTACAAAGAAGAACACGTTTTCTTTATTAATATTTCTCGAATGCGTAGGCCGATAGACGTAATACACACAGTATATAAAAATGGGGCGTCTATTTCAAATATGACATATCCACTATAATAACGGTTGAAGTAATATATATATATATATATATATATATATATATATATATATATATATGTGTGTGTGTGTGTTTGTGTGTGTGTCTGTGTGTTTGTGTGTGTGTGTGTGTGCGTGCGCGTCTGTGTGTGTGTTTGTGTCTTGAACAATAAAAAATGTTAAAAAATTGAAATTTCAAACACGCGGGGTTGTATATTAATAGTTTTTTTTATTTTATTATTTAAATTAGGTTCCTCGACTAGTTTTGGCCAGCATGGCCATCATCAAGAGTAAAAAGTACCTGCTTGTTAGTAGCAGTGAACTACAGGAGTGAATGACTATCTTTGAAGAAAGTGAACCTTGTAGTTTTCATTTGCTTTTTTTATCGTTAATTTTGGTCAGACCTTGTATTGGTTAAACGGCCACTTTAAAGTTGTTTTTAAAATAGAGACTAGGAGATTCCTGAGTGTCAGAATTCCCTCCTTGGTTATTTTGACAGTTTTATTGGTTGTTGGGAAGGGGATGTATGTGTTAATTGTATGTTATCTTTTCGGCTTTTGGGAGTGTGCATATATGTGTATATATTTGTGAGTGCGTGTATGTGTGTATGCCTCAGCACTTTTGCAAGCATGTCTGTCTAGTGTAGTTGAGAAATGTGTGTGGGGTTTGATCTATGGAATTATATATTAATTCTATCTATGTTGTTTAATCTGTGATTAAGTGCGTCTGGACAAAGTGTTTTGAGGAGCAAAATCTACTTTTTTCATGTTCCTCTAGTATTTTTCTAAGGTTATTTTTTTTATGTCTATTTCTATTTTTTCAATTTTTTCATAGCTATTAAAATCATATTTTTTTCTAGGGGGAAATGTTCTCCAGGTAATAAGCTTTCGTGGGGAGCCGACTTGATCCGATTCCGATAATTATTAATTCTGTAGTGAAAGGGCCATTCAGATTTCCCAACATATAGTTTAGTGTGCCTTCTAATATGTAAATTATGTTATGACTTCTACAGGGAGAGTCGTGGTGGATTTTGAAAGTAGTCTTAGTGACTGAGCTAGTGAACGAATATCTAATGTTGTTATTAGGTTGGTGCAAAAATAATGACGTGATAATGTCGTTTTTTGACGTTAAAAAATACGTCAAAAAACCACATTATTACGTCATTATTTTTGCACCAACCTAATACAACATAGGCTCTTTTTGTTGTTTCATGGTTGTGAAAAACCTGTTGTTTTTTATTTTTGGTCTATTACGGGTTGCCTTATTGTCTGAAATTTGGTTACTACCTATAACTTCCTTAAGGTTATTATGTCTACGATATGCTAGAAGGCCGGGTTCTTCAAATACAGTTTTTTAGGTCTGGTTTGAGATGTAGTATTTCCTAGCAAATTTTGATTATCTGAGATAGTGGAGGAAAAGTGGTATTGAAAGTGGTTACCTGAGGATGCGTCTGGATTTATTTTTAATTTTATACTTTAGGGTGTCTTCTTTAGGTGTGGAAATTGCTTTATTTATTTGTTTCTTGATTAGGCGTTGTTTAGATCCACGTGTTGTGAATTGATTCTTGAGGTTTTGAGTGTGTTTACTTAGTTCTTCATTGTTAGAACATATCATTATGAGTGTAAGTACTTGTGAATAGGGAAGGTTCTCCTTGAAGTGTTTACGATGGGAATACTTAAAGTGTAGATAGTTGTGGGTGTCGGTGATTTTAGTGAGTAAGAGTCGTTTGAAGTTTTCTGTTTTAATCGATGTAGATGCGGGTGTCTAAAAGTGTTACCGATCCTGTTGATTTTTCGTGTACCGTGTTTGGAGGTCATAAGAAATTCAGTGAGTTCCTCTTCACTGCCCGTGTGTATAAAGAAGATATCATCGATATATCTTGCATAGAATATGCAGTCGTTACCGATGAAGGGATAAATATGGGTCTCTTCAAATTTTCCCATGGAGATTGTGGCATATGATGGAGCTGCAACAGTACCCATGGCACATCCTTTTACTTGTAGGTAGTGTTTTCCATTGAAATCGAAAGTATTCAATGTAAGAATATGTTCCATAAGTTTTATGGTTACTTCTGGGTGGTGTTTCGTTCTTTTTGTAAGTGCTCCTTTAAGGGCAGCTATTCCTCCGCTGTGTCTGATGTTTGAATAAATAGATCTGACGTCCATGGTTACTAGAGTTGCACTGGCACTGTGTGTATATGTTTAATTCTGTTTAGTAGGGCTGTTGTGTCTCTGGTGTAGGATTTTACTTCCTTAGCTAGGGACTGTATATAGTGGTCTACGTATTTGGATATTTTAGTTGTGTGGCAGTTAAATGAAGAAATGACCAGCCTTCCTGTGTTTTATCTTTGTGTATTTTGGGAAGGAGATAGAAGCTGGCAGGGTGTAAGTGTTATGCATGTTTCCTTTTTAATTAGTGTATATATATATATATATATATATATATATATATATATATATATATATATACATACATATATATATATATATACATATATATATATATATATATATATATATATACATATATATATATATATATACATATATATATACATATATATATATATATATACATATATATATATATATATACATATATATATATACATATATATATATACATATATATATATATATATATATATATATATATATATATATATATATATATATAATGGCTGGCCGATCATATCCGAGTATTCCTGTCTACTAGGGAGGTTAGCTAATCCCAGTTGCAGACACCTGCTTAGATACATTTGTGTTTGTTCAACACCCACAGAACCCACAAGTCTATGCTGCAATTATGCTGAGCGGGCTTTAGTTAAATTATATCTAGAAAGGGGTGAAGACTTTCAGACAATCTACAATTTCAAGAGCAAACAACATGCGGATGATTAGAAATGGACAACCCATTGATGAAAATATTCCACAATTTGCATAATCGCATCTGTTTATCCCAAGCAGGCCTCGTGCCGATCACGTGAAACGTCACAAAATGAAACCCAGTTGAAAATACCAAGCTTGTCAGGTTAACAACAATCTTACCTGAACATATTGAGGCAAGTCGTGTTCCAATCAATCTGGACTGATCAGACACTTGAAAATCCATAAGCAGTGAACCCAGGGTCACCAGGTTCAATGGTGTACATCTGCCGTACGGGCAATAAATTTTTGCTACTCATTTACCGGCTTCAAGAGTCACTGTAGCTTTCATGACCTTTAATACATGTCAGTGATGGTTAAAATTGATATTCCTATATATATATATATATATATATATATATATATATATATATATATATATATATATATATATATATACAGGCTGCAATGGTTAAATTGTCGGCATTTTATATTTTTAATATCGCACATTGTTTTTTATTTTGTCGAATCCACAATATAGTAGGTTCAGTTGGGCACCGTCTGTGAGAAAAAGAGCACCATGATGCAATTCACTCAGCCAGAAATTTGGAAATAGCATTCTGTACTGCTTGGCATTCGCACCGGAAGCTCCAATACGAACATTTCAAAGTGCCTGGGTGTCAATCTGAGGACAGTGCAGAGGATTCGGGAAGAGTTGGATGAGTACAATGTTGATTAAGAATCTACGGCAGCTCGGAAAATTCACTCTCATCGTTCTGATAAGAAAAGAACTTCGGAATTTGTTGGTGAGGGCCTAAGACACAACACGGAGGCCTCATCATGTATCTAGAGGAAATAGTGCTGCTCGGGTTCAAGAGAGTAGCTGCTGGAAGACTATATGTCTAGCAACAGGACTCTGAACACTGCCACACAAGCAGGAGAACCCAGTCACAGTTGTCAGACAATTTCTGCTACCACATCACCCCTTACATTTGTCCACCTAACTCCCCAGGCTGCAACCCCATTAATTATTATGTGCGCGCCGCGGTTGAGCGAGAGACCAACAAAACCCCTTCTAATACCAAAGATGAACTGAAGGCAAGGATTATAGCATTCACCAACTTAAACAAGGAGATTGTCCAGAAGAGTTGCAGGAGATTCCAAAGTCGTCTGAAAACCGTGGTTGAAACCAATCTCGATTTTCTTGAATAAATTTAGTATTCCAAGATATCTTTATGTAATTTTAGTAAATATATCTGTTAAAATGAGACGTCAGTGTTATTTTTATTTTTGCGTAATTTAGACGACAAATTATCCATCGCACCATATATATATATATATATATATATATATATATATATATGGGTTTTTATGCATTCGGAAGAAATAAGTTAGAGTCATGAAAAATGGATGTGTAGAAAAATGGTGATGCAATGTAGTTGTGTTCGCACAAGGCTTTTCTTTCTTGGATACAGAGTGTGTAGAAACTGTCCAACAGTTAATAATATTAACTACGAACACAGTCAGAATGTGCTGTGTAAGGAAAATAAAATATCTCTATAACACTAAAAACATACACACAACGCGCACGCTCAATGAAACTGAAAAAAATAAAATCATACTTGATAATGGCTAAAAGTATAACCGAAAACACTTGGAATTCTACACACTGTGTCCCAAAAAAGAAAACACTTGTGCGAACACAAGAAAAATTAAATAAAAAGATTAATCGTAGTAACTTATCTGTCGTTTTTAATGAAACATGCATAAATGAAGGATTGCTGCCTAAATTTTTTTTAAGGCAACTCATCCCAAGCAAGACGGAAGTGTAACTAGCATGCTAGGGGTTGCAGAGGATTGAGAACAAGGATTGAGTAAAGAAGTGTATTTGAGGAAAGTATACGGAGGAGGATGGGAAACAAACTCAAGGTGTCAGATGTCGATTGATATTACACTTGAATATTTGAAGATTATAGTCATCGAGGCAGCAAGTAAGGAGAAGGGAGTTCCACAGACGGGAAATGCGAACGAAGAAACTGTATGAGAATAAGAGACGGTTACATTTAACCGTTTTGACAGTGAAAGGGTTGGACGAGATGTCAGCCTTGTAGCTCGTTTAAATTCATTATATATATATATATATATATATATATATATATATATATATATATATATATACATGGATGCAATACTATCAAGTTATAAGTATGATCGAGTACCAGCGTATATTTTCTATGAAAAAATTTAAAATTTTCTAGTGACAATTTAAATGTAAAATTTCAAGTATGCATCTTTCTTAACAAATTGAACATGACATAAATAAGTTCATTTGTCTGTTTTGAAAGCGTTATGTATTGTTCCATTTTTTATCATTTCAGTCCAAGCAAATCAAAGTACCATAGAGGAACGTTCATCAGAACAATGCAAGTATTTATAGAAAATACAGAGGGAAGCTATGTTATGGTGATGGCAAATAGAATGATGGCGAAACGCCACGTCAGGTTCTTTTTTTTTAAATTTTATCAGGAATCTTTAAATGTATAGCAGAAGCACAAGACCAGATGTGGCAGCAATATTCAATACATGGACGAATGGTAGACTTATGTATAAGATAAATTCTTGAGAGAAAAATTGTTTCGCACAACACTGTGAACCAGCTTTCTTGGAAAGTGATTTAATATGCCGTATTTGACGGGATATAAGGCTTCTTTTTTTTTTTTAACTAAAAATATCTTTTAAAATTCCCTTGCGTCTTATATGCCATATGTAGGTTTAAAATTCGCGATAGTCGGCCGAAATTAGCTACCTGGCAACACCTATTAGCTTAGACTTTAGAGTAACTTTCATATACCTATTGTCATTATTTAAAAGGCAGATTAAAATGTTATCATTGATAATATTCATTATATTAATTTCATCTCGTTTATATAAGTCCTTTGATTCACTAAAATTATATGCAATAAATTCGAATTATACATTTGTAAAATATATTTGTTTAATATTTTTCTTGCAATAACTTTCTGTTGCAGTTGTATAAATACAATCAGAATTTTTATATACTAATTATTCCAATAAGACTTTTACAAGACGCAGGTTGTACGGATCATATAAAGGATATAATAAAGTTTTTATAGGCTCGTGTACTTTTTACTTATTATTTTTCGTTTAATTGTAATCAACCCAAATAATACATAATAAATATAGCCTAGGCTGTACCATTTACTAATAATTTTACTAATTTTACTAATTTTTTCTTAATTTTCCCTGCTGAAATTGGGGTGCGTCTTATACACCCGTGCGTCTTATATGCCGTCAAGTACGTTTTTGATCAGGAAAAAACATTCAGAATTTAGACAAATGAAATCAAGTGATGTATAGTGATTTTCCAAGCGTAGCTTAGATGTGGCACAAGGCCGAAAGTGTGGAGTACTCAGTGAGGATCGAAATTGATCTAGCGAGACAAGCTTGCTAACCATTACACCACGTCGAAGTACTCAAATCAAGTGATGTATATATCATTTTACGAAAAACATATTCAAAAAACTATCAAAGAATCGACACTAATGTCATGTTACTTGCTTAATGAGGAATTTGTGTACAAAGTTCGAAGGAAAGTCGATTTAAAAGAGTAAAACAAATTAGTAAATAATGGAGGATCTGTGGCTTAGCCACCGAACGAAAAAGAGATGAATTAACAGATGATACAAATGTCAGCCGAATTCATTCTAATCACTTGATTGATTGCTTTAATCGTCCTTATTGAATCATTCTCATTTTGATTAATTACTATTGTTATAGGCAAAGGCACATGTAATTTGTAATGTTTGCTTATTTAATTTAAACAACAATGATTAAATGTTTTGTTACATTATCAATATTGGCTTAACTGCAGACTGTGTAAGTTCTTCTTTTAACTGATTAAGTTTAAACCAAATATCGGTGAGTGTGTGTATATATGTAATCATAAGAAAAAAAGACACCAAAAATACATAAATGCATTTGAAGCGGACAGATGTGAATGCAAATCCACTTAAAAAGAATCCACGTATGCACACACAATCATTATTTATCGTTGGGCAAATGTTCTTTGTTATTTTTCAAAAATTCTGAGGCCTACAGCTTATGGCCTTATGTTGTAACTGTTATGGAAAACAACAGCAAAAAACCAGAATTGGTTTAACAACCAATTTATTATCTTTTGGTATAGGAAAACATAATGTAGAATAGTCTTGTGGCCTTGTTAGGGCCAGAAAATAAAGACAAGAGAGGAATTGAGTTTAAGAAATATATTAACAGAAACAGTAATACAAACATATACAAACGAGAGTGTGACAGCAAGAATGTTCAGTCCGACAGTCTGACTTCTGGAAATTTCCTTCTAAAAATCGCAGTACCTGTTCCTATTTATAGCCGGGAGAGTCCAAGCGTGCGTGAATAAATTACCATAACAAATAGAAACTAGTGAAGATAATGTTTAGCGATGAATGACTGTTTTCAGCAAAGGCTACTGTTGCTACTGCTCTCCCTGTTGACGTAGGAGTATTTATATGGCTTTCGTACGACGGCCAAGTCCAAACTTGTGGGGAAATATTCTTCCTCACAATATATATATATATATATATATATATATATATATATATATATATATATATATAAATGAAAGAAATATTTTTTCTTTCTTAAAGGATCTCTCCCCGCCAATACATCGTCAGAAGAATACGTTGGTATAATATTAATTGCCCAAGAAAAAACAATTCGCACTGCGAGAAAATATGAGGAGAAAAAAAGAACTACTACTAAAATACAAATTTGTTAATAAAACTCATCGCTAAGTTTTTGTTCGTTGATAAAATGATTTACTGTATAGCCTCTCACTAGTTTGGATCTCGTGACTTTGCAGGTGTATTAAATAATTTAAGTTCTCAATCTCTTGACTTTTAACTAAATTTGAATAAAGTAGAATGCTTTGCTCGTAAATTCTTTTCCAGTACTACTACTTTTGACACGGCTGGAGTGCCTTTACTTGAGTTAACAATTAGAACTGAGTCTCTACTGTGGGGTATGCACGTAAGTCGACCAATGGTTTCCGCTGTTATCTCTAAACTTGATTCGCACAAATCGTGCTGGCTCAGTGGTATTCTTGTAATTGTCGTTAAGAAATATGCTCGCGTTCTCTCTAAAGCTCTACAAATTTCCTTGCTGCTTCTTGCTTTCTAGCTTGTTGGAAATCTTCTTCTGTATTTCCTATTTTAAGAACTCGGACGAACCGTCAGGTTCTTCTTCTATCAGCCTATTAGTCTTCTAGCTCAGTTTTGCAAAGTACTAAATGTTCTAATCAATTCCAAATTGGTTAAGCATCTCACCGCGCAGATGCTAACCTCCAGAAGAGTAACACATTGCGCCTTCTCTATCTAATGCTTCCACTGATATGAATTGCAACGATAATATAATCGATGCTGACTAGGCATCTCGACTTCAGTCACTTTCTCACCGACGTGACGTGGCTTCTCTTTTTTCTACAAATATTTTCATGGCAATTGCTCTGTAGAGCCTTTTCTCCTGGTTCCCCGAATACATGAATTTAAAAGTGCTACTAGCTTGGCATCTAGGTCCCCTCACTTTTACTGTTGAACTAGCTAAATGCAACCTCCAACAGTTTCTTTTCTGGCACTTCCCACCTGTACAACTCCCTTCCGTTTACTTGCTTCCCTGATAACTACAATCTTCAAAAATTTGAATGCATCATCAATCTTCTTAAATCCCGTTCCTCTTTTGTACTTTTCTCAATCCTCCCTATTCTCAGTTTTCTCTTTCACTTTAATTCCATGTAACCCCACGCACCCCTCGCCGGAACATTAGTGGCATTCACGCCTTGCTTGGGCTGCAATGATTAAAAAATAAACAGTTTGCTGCTAGGAAAGTTGGTTCAGTGTGTCGTTCTAGACAATTTTTCACACCAGAATCTATCTTGTACCTTTATAAGCCTACCATTTGTCCTCGCAATGAATATTGTCACATCTGGTTTAGTGATTCTGCTATATATCTAGAGAATCTGTAATGTTATCGGTCCTGACCTGGCAACTCGGTTTCAGTGACTTTCCCATTGTTGTATCGTAGCTTCACTATGCCGTTTAAATAAATACTTCCATGGCGACCGTTCTGATGAGATTTTTTTCCTTGGATCTCGACTTCATGAATTTAAAGTCAGTACTCGATTGGCAGCTAGGTTTCATCATTTTACGGTTGAAATTGCTAGATGTAACCCTAAGTTCTATGCTGACAGTTTCTTTCCTCGTTCTCTTTAAATAGTTTCTGCTATCGCTCTGCTTGAACTGTGGAAATAATCGTCATCTTCTGTTTGACATCAATATTGCTTCACGAAAAGGAACGCTTACACGATGACAAATGCGTATCTTCTCGATACATGTTGCAGGCGTGCATATTAACATATAAAACACAGACTGTGTGCCAGAAGTTGATGAAAAGGACTTGTATATTTTATCGTATAGCTATTTTCTTTCTGGTAATAGTATTGTTTTATTCGCTTATCGCAGACAAAACCAGTTTCTTACTATACTTTCTCTTAACACAAACTGTGAATTATCTATTTCAATAGAACTTTTCAAAAAAGAATCAAGGTCGATGTTTACTCGTTCGCATTTTATCGGCAATGTTCGCATTTGCACAACAACAGACGACATTTGAAGAAAAAAAAGAAATCAATGTAACTAACAAACGCATTATTTTGTGCGTCGAAAAGAAAGAAAGAGTTCTATCTTGAAACGCATCCAGTCAAATTGATTTACAGAAAAGATTCTACCGAATTATTTCCTAGGAACAAAAGCAGCAAGGAACAATGTTGTAAGGAACAATGTTGGCTATTAGCTTATTTACGCAGTTTTCGTTAGAGTTGGCCTTACTGCTTCTATGCAAAGTGAATCGGTTAAAACTTGCAATTCACCCAAGTTCATAAACGAGGGTCAAAACTAATCTACGTGTCTATACATCAACAGCTAACGTAAGTTCGTGGAAAGCAAATTTTTTTACGTTACAGGAAGGCTGGTTGGCTGCATTGCATTTAAGTAGAACACTGTACAATTTCTTTTATCGAAAACAACCTTATCAGTAACGTCGATTGTATATAAAGTGGGTGATAGTTCGAGAAACAGTAATTACGGAAATGATCGCCATCTATGGGGTGATATCGGTTGAACTAGATAATTGGCGAAGAAACACAACAAAAACCTAACTCCACAAGAAGTAATATCAGCACCAATATAAAAAAGACGTGTTATTATTACACATTTTCTTTGTTTTGTTTTTTTTTTCTTTCCTATTGATAACAGAAAATGAGTTCAGTTAACATACAAAACTAGAAGGATTTCTCTTCTCACCGGACTTATTCAACCTATAAGCGATTTTAAGAGAACTAGAAGTCATACCAGGATTCATTATTGGAGGCCACAATCTTAAAAAAAATAAGATATGCAGATGACCCAGTGTTGATAGCATCACACGGAGGAAACTACAGGAAGTCTGACAGAAGGTATTAAAGGAAAGCGAGAAGAAAGGACTAAACATCAATTGCATGAAGATAGAATGAATGGTTGTTAGCAAAAGGACCACAATTTTCTTATAAGAAATGCTAGTCTAATTAAGAGTGAAAATAATTCACTGAGACAAAAATGTTTAGAAAGTGCTTTAATCTCTAGTTCATCCACAGTAAAATTGCGTCCAGGATCTTACAACATTTCACCATTTTTTGCAGATCTTCTGTTATCACAATGTGGGATATTTAATAATAAAGGTGATGGAAACAAAGAGAAAAGGAATCTAAATAAAATCGGCTGGATTATATACCCAAAGCACATATAAAAATATTGTTAAATTTAAAATTCCCAGGGGTCTTTCGTTCGTGCGCATGTGTAGTCGCATCAGCGTAAACAAACCAAAGTGTGATGAAGTCCTAAAGGACGAAACGTCACACGAAAACTTTTTCCACTTTATGTCATACATCTTTCGTTATATAACATCTATTAATATACGTAAAATTATGTAATTTCATGTTTGTCAACGTGGGCAGAATTTTGTCACAAAAGAATGTTCAATAAATATCTAGAGCAATAATTATTATCAAAAAAGAACTTTATGTGTGGGTGTGGAAGTGTATATATATATATATATA
>OZ010602.1:63207498-63229998 GCA_963932145.1 Acanthosepion lycidas | reverse complement strand
CAAAGCTTTATTTTTTTTTTAAAAAACTATTGAACGCTATATTATTTTTCAAAAATAATTAAACCAACGCACGGCAAGAAGAAGAAGAAGAAGAAGAAGAAGAAGAAGAAGAGGGTGGTGAATGACCGAAAATGTTGTCTTTAAGGTAATAAAATGCTGTTTTTCCTGTTCTGTGGTATCAAACTGCAAAGAATATATTGAAATGTATACACATATTATAATACTCATATATATATATATATATATATATATATATATGAGAGAGAGATAGATAATTTAAATAGCGAAAATCTTGGTAATCAGAGAGATTAATTTAATATATATATATATATATATATATATATATATATATATATATATATATATATATATATATATATATATAAAGATTATAACATGTATATACATTTCAGTATGTTCTTTATAAGTTAAGACTGGTAAGATATTGTATTTAAGAGAGGTATATGCATGTGCATATCTGTGTTAACATACCGAGAATTGAAACCTGACAGTTAGGTTGTCAAGCAATCAACGGTCCTCGGTGACGAAAAGATTGCAAATCAGACTCAATATAGCGCCGCACGCTCACATATTCCGTGGCGGAACTCTGCTGAGTTTCTCTCTAACCATAGGACTGTGCCCCCTGTGCTTGGTGACAGTAGCCATCCAGTGCTTTCTGCATTCTGTTGAAGTTTCAGACTCGATGAATTACTTAAATATATATATATATAATAAAAAAAGTTAATGGTAAGAGTTTTATTAATCTAAGAAACAGTAGCATTAAAAAAGTGCTTAATGCACGCATAAAAATGAATAACAATTTAAGATGTAGATCTTTATAAGTATAAAGAATTGGGAGAGGTGGAGGAGGAGGAGAATGAAAAGCAGAAGGAGATGGAGAAAAGCAAGTGTATTGGAAATGTATTGGTGGACGGGGGGGGGTAAATGAAATATACATACTTTCTTTTCATTCCGGCTCGTATGAACTCAAAAGGAACTTTTTAGTATGTATGCAACGGTTCATAATTTCTGATCTCTCATTTAAAAGATCTTTTAGCCTGGAAATGTTATTATAGCCAACTTTTCTTGTTGACAAAGGTTGCAGATATTACTATGACTGCTTTGCTTTTAAAAAATTTTCCAGTTTACAATCGGATCTTTTTTATTTTTTTATTTTATTTTCACACATGGTTGGTTAGTCTAGTAGAATTCCTAGGACTTGTGATTATACCACCTCTTCTTAAAGTTACCTTCAATACACCCTGTGTATATTTTTTCTGGTCATTTGTATCTATTACTTCTGCATTGTAAATTACTGCTTCAGTTTTGTAAACTCTATCTCATGGTCATCTACTTTTATTTCTACAGTTGCATATTTAACTGTTAATGATGATTTGCTGCACATTAGTTTTGAAATTTCTGGCGTTTTGTCTTTTTTTATTGTGGTTTCTAAAATACCAGTACAGCTGTGACTTAATTTAAACATTTTAATAATTCGGAATTTTGGGGGAAGTGATTATGTAATTTGAAAAATATTTTCCCTATTTTCCTTTTGAAAAATATTTTCCCTATTTTACACTTAACCTCTAAGTTAAAAAGAGTGTTAAACCAAATAATACTTTCCGTTTTCCTCGAACTGTTCTTCGTCTGAGGTTTTATGACCCGCTTCTTTTAAAATATTTTCATATTCCTTCTTTTTATCTTCGAAAATTATTTTACGTGAGGAATTTATAGATAACCTGGACTTTATTCCTTTGGGGATGTCTTTTATTCCTTTGGGGATGTCTTTTATTCCTTTGGGGATGTCTTTTATTATACTCGCAGAGTGCTTGGATCTAGCATTCACATATTTTCATTTAAAAGTTTCATGCATGGGGAAACACTGCCATTTTGTAGATTTAATTCTACATTCAAATATTTGACAAGTTTTTTTATTCATATCGACTTCCATTTCAAAGTCGAGGTTTTTGAAGTGTTTGAAAAGCACTTTTAAAGGTTGAAACCAAGGTAGCGGAATCGGCTGATCTCCTAATTTTTTATACTACACACACACACACATATATATATATATATATATATATATATATATATATATATATATATATATATATATATATATAAAGAGAGAGGACACATAGAGATTGTTACTTTCAAATAAATACGTTTCAATTTCTTTTTGGGGAATCTTCACTTTCTTTTCTGGGAATCAACTACCAGAATCTGATCACAAAATAAAAGAACTAAAGCATTTCTTAGAGTTTTCGGTCGTAACAGCATTATAACAGTGTAAAGTTCTTATGAAAAGAGAACTGTTTTAATGGATTGTTTGTTAATAACATCTGATATATTTTTAAATATACCTAGTTAAATTGACATGTACATAGCTGAAATATAACACAAAGGTAAGCTATGTATATAACATACCATGCATCATATGGGGATCGAACTCACTTGGAATGGAAAAAAAAACGTACATAGAGTTGATTTTATATAGATGTAGGTAGGCTTAGCGCGTGCGTGTGTGTTTAAATTCTGTTATGGTAACGCGACCTTTATTAACTTCGCGTGGCAGCGAGCATGCCTCTTTTTATTACGCTTTGTATTTGTACTCGAATTTTTTGCATCACGCTGACGCATGTTGAAATCCTCACAGTATATAGAGTAAGGATCATCATCATCACACACATACATACATACTTGCACAAATTCAAATTATACAACCACAAGCATTCATTGGATAATAAATCAGCACTACTGTGTAATGGACAATTTATAAATCGCAGCTATGCGACAATTTTATAATCGCTATATTTTCATGTAGTCGATTTTGTGCACTTTTGGGAGAATCGGATCCCAGAAGTTTTTCGCGAGTCTCCCCCAAAGCTCGCTCGCTGATTGGTCAATGCCAAACAATCAGATTGTCTTCACGTGAAGAGTGATTCTTCCCGCGCAGCGCTTTCGGAGACGATGATCACCTATATAAGCAAAGAATATTCATAGTTAATGAGTGTGATTTCAGCTGCCACAGGAATCCACGACAGTTGAAACCATGCACCAATCTTCTCACTCACACCACCTCTCACATGCTGAATATTCCCTATACTCACATAATCTTTTTTCTTACACAACAAAACTGTTGAAAACATTTATTACCAGAAACTATTACAACCTTATTTCTTTCAGAGAACTTTGGAACAATTGATAGTTAAAGAGAGAAAAACTCTTGTTTTACTCAATGCATGCCTTTCTTTCACATCCTTGTTTGTACATCTTGTTAAATACAAATTTTATGTGTAATGACGTCTTTGGCTTATCTTCTTTTTCTTCACTCAGTTTGGTTTCCTAATCTAAGTTAAATAAATGTGGTGAAGTCCGCACAATAGTATTGTTGAAGTTATCGCTAACATTTTTTGTCGAGATTTACAAACTCTTCCGTTCAATTTCGCAACCCAGTCGATGAAATTTGAATAAGCTGATTTGATTTGGAAAATACTTTGACAAAAACTCTACTTAATAATTTCTTTAATTTAATTTTATATGATTTCATGGAAACAATATCTTTTAAGAACATTTCCTTTTGTCCTTTTTTCTTTTTAACAACGAAGAATTAATTCTTAGGATTCCTTACTCATGAACATGCAACATATAACTAACTGTGCATAAATATTTCTTTCTGGGGCTAAATTTCGACTTTCGACTAAGAGTTTGGCCTTGTGATTTGTTTATAATTCCCTCAAATGCAGGGCGAAGTGTAAACTGGATTCTTGTATATATAAAAACTTAAAGAAAAGATATGCAAAAAAATTGGATTTTTATTAAATAAGTATTTGTTATTTTAATCATTAAATCATTTTTAAAACAATGGATGCATGTATATTTTGTATAATAATAATAAAAATTTTAATTTTTCCAAAAATTTGAATGAAAATTTATTCTACTAAGCTACGCACTGTATGAAGATGCCACCTGTCAAGTCATCCATGACAGGAAGCTGACAGAACCATTCTCAGTACAATCTGTCGTTCATCAGGGATGCCTGTTATCGCTGACGATCTTCCTGCTGGTGGTCGATTGGATAATGCGGCAGGTCACGGTAGGCAGGAAAACTGGTTTACAGTGGACGTTCATGAAGCAGCTGGAAGATCTGGACTTCGCAGACGAAATCAACCTTCTTTCCCACAAACAACAAGATGCGCAGGAGAAGCTGAGTCATGTTGCAGAAGAAGCGGACATTTTGCTAGATTATGAATATTTTGTCTGAAAAACATTATATTTTGTTTTCAGCATTATAATCTATATTATATAAGCATTTTTGAGATTACCAGAAGAGCTGAAGATTTGATTCTGGTCAAGGGAATCATGAAAAAAAACATCATTCGATTTTGCAGGGTCATGGTATATCATCTGGTTTAAACATAATTGTAAAAAAATCACCTTTCAACATGACAACGATCCAAAACACTCTTCTAAATTGTATAAATGCAACCTCGAATCAAAAAAAAAGGAACAGACTTATGGAAATTATGACTTGGTCACATCAATCTCGTAACCTCTTTCCCATTGAATTAGCATGTGGTGAATTGTATAGGAGAGTTCGAAGAGAATACCCAAAGAGTGAGAGTGAGCTTTTTCAGTGCTTGAAGAATGCTTGAGAAGGTCTGCCATTACTTTTTTTTTCTAAAACTGTTGGAAAGAATACCAAGAATTTGTAAAATAGTGATTAAGGCAGGTAGTGATTTTTAAAAGAAATGCAAGGTGGCACCAACCTTTTGACAGTGAAATCGCCTGAAGATACCGTAAGGTTGAAACCAAGTCAGCAGATTCAACTGATCTCCTGATTTTTAAAGTTAAAAGCTGTAAATGTTATTTTTACTTTTATTTTATTTTTTTCACACGTGTATTGAGTACTTTTTAATACTACTGTTTCCTTATCTGATTCAACTCTGACCATTAACCTTTTATATATATATATATATATATATATATATATATGTGTGTGTGTGTGTGTGTGTGTGTGTGTGTGTGTGTGTAATTCGATATCAGTACAATTGTTATGAAAGAGAGCATGTATTGTGTGGATTCTAATGTAATTTGATTATCATAACTTCTCTGAACTTCCGCTTTAAAAATTATCATATAATCTTGTATCATAAGGGCTTTGCTTTGAAATTTTGTATTTATAACTCGGACAATTACTTGATTCAAATACTAATTTAATAAGCGTAGCTTTTACCAATTATCGTGCAGAAGCATACATAACAGATAGATACAAGTGTTGATTAAATAGAAAGGCCACCTACCTCGTGTCGTCAATACTAAAATGCATTTAGTAGTATATAAAATTCAAGTCAGACGTGCTTAGTGTCAAGGCATTTGTTAATCACGAGTACTACATTCAATGTATTTATAAAGCGCCAATCAGAGACAGAATTTTGGTCACTGGATGATTGCGTGTCAATCGAAATTCGTTGAGGAATGATCATGCGCTCTATTAAACAACTCATCCGCAAAATAAGCCTTCTTTGCCTTGGATCACACGTCAAAGTAAGGCAACAAACAAAACACGGCCGAATAGTAGTCAACAAACATTTGAAATTCACAATTATTGCAAACACGTCCGTCCAGCCCCGATCTCCAAATCTAAAGAATCATTGAAAGCTAAACAGTTTTCATCGATGCCGAAGTTGAAGTCGCGGTCGGATCAAAAATAAACAAAAGACTTTTTTCAATGGTGGATAAAGGGGGATAAAGTTAAATTTTTAAAAAACCCCAAAAAACTTGTAATTTTTAAAAGGAATACATTTTGAAACTTGCAATTTTGAATAGGAATTTAATTTTGAATAGAAATAAATTTATTTCTTTATATCAATCTCATTATTTTATTTAGTTTGGGTGAGTGGGTGATTTGTTTTTACGGCTTATCAACCTTTTGCAAGATAATTAAAGCCATAAAATATTTTTACGCTGTAAGATTTGTTTGGCGATTATTTACATTGTTCAGACTGTTGTCATCATCTTTATTGCCATGTTCACGACATTTCGGCCGTTATACGCTCTGGCCTTCTTCAGGTGATTGGAATTTCAAACTGTACCCTTTATTTCGTCCACCCGGGTAAATCGTTCTAGTTTCATTTGCCATGTCTCTTCCAGATGTCTCAGTTATCTCCCTTTAACTCAACTCTCCAAGTTTATGTTCGCCACTGCCATAGCCAGGTATTGAACTCACAACTCTTTGGGTCAAGTCACTGGATCTAACTAACGCTTTTATCCACTGAGCCACGTGTCCTTGAGGACACATGGCCCACCTGAAGAAAGCCGGGGCGTACAACAGTCGAAACATCGTGAACATGGTAATAAAGATCAGGACAACAGTCTGAACAATGTAGATAATTACAACACCTCATCTCAGAAATATAGATAGTTTGGCGATAATAATGATTTACTGATTCACTGATTTACAAGTTCTACTAATTAACCAATAATCAGAGAGAGAAGTTGATTCATACCTTTCCTGATGGTATTTGCGCATAAGTGAACGACATATCAAACCAGACTTGAATTGGAGCACAGCTTTCCGACTTCCAATTCCGAACCGTTATCATTTACATCATCGGCACATCCAAGCTTACAGCACCTGGTATTCCCAAGCGGTCATCCATCTAGGTATTGATGTTGCTTAACTTCAGAATTGTAGGAGAACCGGTGTTTCGGCGTGATATGGCCGTTAGCCTATTTTATTTCGTTTAAAACTTTTTTTTTGTAGGATTGGAGACATCATCAATCCACCGTCATGATAGGAGAAGACATATCATTATATACGTATTGTCTTCGCATTTCACTCCTGAGGATAATCCTGGAGATCGAAATTACTTGGGTTAAGAAAAATACAGCGCCTTCCTTGATGAATTTCAACTGAACATCAAGTAGCTAATTAGAGAACTAGAAAGGATTATTACAAAAATAAATAGACATGTCTCTGTCTGTCTGTCTCCTATCTCTCTCTCTCTCTCTCTCTATATATATATATATATATATATATATATATATATATATATATATATGTATATGTGTGTGTGTGTGTGTGTGGTTGTTGCAAAAAGTGTATACACACTTATACAGTGTATAACTCAAGTCAACTTGTTTTCTTTTCAGATTTACACGTTAGTATTACTAATGTCAGCCAGGATGAGTACCAACATACCACCATCGTCTCTGAATGAAATCTTGCCCAACAGATGGATCGAAAGGCGGGGTTCTGTGGCATATCCACCTCATCCAGCGGATTTCACCCCCTTAGATTTTTGTCTTGTGGGGATACTTAAAAGATAAATTCTACGCTACACAGCGAGCAACAATCGTTGAAATCTTGATTGCTACTTGTGATTCAATTGCGTTGTCAGAAATGCCTGAATCATAATTTGAAAACACACGATGACAAAATCTTAAGAGCATACATTTATAATATATACTGTCTTCATATGCATTATTTAAATTAGACATAATTAGTTCTAACTGCTTTATGTCTTGAGAAAACTTCAAAATGTGGTTACACATTTTGAGACACAATATACATATATATATATATATATATATATATATATATATATATATATATATATATATATATATATTGCGAGATTGGTATTGAATTTGGATTCGATCGCCATTACTATAACGAAGAAGCAATGATTTTGAGTTTGTGTGTTGCTATAGATACACTTACTCGCCACTGGCAGAACTGGCGATAAACTCATTGCTCTCGAAGATATGCAGTGTCTGACCTGACAACTCGTGATTCGATGTTGGCAGATTGCATTGATTCGTCGCTGCTGTAATTTGAACCTTCCACCAAAGAACTGACAGGTTTTGATTCAACTATTTTAATTGCACTCCCGCCACTGTGTTTAATTACGGGAATGAAAAGATAGATAGATAGATAGATAGATAGATAGATAGATAGATAAACAGACAAATAGATAAATGTGGTAATCTTGTAACTATTATTTGAGGAACATATATTCAAGTTTAATTATTTTTTTACATACCCATACCGTACAAAGCTGGTAATAGTCGCAAGTCAGATGGGAAATGTAACTTAGATTTCACACTACACATGAATTATTTTTTGTAATCAATACATTTTTTCTCACCAGAATCGATCTCACACATAAGTTTACCATTCACCCATGCTTTGAATATTACTGCTACATCTGGTCTAGTACTACTGCTAAGTCATTAGAGATTCTTCATGAAATACAAAGAATCTGCAATGTGCTGACCTTGCATCTCAACTTCAGTCACTTTCCCACCGCCATAACATTTTTTCTTTACCTTTTCTATAAATATTTTCATTGTAATTGTTCGAATGAACTTTCCTCTTTGATACCTAGACTTTATGAATTTTAGCGCAATACTAGATTGGCGGCAAGACCTCAACATTTTACAGTTGAAATGGCTAGATGTAATCATAAGTTCTATGCTAACAGATATTCTCGTTAGTGGAACTCTCTTCCGGCTTCTTGCTTTCCAGTCAACTTTGATCATCGAAAATTTAAACGCAATATCTTCTGTTTTCTAAATTCCTGTTCTCTTTTTTTTTCTTTTTTGTTCTCTCTCCTTAATAAACTTTTCTCATATTTTCTCACACTCAATAACCCCTTGCTTCTTAGTGGCTTTATTGCATTTGCTTGAGGTGAAATAATTTAAAAAATCTATAAATTGGTTTTACATATCTGCATAGATGTGCCTATATTTTATCTGTATTAGTCTTTTATAAACCTTCTTTAAAATAGTAATATCTTTGCTAAATGTTCCAATTTGACTCTCTTTATTGACTATATCAATACTCATTACCAAAGAATTCTCCTTTGTCCCTATCAGGGAGAATAAACCAACCCCTCCGCACAAAATCGTAGGCTTATACCAGTTGGCCCACGAGCTCCCACTCTTTTTTGGACTGTTCTACTTGTGATATATTATTGGTTTAATGTGAATATTAAGACATTTGTTGTATATTTTTAAACTTGTTTATCCGTCAGTACTACAGCTCAAAAAACATCCACACATAAAAAAACCTTCATCAGTCTTAGGCAAAAACCTTGTTGATTAAATAACAAATATTTTTAATCTATAGATAATTCTCGGTTTCCAACACCAGCTAGCTCCTCACGGAGATCAAGTGAAGACGGCGATCAGCAGAAGACGTCTTCTCTGTGCTGCTATACGGCAACGAGGCGTGGCATCTCAGCAAGACCCTCCCCTTCATGGATTCGACTCCCACACCCATCGAGGATGTGCACTGGTCCGATCTTGTGTCCAATGAGGAGCTCTGTCGGAACACCGGTCAGTCGAGCATCTTTCGCACTTTGTTCTCTGGATCGGTCATGTTCTGCAATGACACGATGACCACACTACCAGAGTGACTAGTTTGACCCGCCATCTGCAAACTGGCGACGACCTCGCGGCAGACTACGCAACTGCTAAAAGGACATCGTACGCCTGGACCTTCAGTAGATTAATCCTTGTGAACTGAATAAACAATAGTCCTGGGTATGACGATAAATCCGGCAGCAAGACCTCTGATCGAGAGATTGGAGGTTTCGAGGAGGAGCATGGAACCACCTCTTAATTGCTCTTGTTCCAAGGTCCACCCTGACACGGGGTGGTAACACGTGTTAGGTTTCCACCTATAGGCAAATAGTAAAACCCCTACAAGCAGAAAACACCACGAAAGTATAAAAATAGATTTTTATAGCAAAAATACCAGCAATACATATTTAGAGTAACATTAACAAATTACTTCAAAGCACTCAAAAATCAGCCAAACAACCGACATGAAAGAAGTCTTTGATGACTAATTCATATAATGTCCTACAATTTCTTAAAGAAATCAAACTGCACTCCAAAATACAATAAATGCAACAAAACTACGACATAAAACAAACATATCGTCGTCTCTAGTAATTATGTCCACACTATGCCTTCAATTGTGAAAGCAGAATAACATCTATCATATTTTTATTACTTCAAGAAAACTAAATTTCTGCATTAAATGACCCATAAGGTGTTGATACGCCGTTAAAAACCCAAACAAATCAGTCAATCAATCTGAAGAAACAAGGTGGCTCTCGTGGACACAACACCTTCATGACATGAGATTTACTTCTCGGTAAGTAATATACAATCTTTCTAGTTTTGAAATGTGTTCAATTCTATTAGTCTCTAAGTAGAAGAGCAATCTGTCGACCGGTTTTGAGCCTCTGGCCATTAGTTTCTGGTCAGGAGCGATTCAAACAACTTGAATCACATTCAACATAGCAGTAAAAATGCAGCCCATCTTTCGTTTAAACAGAATACTTCTACTATTTTTCTGACATGAATCACTCTCATAATATACGCCTTGCATCTATTCTTCCTTATGCTACCTTTTCATTTTTTAAATCAAATCAAATTAATTTCTTCCTTTTTTTTAACATTATATCTGTTCGAAATACTTTAATTCTTGCTTCCTACTCTTACCTCTCACTAATTTTCTGCCTTGAGTGCCTCTTGTATTGGTATACAAAAAAGAGAAAGATTGCAAATAATTTTCAATCTGTATATCAATACGGTAGAATCTACCTTCCTTCCTACGTAAGAGAAATATTTCCATCTTGCACATTTACAAATTCTTCCATGCATTGACAACTACTGCCATATCTGGTCTGGTGCTTCTGCTATACATCTCGAGATTCTTGACAAAACCCAAAGAAGGATCTATGAAGTAATCGATCCTGACCAGGCATCTCAACTTCAGTTACTTTCACACCGACGTGGCGTGGTTTCCATCTGTCTTTTCTACAAATATTTTCATGACAATTTCTCTGACGAGCTTTTTCCCTGGTGCCCGAACTATGTGAGTTCAAACGAGCTACTAGATTGGCATCTAGGTCCCATCCTTTTACTGTTACAAGATATTACTATCTCAAAGAAGGTTTATAAAAGACTAATACAGATAAGATATAAGCGCAGCAGTTACTTCTACTCTAACAGTTTCTTTTCTTGCATTTCCCGACTGTGAAACTACCTTCCATCTACTTGCTTCCCTGATAACTACAATATTCAAATATTTAAATGCAACGTCAATCGCCATTTTCTATTTTCTTGAATCCCGTTTTGTCCTTTCCTCAATCCTCCATATACCCACTCTTCTCTTTCACTTTCACTCCCTTTAAACGCATGCGTATTAGTGTCATTCCTGCTTTACTTGCGGTGAAATAATAAACAAAAATAACTGAATCTATCTTCAGACCCCTTTCCTTAAGGGCTCAAAATGACAAAAAGGGTTAAGACAGCAAACCAGTCTGATGTTTTTTCGCCTCCATGCATTTCTCATTTCCTTTCAATCGTTTTTCTCTTCAATTTTCTGTGTTTTTCTTACTTTACCTTTTTTCATTCGCAGTTCTTTGCCTCTTTTATGTTTTCCCAATTCTACTGCCGTGAAGAAATAAATAAACATTTAATACGATGGTGTGTGTGTGTGTGTGTGTGTGTGTGTGTGTGTGTGTGTGTGCAACGACCTAATGACCATCCTACCAAAGTCATCTATCAGTTCAATCTACCCTCTGCAAACTGGCGATGACCTCGCGGCAGACCACACAGCTGCTAGAAGGACGTCGTCCGCCAAGACTTCCTGCAGATTAATCCGTGAGAACTGAAGAAGCAATAGTCTTGGATATCCGGCAGCAAGACCTCTGATCGGAAGATTGGAAGTTTTGAGGAGCATGGAACCACCACTTAATAGCTGTTGTTCGCAAGTCCACAGTGAGCCGGAGTGGTAGCACCAGTTAGAGTTCCAGCTATAATAGTGGACGCCCAAACAAAAACACTATCAATGTGCGTGCGTATGTGTGTAAGACTTTTTAGAGAACGCGCACTCATTACACAGATCCGTCCTAAGCAGATGTGCTGAGAAGTGACACATTCATTGAAAACGGAGCTGAGAAATGCTCTGATTCTAGGCTGAATTTCTCAGTCGCAAGTTATTTTGACGGTTTCTGTGGTAGTTAATAAAAATAAAATGGATAACACTCTCTGTAATCTGACTTAATCATACGCATAAAACAGTCAATACGCCTGGGTGATTTTTTCCCCGTAGTAGGTTGCTATTTCTTTTTGCGATAGACTGGTTGCCAAACAAGGTTAAAGAACCCAGTGTGTCCTGCTATTAAATCCATAGCTTAGGGTGGGGAGAAGTGATGGATTCATACTTTTTCTACATGGTATTTGTGCGTAAGGGAATCTAATGAACACGATTAGAATGCACCACAATGCACAAAAACAATACAATATCGATATAAAGTTAATATGGGCTAGGATCCGTGTAAATTAAATAACAAAACTACTTGTTGTTTTCAAATAATTTTAGAAACTATGTTTCTCGTTCTGCTCACTGGAGAAATAAATGAGGAAAAAAAGGAAACTTTAATTTAAACTAAATACCACACAACATATACTTAGATGTACAGCATTGGTTTGGAAGTGCAACCTTTTTCTACATTGACTGGATAGTAAACTCTATCTTTATGCAAGTTTGGGATGTTTGTAGATATGTTAGGAAGAAACTTACTTTGGTCCCCTTTGAAACAGATAATAATGAAGGCACGCATCAGCAGCAATTTGCGAGATCGGCACGTCATCCGAGTAATATTAGGTTGGTGCAAAAATAATGACGTAATAATGTCGTTTTTTGACCTTAAAAAATACGTCAAAAAACGACATTATTACGTCATTATTTTTTGCACCAACCTAATAATAAATCTTTAGAAGGAAGGTCAATAACAAAAATAAGCAAAAGAAATGTAATATCAATTTCGTGATTTTTCTTTCATTCGATATCGTTTTGTATAAGAAATGTTGTGCCGCCTTTGACGGGAAAAGTTATAGTGCTGGTTTTCCATTTTTTTGAAATATCGGCAACAATACAAAAAAAAAAAAAAAAAACACGCTCTAAATGTCTCACTTACATATTTATTTTAAAATTCCTGATAGCTATAAAAGAACATTGCCCGGCATCAGAGATAAAACGTTTGTAGAAAGAGATATTATGGACATTGGAATCAACGCTGGATGGTGACTAACAGTTTCATGCTACAAGCATGTTTCATATCTAGGTTGAAAGCCGGAGAAGTGTCTTTGGCAGGTCGACCTAATCGATTCCATCCTTCACCAGTTTATGATAATAGCAAACTAGAAGATCGTTTAGCGCCAATATTTCTTTACGCTATGAGATGCATGCTATTAGTCATGTATCAAGTTGATATTGATTCGATGAGACTATAATCAATCACAATGCATAAGTAATCCCCGTGACATCATGGAAAGATTTTTTCTTTGACGTTAATGAATTCACACACACACACACACACACACACACACACACACACACACACACACACACACACACACACACATACACTCTTCCGTTTGCTTATTTTTCATACGCATACTTTCTTTCTCTCGGTTACTCTTTCGTTTTTCATTTGCTTTTATTTTTTTAATTAGTTTTCCTTTTCGTTTCTTTTTTAAACATTCTTTACTTTCCAGTCCTTTTATTCCAGTTTTTGTTTGTTTGTTTGTTTGTATCTTTCTTTCTTTCTTTCTTTCTTTCTTTCTTAACCAGTTCCTCACTTTTTACTTCCCTTTTCAATCTTTCTTATAACCCTTTTGTACTGTTCCCTTCACACTTACCCTGCGTGAAAGCCACTATGACGTCATATTGCATGCTTTGAAATCGTAATCACGTAATCCAATACATGAGTAATTTTGCGCAGCAATCAGATCTGAAAAATAATTTATAAACGCTTCATAAATTCTGCTACTACTACTACTACTACTACTACTACTAATACTACCAATGGTACTACTACTAATAATACAAATAAATTTAAAGTCTCATGACAGTAAAGGCTTGTTTCCTCGGATTTTTAGATAAACACGGGAAGTGAAAGCTTTTCCAGTTTTCTCTTTCTCTATAATATATAATATTGGCTATTTTCAAGACATTGAATTTACAAAATTTGCTATTTTGAACATAGTTTTTCATACTTAAAAATCTCTTGACAAATGATCATTCAACTATCAAGCAATTCAATACTTCTATAACATAACTATGATATTTAAGATTTATATTAAATTATAGTTTCTTGATTTTACAAAAAAAAAAAAAAAATTACTAAGAATTAAAAAAAACAATTTATGCGGCGTAGTAAGGTTGTTGTGTTTTCTCTTTGAATTTATAAAGATACGAAAGCTGATGCCAAAATCTTTGTTCAATTTTTATCGTTATTTCTTCAAAGCTTAAATATTTTAATCGGCAGATATTTACTAATGGGTAAAGTTATAATAAAATAGTTCTGCCACTTAGTCTTGGGATTATATTATTTATGTTTTTTTTTTTTTTTTTTGTTCTTTTTTTGTGGATTCACATGAAGTTTGTTATTCGTTGTTTTTGATAAAATTGTTTTCTTGCTGAACAGGAAGAGAGACGTTTATAAATTCAGTATTGGTTGTATTGCAACAAAAACAGTGGGAACTTTGAAGCTGACAAAATGTAACTGATTTTACAAGTATATTACTGAGTTCTGGAATGTGAGACTCTCTACTCATGAAGCGGATTGGTGTTAACATATAGGCAGAACACTTAGAATATTAATAATTTTTTCCGAAGAAGTAAAAATGGCGACATATTTTATCAAAATTTATTTTTCGGAAATACACGCGTTTCAAATATCGGAAATAAGCAACGATTAGCACAATGAAATAAACTGTTTTTGTTTTATTTTTCTTTGGTTATTATTTAAGCCAGTGATTCTTAACCGGCCTGCCGCGCCTGTACACTAATCTTGGCAACTGTATTTAAACATAATCTAAACAAGTTTGATCTGTTGTCCTGTATTCATTTCCGTCGAAACAATATGCTTATAAGACCTTTAATACCCTACTAGTTTTAACCCATGATAATTTTCTAATAAATTTTAATTCTTAAGTTATTGATTGAAAATAAAATACCTGTAGAAATTCCCCTATGAATCATATATATATATATATATATATATATATATATATATATATATATATATATATATATATATATATATATCCATTATATATATATATATATAGACACGCATCAGTGTGTGTGAGCTTAACAACTTGAAAAAAATATTGCAATAACAATCATAAATAGCAATACTGGTCGTTATTTTAAGAAGTAAGGGGATACAAATGAAAAGATTTGAAACTGACGACTTTTTTCATTTCACTGAAACAACCGTTGAACACTTGTATCTTCCCTTCTTTCTTTCTTTCTTTCTTTCTTTCTTGTTCTCACTGAAACCAAGTAGTGTCTTTCCCCCCTTTTCCACGCAATCAAGCCGGAAAAGTCCATTATTTATGATATATTATGAGGCAGGGTGTAACGGTCGTGTGAACTAACGAAGTGGGACAAGCCCAATTATAATAGGATTCATAGCATCATTATTCAATCATAAATCGCCCTGTTGACATTGGCTTCACGTTAGTTTTCAGCTGAAAATTCCATAATTAGCGAATAAGGAATTTCTCAGTGTCTAAATTTTAGGGGAAAGTGGTTGGTTTCCATTCTCAGAAAAATGTGTTTCTGTTTCAATGAGATATTCAAACAATCCAGTTGCTCACTGTAACTTTGCACGTTTATGGAGCATGTGATTAACGCCAGGAAATACTGAACCGGATTTAATATCAACGAGGAATTTTTGTTCTGAGAGACGTCGATCTGCGATGATCCCAGATGATACGAGAATAGTCTTTGCAGTACTCAGTCACACCAGATCATCAAAGAAGCCAGCTACACCAACGGGTTGACCTGAAAGCTCTTCTCCTGGCTACCACGTGAACATGTGATCGGCGTAAATGCACCTAGGATGTACACGCGTGGGGAAATAAAAACGCATGACGGATAAATTATATAAACACTAACCCCAGAGTCGGCAGGGGAGAGTATCTTGCATTCTCATTATAAAAAGTATTCATGCACGGAGACCCCCCACACCCTACCGGAAAAAATAAACATTCGCCGACATTAAACTGACGAATTCGGAGTTAAATCAAGAATGCATCTTTCAGTTGCGTCTCTGTCCTTGGGCAGAGTGCACTCAGGGGCGACTGGGTCAAAGGACAGAGTTGCAACTGAGGAAAATTATACTGAGAGGTGCCCAGCCTGGGGAACAAATGCCCGAGGCCGCGCCCTCTCATTGCACCAGAGAGAGGGATCAGTGCACACATCGAGACAAGCGCAGCCGACGGTTGCGCGGACTCGGGAATTTTTTTTCCTATCCCGGGTATACGCGCTCGGGCTCCCCGCATTAAACCTTAAACCGACCTTGTGTCACAATATGACCTCGGCGTGTGTGTGTGTGGGGATACAAATTACTTCTATGCATGATAATTTTATCTTTCGGTTTTCATTGACTGACAGAGCGACAATATTGCAGTATCTAGATTCCAGTAGTCCGTAAAAAGTAGAGTTCCTTTTGAACCCCCATCAAAGATAGATAAGAAACTTTACTCGAATAGACTTCACCTAAAGTTCAGATGTTGAATGCTGTCCTGTATCAAACCATACTTTTCTTTCTTATGGTTTCTTTCAATTTTATGTGTGTCAATCAAGAAGAGAAAGGGAAGTGTTTAATTTTCACGGCCGACAAATAGCTAAAATGACATGTGTACGTTTTTTAAAACATTGTCCTAACGTTGGCACTGCGAACTTTTGCATCAAACTAAAAGATATTCTGATCTGCATTGCACCAAATCAAAATGACCTTCCATAGCATTCTACAAGATAACGCATGAAAGAATACAAAAACAACATCGTAACCATAAATCTCATAATTGTGAAGAAGGCTATCTTCCCTCCAAACATCTATTTCATAATAAGTAATCACTTTGTCATAAAAAGCTCGCTTAACTTGGAAGGTATTCATAATAAAGATGATTCACACCAAGTATTTCTATGAATGCTGATTTGCATCAGCGTTGGCTGAAACTCAAAACTTATATTTCAGTATAAAACAAAAAATGGCATCGTCTGGATATGGAATCCGATCGAACACCATTTTTAAAGACTGAAATACAGAGAGGAAAAAATCTCCTTCCCATTTGAAGAATCATAGCAACTGTCTTGAGCATTGCATTATTCTGCAAGTGCTTCGGTGAATTCGCTGGTTTCCAATGTCTAAGTCTGAATGTCTATGATTGAATCCATAAATCAAGTCTGGCAAATCACAATAAGCCTTTTAAGTAAGTGGGATTGCAACTAAATGTAACTTTAGCGTCTAACTAATGGAAAGATGTCAATGTGTGCGTACATAATATCAGCATATATAGTGTTGTACATGAGTATCTTTTTCGATATACATGTACGATTCTGTCTACATTTCTAAGATGAGGTTTTGTAATTATTTACTCTATTTACAGTGCTCGGACTGTTGTCCTCATCTTTGTTACCATATTCACGACGTTTTGGCCGTTGTACACTAAGGGCTTCTTCAGGTGATTGGGATTTCGAATCGAACCCTTTATTGCATTCACCTATATATACGGAAGAGGCATGGTACATGGAACTAGAACAATCTACCGCAGTTGATGCAATAAAGGGTTTGGTTCGAAATTCCAATCACCTGAAGAAGGACGAAGCGCACAAAGGCCGAAACATCGTGAATGTGGCAACAAAGATGAGGACAAAGCTCTAAACAACGTGAATAGTGTAAATAACATGTACGATTTTACGATACGAAAATAATATTTACTTTTCGAATTGTACAAGCCTTTCAAATTATAAACTAGCCATGCATGTATATCTGCCTCTTTGATTTTTCATTGATTGATTGACTCGTATTCTACGGTTTATCAACCCTTTGTGGCTTATTTAAAAGCAGAAAATATTTTCAGATTATGAGACTTTGTTTAATAATAATGTTTTAGTGATAAAATTAACTAATTAAACCATAGCTGAGGGGAGAAGAAGTGGATTAATTTTTTCTCAAGGGAATTTGTACGGAAATGAATATAACGAACCCAACGGGAATTGAAACTCGGCTCTCTAATTACTAATTTCGAGCTGCCCACTCATTCAAGCTTGTAGTGCCTGATGTTCCCAAACGTTCAACCATCTAGGTACTGGCTAGACTCAACGTTGTTTAACTTCGGTGATCGTAAGGAAACCGGAGTTTCAACGTTATGTGGCCGTAACCGCCCACAGTTTTGTGTATATAATTCAAATTATATATATATATATATATATAGATATATATATATATATATATATATATATATATTGAACAATAAAAAAATATTAAAAAATTAAAATCTTCAGACTTCAATCACTCTATTATATGATATTACAATCGAACATATAAACGGCTACATAAATGCATTCATGTTTCGATGCATATCATCGCATAGTGTTGTTACAATTTTTCATATTTACTTACAAACAAACAATTTCTTTTCCTGGGAAAAAAGAAATGCAAGAAAGAAAGGCATAATATATAGTCTCCTATAAAAAGAAAAAAGAAAGAAAGGAAGACACAAGATAGAGTGGAAAAAAGAAAAGAGAAAGAAAGACAAAAGATAGTATTATCTAGAAAAGAAAAAAATAAATAAAGAAGAGCATGAAGGAAAAAAAGACACAAGATATAGTCTATTCTTTAGGGCATTTACTTAAATATTTGTATCTATAAAAAAGAATGTTTAAGCATAAAAATGTCATATATATATATATATATATATATATATATATATATATATATATATATATATATATATATGTATATATATATATATATATACATACACACACACACACACACACACACACACACACATATATATATATATATATATATACACGCATGCCCAACTGCATAATAATCGTTGAAACATGCATCTGCTGGACTTGTATCATTTCTGTTGCTGTGGTTACGACTGTTGTCTGTATAAGAATTTTGTAATTTGCTTTTAGGAACAGATTTGCCATTAATCAATTTATACGAGATCATTTGCTTTTCCTGTTGTCTTAGATTTTTCATGTATTATCGTTCACGGAAACGTTCATTATTATTATTATTATTATTATTATTATTATTATTATTATTATTATTATTATTATATTAAAATACGGACAAAATCATTATTCGTGTACGCATTTTTAAGATTTTTTCATTCTGTTTTCTGTGTTCATTTCGTCTGTTGATAATGACTGTCATTTTGCACTCACTGACTTATTTACTGTGTGCAGGCATGTATATGTGAGTGTTTTCCAGCGCATTTTCTATCTCCACTGAACGTATTAATAGGCTTAATCAATAGGGCTAAATGTATTCTACTAATATGTTTTGGTAATTTACCAACACATACAGAAAAATAATTCTATCATTTACTGTCATTGGTGGAATTCAATATGGCTATTTTGTTCTTGATTTAGTGGTTACTTTTCTTTTTTTGTTTTATTTGGTAAAGCATTTTGTCTGTGATTTTATAACACCAGTCTATAAAGTCCAAAGAAGAATTGTCGTCTTTAAGACCTAAAAGATTCATTCGCTTGAAACCATTTTTATCATTGATATGCGACAACGGTTGTATATAAATGACAGTTTAGACATTTCTGGACGTGTTGAAAGCCATACCCGGTAACCAGATGTGACTTTAGAATAAATTATATGAACGATTTCACATCTTTTCACAATGAAGAATCGAAATAGCATCAACAGTTGGCTCATATTGATGAACAAAAGTACATGTCTCACCCAGAGAAAGAAATGATACTTATTAACATTTGTTTATATTTTCTGATTAAGCACATGTATATATATATATATATATATATATATATATATATATATATATATATATATATATATATGTATGTATGTTGTCTGTGTGTGTGTGTGTAAAACATGACACAAGAGAAAATAAACCTCACCCTCCCAATAGCTAAAATCATAAAAGTCTGCCATCTAATCACCAATCAGTGCTATTTTATTAAATAATTGTTTAGCAGATTATTATTTTTAGAGGAAGTGTATCTCGGCTCCAACTTCCGGAGATTGACATCTGGGGTCAACTGTGTAATATAATAGGGAAGTAGATTTTGATTGGCTGGGCTAGCGTGGGGGGAGATAGATAGAAGAAAAAGTTTCAGGGAGTTGGTTCTTACTCGTCAAGAGAGGTGGATGTGTTCTCTTTCGTGTCCGAAACAGCTCCGCAGTAAGGAGCGAGCGACTCCCACTGGATAGTTAAATAATGTAGAGTCGACGTGCGTAATAAAAATAGTTAAATTAAAATTATCTGTGTTGAAGTATTTCATTACCGAAACGATTTGTCATCGCCGGCCGATTGAAAAAATTGAGCTGGGATCAATCACTGCCGTCAATATACAACATTATTATCGAATTGGTGCCGTGACCAGGATCTACCCGCATGGGGGATCGATCGCAGAATGAGGGTTACAACACAAGGTGGAAAAGCTCGGAGAAAATGTTCAGACTAGAGACTCGACAAGAGAATAGGAAATAAAAGAAAAGAATAATCAAGACATAAAGGCAGAGAAACAGACAGACAAGAAAAAGTTATGAAAAAAGGATGAATCTGAAAAAAGGACACAGTATGAACAGTGAACACTCACTGATGCGACAATGTCAATTTTGGTGAAACATTTTAATGAGAGTCTGATTTTTGTTGTTTTTTTTTTGTCTTTTTTCAGAAGTTTAGAATTATTTTGTTAATCGTAATTAACTGACAAATGATTGTTTTGTTCATTTTTGTAACAATGTGTGGAATTCTTTTACTTTAATTTAAAAGCCGTGTGTGTGTCCTTTTGCTTTTATTGGTTGAAGAATTAAGTTAATTAATTGTTTGTGGGAATAAGTAGATTCGGCTCGCATAGTTTCGGATTTCCAAATGTGTTTGGGTCTGGTCTTGGATGAGGGGAATTGCCATGTCTGGCTATATAGATAAAGGAACTCGACAATGTTGGGAGTAAATGGGAGCTGTAAACTTTGAAGTAGCCATAGAGAATGAATATACCCTAGGATACTTCCCGAGGCGGAGGAACGGCTCTGACGACAAAAAGTAATTGGTTAGGTAGCTTGTTGGATGCCATGTCGCAATGGCCGTGTGTATTGTGTCACTATGAGTGGGAAATAAGTATAGATTATAATAAATTTAAAGTGTAAAATCTATGTGACAAGAACGTGGCTCATTTATGGAATCGGTTGACGCTGTGGCGTTGGGCTTTCGGCATGTAGTGTGTGATTTTTGACCCGTATTTTTTTCTGCGAATTCTATGTACATTTCGTGTAATCTCAAGTGAAGAGGCAAGGAATTTTGTTCTCCCCAGGAATATTGGATTGTAGAGGTGGTACCTGCTAACCTGGACGGAGGTGGATTGGGAAAGGTAAAAGTTCAGTGTTAAAAGTTCATCTGGGGTCAACTGTGAAATATAATAGGGAAGTCGATTTTGATTGGCTGAGCTAGCGTGGGGGAGACAGATAGAAGAAAAACTTTCAGTGAGTTGGTTCTTACTCGTCAAGAAAGATAGACGTGTTCTCTTTCGGGTCCGAAACAGCTCCCCAATGAGGGAGTGGTGACCCCCATTGAATAGTTAGATAATGTAGATGTTGACATGAGTAATAAAAATAGTTAAAATCCTGTGTTGCCGAACCGAAACGATTGGTCATCACCGGCCACTTGAAAAAACCGAACTGAGATCATCCACTGCTGTCAGTATACAACAATTTCATCTTCAAGAATAATTTTATAAACAAAATTTTGGATTACTAATAGGATCCATTCCAAGCATGGTTTTAGCATTCATCTTCTTAAAAATTCTTGAATCTGATTCTTACAAATTATTTTACCTAACCAGTTAATTCCGATATATTCATTTAACCTCATTAATATATCCACACAAACGACTTTACCTGACCTTATAGATAAACTAAACAATGTCAAATACGTCAATGTCAAATATACGGCAGAATTCACTTACGAAACAGAAACAAACAATATTTTACTTCTCCTAGATATCATATTACGCTGTAATGACAATAGCCTAAAATTAAATGTCCCCCGCATATCAACTAATAAAAACGGATTCATAAATTTCTATTCACACCATATCAACAAAATAAAATCTGGAATAATCATCGGATTCTGTTAAAGAGCACATAAAACTCTCAATATTGGAAGAGGATAAATACATTAAAAATCCTTTAAGATCCTTTCAATATACTCATTATTTCATATTCAAACGCGAAACAAATAGCTCATAAAATATTTCGAATTAGAAAAGCGGACCTTCCTGACAAACCCAACGAATCAAAATATATTGTTCTACAAACCAACTCTATCGCAACTACAACTGAAAAAATTATCTAAGTTTGACATAAAATTTGTTTCAACTATTTCTAAAACAATGAATAG
>OZ010602.1:63127498-63202498 GCA_963932145.1 Acanthosepion lycidas | reverse complement strand
GCCCATGCCTTCGCATCGCAATGGATTCATTTTCTGAATGATAGATAACGAGCTTGTAGACAAAGATGGTGACCTTCAGTTGATTGCACATCGTCATTACGGTTCTCCGTCAGGAGACCTGAAAATACTTTGATAGATGGTGAACACACATACACGACGGATGAGGAAACAACCATGGAAGAGATGAACGCTGGGAATGTCTAGCATTTAAACTTGTCTTACTATTCCAGTGTAGATTGTCCAACCCGAATATGCAATCTCTCTTTTCCGCCATACTATAGAAATATATTTTTGTTGGGAAACTATGTCTGTAATTTGTTACTGGTAGTTAAGCCAAACCTATTGAATAAGGAACATCTAAAAATATTCTTTATCATAATTTTCCTTTCTTTCAGCCAATGCCATGTAACGCTTTCAAAACTAAAATTGATGTTTGAACCTTTTTTCGTTTTTGTTTTTAGGCTGTTTTAATTTTCTCTTTTAATTGCATTCTTTTCATTTAATCTATCATTAATTATGATTAATCTATTTAATCATGTTCTTTCCTTTTTAAAATGTTTTGTTTCAGAATCTCCATTAGATTCTATCCACGACTCGTGTAATTATGCTATTTGATAATTGTTACTGACATTACTTTCTGTTTGCTTGCAATGTTTTGGTCCGAATATTATGCTTTTCTGTTTATACCGATATAACTCTGCGTAGGAGGAATCATATCCAAATGAAAATAGCGTTCATAATTCATTAGTACTTGATGTGTAAACCTTTACTTTTAATAACAGCTTGACATATTTTGCTACATGAGCGAATTAATGTCTTGCATTCATTAACGGATATTGTCACCCATTCTCCTTTCAAATTAGTCCATAGTTCTTCGACGTTTGTTGGATTATTTTCCTTAGCTCTTTCATTTAGTAATTTCCAAAGATTTTCAATAGAATTCATGTCTGGGCTTTGAGCAGGCTACTCCATAATAGTAACATCTTCCTCAGGCAGAAATGTCTTAACAGACTTCGCTTTGTGACATGGCGCGCTATCTTGCATAAATACAGCTGGTTGATTAATTGCAGTTCTCAAATTAGGTACATGTTTCTCCGATGTCTCTTTGTATACAGTTGCGTTAATTTTACCGTGTATCTTGACAATAAGTCCAGTACCAGCAGCTGAAATCATGACAAACACCATCACACTTTCTCCTCCAAATTTAACGCTGCTTTTAGTGCACTGAGGCAAATATCGTCCCTTAGGACGGCGTCGAACAAACCTTCTCCCGTGACAACCGAACAGGTTAAACTTTGACTCATCGCTGAAATGAACACAATCTCACTGTTCTTCAGTCCAGTTTAAAAATTAAAGTCTTCGTAGAGGCTACTGGACTGTTCAAATTTATTTCAGTAAGTCTCCGAGAAATAGTGTGCCTTGATATTATAATGCCAAGATTAGCATAGAGATAGAGATAGCGGTTGCTATCGCAAATCTATCCTTTTTTTGATTCATTGCCAATCCATCTGTCTTTCTTTGCAGTAGTTTTCCTAGGCCTGCCAGGTGGTTTCTTGGCTTCACACGACTCAGTTTCTTCAAGTTTTCTTAAAATATTATAAATAACACTTTTAGATTTCCCCACAGTCTTTGAAATATCCCCAATCGAGAGTATATCTTTATTTCGTAACTTAACTATCAGTTTTCTAAGTTCCAATGACGTCACAGATTTTTTTCGCCATGTTTACAATGCAAGTGCCAGTGAGGGAGTCAGTGTAATTTAGTAAAATACCCTATTTTATATTCTTACCCTAAAAAATTTTCAATAATTCAAAATAATTATTAAATTTTATGGATTTATTTAATCGTTCTGATGTTTTTGATCATCTATTTTTTTTCGAATGCTATATAATTATTCTTATAACTTTTGGTATTATATAATTTACCTTTATATCCTTATTTTTCCTTGATAAAATGTTCTTTGAAGCTTTAAAATAAAAAGTTATTTCACATTTAGACTTTTTCTTAACATCGTTCTGATCTTTATGTTCGCCACTGTATATATGGTGTCTGAAATGGCTACGTATTTTCCACGAGTACCAGGATTTTACTTTGAAGATTAGTATACCCATTCCACTAAAACTTTTGGCGTGACACAATCTACCCCACCTAAATCTACACCTATGTGTCTGTGCAGATTGTTAAGTTCAGCTTAGTAAATCTATATATAAACTTCGGTGACTTCCGTTAATCCGTCCGTCAATCATACCCTATACATTGACAGGTAAGTGGGTACAAAGTACAGTTGGTTTTACTAGGGCGCGTAGTAAAATATTATTTTCTATGAAGTCCTATAAAAAAAAATTAAATTAAAGAAATTAGTAAACCGCGAAATAGGTTTTTTTGTCAAAGTATTTTTCCAAACAAATCAGCTCAAATTCAAATTTCATCGATTGGTTTGCGATATTGAACGAAATGTAGAGTTTGTAAATCTCGATAAAAATGTTAGCGATAACTTCAACAATACTAAATACTGTGAGGATTTCAACACGCGCTAGTTTGTTGCAAAAAAAATGTAGTATTATAAAACGACTAGAGTTGCCAATTCTATAGAGTTGCAATCTATAAAAAAAACTGATATACATCCTTTTGCATTTGAAATTCTCTTTCTGATATCATATTCAGTGTTCCAGTGTCTTTAACAAAACCTCACAGATCTTGTCCACTCTCCGGTCTAATTCTGTTATGCACTCTATTCATGAGAACTCAGATGATAAGTTGTCTCATGTGACTCATTAGACTGATCGTCCGTTGGAGTTCAAAACTCATAATATAATGCCAAATAAGATAAATTCAAATTTCATCAGTTCAAAATTCAACTTGTCTTAAAAATTTGCTCAACACTACATATAAATGCTATCATTGACTTATGTTTTACTTACAACTATTTTTATTTTGTTTCTTTTTTTACTGCAATATTTTTCATTAGACATAATTTGTAGAGCACCATATGATAACAATATTTGCAGTAAGATTGATGGAAATAATTTAATTTTTGTCTAAATTAAAGCACGAAGAGAAAGATTTTAAAGTCGGGATTTAATTTTAAATTTCGTTTTAATAATATATGTGTGAGCGTGTGTGTGCGTATATGTGTCTGAGAGAGAGAGAGAGATTGCGTGTGTTTGTGTGTCTACATAACATAAACATTATTTCATACATGGAAGTTATGCATGCAACAGTCTGATCTTTCAATGTCAGGTGTCGAAAAACTACGAACCATCTGGAAAGACAAGAACATCTGCCTGGAATGAAAGATCAGACTGTTGCATGTATTTGCCTTCTCTACCTTTCTAACACTTGCGAGTCTTGGGTATTAACCGCAGAATTACAGCGAAGAATCCAAGCAATATTATTGGTCCTGATCTGGCGGCTCAGCTCCAGTCACTTTCCTACTGTTGTAAGGCTGCCTCTCTATGTCTTTTCTATAAATACTCTCATGGTAATTGTTCGCATTGAGATAGTGTGGCCATTTCATAAGAGACAATAATCATTCTACTGCCACCCTTCAATGTATCCGCCTTAGGTCAAAAAAGAAGAGTCAAACGGAGAGAAAAATGGATCTGACAACGTCACTGATTGGACATCAAGATCATTCACAGAGAATAGGACAATGGCAAGCGACCAAAACATATGGAGCTAACTGAGGGTTACTGGGGGCGTGGTTAACATCCATGTGCCGTAAGTGGAGCTATATTTCTTCTCATTTTAAATGGGAGAGTTACCAACCTTGTGCCAGCACCTTCCTCATCGCACTAAAACGGTTGGGTCAGTGTAATACTGATCCTAGCGTGATGGTGGTCGCAGGGGCTGGGTAAAAATCAATTTTTGTCCTTGATCCATATGCATAAATATGTGTATGGCGCTCCCCACGTTAAAACGAACTTGTGCCAAATCCAGAATTGCTGGAGAGGCCGGGTAATTATATATGGAGGGAGCTGGTCAAGTGTTCTGTTGCTAACGATCCTACAACCACACCCAATCCCGGGTCAGATGATGGTGATGAACATAATGATGACAACGATGACGACGACGAAGATGATTCTTAAAAGTTCATTTTAAGAAATTATAACAAAGCACCGAAATTTTGTCTTAAGAGAAAAAGAAGCAGACATTTTGATACTCCAGATGTTTTACTTCAAGTAGAAAGGTAACTAAAATAAGAAATACATAACTATTACAATGATCTGATAACAGCCTCCCCATAACCGGAGGGGCGTTGACAATAACAAGTTGCAGAATGAATTTGCAATCTAAAAATAGAATGCGTTCTTTCATTTCTTGTCAAGATCATCTCGCCGTTCTCTTTTGTCAGCGATACTTTCATGAATCATCAATAAATATCCTTGATAAACTTTTTATTTTCACAAAAGGCAAATCAACAAAGAAAGCAAACGCAGTCATTAGAATTAATAATGTGTCTTGTCGCTTCGAACGTTATGATTTTACAAGTTTATTAATAATGAGTACATCAAAATGAATTGAAATCAAACTGAGTATAAATGTAAAAACAACTTTTTATGAATTAAAAACTAATTTCCAGTAAATTGGCTTGAAAGATTCAATAGCCTTCTTCTTATCGAGTCACTCCACCACAACTATCCAGTGTTGTAGACAGAGCCTTACCTAGGGTGTTAATGTTTCAAGGTTGTTAAATGTGCATGGATCTTCAAGATTAAGGCAAACTAGAAGATGTTCTATAGTTTGTTATTGCCCGCATTGACATTTGGGATCAACATCGGTGGTATATACCCATTTCTGAAGGTTGGCTCTACAGCGAACAACAGCTGTTCGGGGGCGATTCAGACAGGAGCAGAACGGCCAGACATCACTGGAGCCAGTGCAGAGGGATTCTGTAGGGCTGAGAGAATGCATGTGTTCCTCGTTGTTAAGATGGCTGCACCACAGGGACAGACGCTGACTAGGAGTTCTGTTGTTTAGCGATTCTGAGTGTAAAAGCTCTGTCTTGACTTGAGCCTCCTTGTCATTGGTTCAGAACCGCGAAGTGGATAAGGGTCGATTTCCTGCTTCAACTTCTCGAATAGGGAGTGGACTGTCCTTCTTATATAAGGGGAAGTTAAGCAAGTAGAGTAAATTAATAAAACATTAAAATAATGCTGTCTACTTTATTATTCATAAATTACAAGTTATTTTGTTAAATGCAAACATTTCACCTGTTGAGCTATTAGAAGTGCTTCTTATACACTCCGTAGTTATTAATCTTTTCATTTCTGTCTTGATAGATTTGGAACAAAATCATAAATTAATGAAGCGTGATAATCATGCAAGAATGCTTGTCAATAAATTCAGTTTCAAAACTTGGCTTTTTATCGTGATTTTAATGGCAGTATCTATTTTGCTTGATCCTTAAAAGCCATGAGTTGTTAATAGAAAAGAGCGAAAGACAAGAATGTGTCTTCCCACCGGACTTATTCAACCTATACAGTGAGGTGATTTTCAGAAAATTACTTTCTCTCTACTCTTCTTACCTTCAGTATGCCTTGAGAGTATCAAATCTTCAAAGCCTTCTTTCTTCATTAATCGTCCAAGAAATTTCAACTGTCTCATTCTGATTTTAAGTATCCTTATAGTTTTCATTTTCACTAAAACTTCCTGATTACTCACATTGTCCATCCATGGTATTCTAAGCATTCTTCTGACGGACCACATCACAATTACTTCAAGTCTCGTCTTTGTAAAGAAATTGCTCAGTATTCACTCCCCTATAGGAGGGTTGATATTACGAAGCAGTTAAGCACTCTTTTCTTTGTTTCTAATGAAATTTTCCTGTTACTTAATACTTGGTTTAGCTTTTGGAAATCTTTCGCTATTTTAACCCATCTTCGGATTTCTGTAACACATTTTATGTCGTGTGTTAAAAAATCATCCCAGTCTTAAGAACAGCTATATCAAATATAGTTTAACTATCTCGATCAATCATTTCTAACAAGTTTTAGGAGTATATATTGAATAAAATATTTTTGATCGTCATGTTTCCTTAGGTTAAGAATATTTGGATTAACAATATTACCGACATGATAAATGAAATATACAACAGTGTTGATATACCGGAAGAACTAAGTAAATCCATTTTGATAGTGTTGCCTAATAAGCTATACAATCCTTCTATTCCATTTCACTTTTTGCTACGATTTGTGCAAAATCAGGAGTTGCAAATGCTGTCTTCAGCTTTTGTAATATTGTACTAGGAATGATTACAGCTACCTGGAAACAGAAATATTTCAATACAAAAGACCATAATGTCTCTTCCAGTAAATGACTGTTTATTGACATTCCCTCAAAAGATATTTTAGAAGAGATAACATATCACCCCCATTTCATGTCGGATACCTTTCTCTGTTAACATTTCTAACTAACCTTTACAGAGAGAGAGAGAGAGAGATAGAGAGAGAGAGAGAAGAGAAGAGAAGACAGAGAGTGAGAGTGTGAAAGAGAGATAGGAAGTTTTTCAATTTGCATCTTGAATTCAGACAAGCAATATTTCTGTATGTCCAAATGTCATTTGCAAAAGGGAAATAGTCGTTTTTTCCCATAAAACCGAAATCTACTGATGTCATTTATTCTATCAATATCTCTATCCACATTTTTTTTTTTTTTACTTCTTTGGTTTTCAACACATTAGCTCATGAAAAGAGATTATGTCCAGTATTAAACGTGTTTGAACGATGACAACTAAGACGAAGAGAAGCAAGATATCTTTCAATAAAAACTATGTAGATCGAAGAATTGCCTTTGTCCACTTTAGATTCTCTTTCCAAGTAACTCAGAAGACATTTTCTTTTGATACTTCCATAACTGCTGTAATCTGATAAAAATATTTTTTTATTACGTTTCCTCAATGTGTACTCAATCATTTACACTAAATTCCTGAAAAGATGCCTACTGTAGTTCAGTAGTTATAAGCACCCTCCGGTAGTCAAGTGTGGTGTTTCTCACTCGGTGTTCCCCGAAATCCTAGGGTTTCGCAAGAGAACGCTAAGGGTTGTGTGAGGAACAGTAATAACTAGGCTAACGCATTTTTTAGTAATTTTCGTTTAATTTTATATTCGTAATTTACTATACATGTACGGCATATTGTTGGAAAATCCTTGGTTGTTATTATATTAAAGGCTTCAACCTCTTATATTATTTAAAATTATGATAATCATAGCGAATGTATTTAGCGATGTCTCTATGGCGTTAGTGTGAAACCACCTTCACTAGTCAATGAACAAGACATGTATGTGGCGGATTCGTGTATCATTGAGTGACTCACTCGAGTACAGGACGCGTGTACGGTGTCCTTACATTATATTTACCCCATGAACTACGATAAAAATATAAAAGAGATAAATATTAATAACAGTATATAATTTCTGTAAGGAGGCACAATAGTAATGGATAGCGACTCTGAGAGCCGAGTTCGAATTCCAGTCGAATCCATTACATATTCTACATGCTAATATAAATCCTCTTCTTCTCCCCCCAACTATGGGTAAATAGCAAGACAGACCGGGTTCTATAGCCTTGGATGGCAAGGATCTACCGTAGAAAGAAATGTATCATCATCTATCGAAAGATATGCATGGCACTTAATTGATGATATAATTTCTATGCAGTTGTTTCCTAAGACATGAAAACTATTACCGGGGTAAAAAAATTGAGGAAAGCTAGTCTAGTGTGAGTATCTCACTACTGTAGATATCACCAAATCTTAGTGAGTAGTGAATTTAATCTTCACTTGGCACCCGATATTTGTGATCTAAATTTAGTAAATAGCGTAAATGACTGAAACTGGTCTTCTAAAAATGCAAAGAAAAATATTCAATCAATCACAATTTCAGTGAGTATAATACAGAAACTTCTAAATTGAGTAATGTTTTAAGTTTAGCATTTTTTTAGCTGCTAATTACGAATAAATGATTCTTATCTCAAAGCACTGCAGCTGTCCTATCATATTTTTATTTCTATATAATTATTTTTGCAACAATTTGTAGGAAATGCATATTAAGAATAAACAAGTACCATAAAATGCCATTATATTACAATGATTAATTTTGTCCAATCTATGTACGTTAATCGATTGATTCGTTTTCTACGGGTTATCAACCTTTTGCAAGTTATTTAAAGCCAGATAATATTTTTTAGATTTTAAGGCTTTTTTTTAAGATAATGATGATTTAGTAAGGCACGTCTTAATAATTAACCCATAGCTGAGGGGATGAAGAGGTAGATTAATACCATTCGCAAAGGTATTTGCGCGTAAGTGAATATAATGAACCCAACTGAAATTGAAACTCGGCTCTACGATAAACAATTCCGAGCCATAATTCATTACACCATCCGCACTTCCAAGCTTACAGCACCTGACATTCCCAAGTAGTTTCCTATCATCTAGGTACTGGCCAGGATCAACGTCGTTTAACTTCGGTGATCGTACGGGAGCAGATGTTTCAGTTGATTTTTTTAATGCAAAATATTATCGTCTTTTTGCAAGTAGGCACACTTGAAATAAAACTAAAACTAGTGGAATTTACAAACACACACATATATATATATTTATATATGTATGTATATACAGTGTAACCCGGATATAAGAGACTTCTTCTCCGGTTCCGACAACTCTCTTATATCCGGGTTACACTATATGAATGCCATCTGGTCCCAAATTAGAGCTATACTTACCTAAACAAAATAGACCAAACCCGGATATAAGAGAAACCCGGATATAAGATACTTATTTTCCGGTCCCGACAACTCTCTTATATCCGGGTTACACTGTATATGAACGCCATCATGACTTGTAGGGACATGGTGCAAAGAAGAAGAAGAAGAAGAAGAACGATTGATTGACTGACTGATTTTGTTTAGCGACATATCAACACATCTATGAGTTATTTAATGCCAAAATCTAAATATTAAGAACACAATTTTATGAGTTCTAGTACGCATCGTACTGGACATTTGTGTCCCGGACAATTGCGTACCTGGCTATTTGCGTCCCTAGACAATTGCGTCCCTGGATAATTTTTTTGAAGCCTTTAAACTCAGTTACCATAAATTTTGAAAAAAACATGGTAATCATAATTTTTCTTAAAAAGGAATAAAATAAAATAAATTAAAATTTATTTTTGTTTAAAATGCAATGACAATTATGGCGTGTTGTGGCTGAATCATTCACTGTATCAATTTTTGCTTTGCAAGATCGCTCTACACATTGCCAGTATGGTTTTGCTTCTTCGGCGTTTTTCTTATGATAGTCGTAATTGTAATTTTCCTCATCTACAAATATTTTTCCACCAGTGTTTCATTTTCGGAACTTAGCCATGGGTTTCAAATAAAAATACAATCTATATAACCCAGAATCTATTAGATGTTTGTGGTACGCAATGCTGGAGTGAACAGCTTTAAAAAAAGAAAATTTTCTCTCTTTTTTTTTTATGGTAACTACCTTTCTACTTGTTTAGAGTAATTAAAGGCATTGGTGCACAAATTTCTATATTAAACAATACTTTAATTTTTTTTCTTTCAAAATTTATGTTAACTACCTTTTTGCTTGTTTAGAATAATTAAATTTGGTTTACAATTAGTAACTCTTAAGAAAAAAAAGTATGGTATCTTCAAAAAATTATCAGGAATACGCAATTATCCAGGAAGGATAATTTGTTTAGAGACGCAAATGGCCAAGGACGCAAGGGTAAACGTATATTTTTAGATATATAGTTTGCAGATAAAATTTATTGTTGGTATTTTTAAAAGGCATTGCTTGTAATTTCGCTACAGAAATGTATTGCTGGTAATTTTATTATAAAATATATATTGATGATTTTTTTTCGGGGAGGTTTCACTCTTTGCCCATAGCTGGGACCCTATCGGGTGCTACAACCCTAGGTTAGGGTGAATCTGGGAACAACAGCAGTTAAGAGGTGGTTCCAGCAATCTCCCGATAAGATGCTTTGCTATCGGATGTAGTTTATTGAGAAGAAGAAGAAGAAGAAGAGGAGGAGGAGGAGAAGAAGAAGAAGAAGAAGATTTGAAATTCAACTTAACTTTAGTTTCAATAGAGTGACGAAAAATTTGGATATTCATTTTTCTACCGTTTAACTAATTATATTTATTTTAAACATATTTTAAAATACATTCTGCGGGTAAAATAGACACCATTTTCTTTATAGATCTGTACCAATGCTTCAACTGCAATCGTCAGGTTTACGAACTCGACTAATATTAGATGATATTAAATTAGGAGTAAAACTATTCGGTTCCTAATGGTCTCGGGTAAACCGGATCTGTGGATAAATGTCTGTTTAACATGACTTCTCCAACTGATGCTATCAAAGGATAAATAATGTGAGCCATTATGGAGAATTTGAATCAGAATTGTAATGTTGAGGAAATTTTAAATGCTAAATAAATAGATTTATTTTTAGCAGTGAGATACAAACACTAGGATATTGTTGAACATAGATTTTTACATGTCTACAAATAAAATATCTGCAAAGAATACAAGGTGTTTCATATGGATGTAAAGAAGATCTACTTGGCAGGAAGTTTAACATTCGAAGTTCTGGTAATGGAAACAAGTTCATTACTGCTTCAGCTATCACTTAAACTCGTTAGATAGATGTCAATTAGAAAGAAAGAAAGAAAGAAAGAAAGAAAGAAAGAAAGAAAGAAAGAAAGAAAGAAATTCGAATATTTAGATAGAAGGAAATTAGATAGATAGATAGATAGATAGATAGATAGATAGATAGATAGATAGAATATTTACATAGAAGGAGATTAGAATATTTACATAAAAAGAAATTAGAAAGAAAGAAAGAATTTAGTTTAGATAGAAAAAAAGAAATTAGTCTAGATAGATAGATAGATAGATAGATAGATAGAATATTTACATAGAAGGAGATTAGAATATTTACATAAAAAGAAATTAGAAAGAAAGAAAGAATTTAGTCTAGATAGAAAAAAAGAAATTAGTCTAGATAGATAGATAGATAGATAGATAGATAGAATATTTACATAGAAGGAGATTAGAATATTTACATAAAAAGAAATTAGAAAGAAAGAAAGAATTTAGTCTAGATAGAAAAAAAGAAATTAGTCTAGATAGATAGATAGATAGATAGATAGATAGATAGATGTAAAGAAATAAATAAATAAAGAAAGAAAGAAAGAAAGAATGAAATTAGTCTGGATAGACAGAAAGAACTTAATCAAGATAGAAAGAAATTAGTCAAGATAGATAGAAATTAGAATATTTGGATAGATAGAAAGAAATTTTAATATTTAGAAAGAAAGAAATTGGGATAGATAGATAGATAGATAGATAGATAGATAGATAGATAGATAGATAGATAGATTAAAAGAAAGAAATGGAGAAGTGGAATGTGAAGAGATGTAAAAAGTACGAGATAAATGAAAGAAAAAGATTCCAATATGACGCCAGTAAAAAAAGAAGAAGTAAATAATGTGATGACAGACAGAATAAAGTGATGTTAGTGACATTTTACTCTGCAGAGAAATACTGGGTTGTTTATAAAGCCACTTCAAGACAGGAAAAAAAATTCTGTTCTTGAATCTCCAAGGGGGACATTATCAAGTGGAAGGTAGAGAAACATGTTGAATGGGGACTGGCTTTTATGTGCTGCTTATTAAAAATTAAGATGTCTAGGGAAAGAAAACCAAACTCTGACATATGTCCATTTACGACATTTAAATTAGTAATGCTATTTCATTTCACCATCAATTTTCATCATGATATTATTATTGGAAGTATCCCTGAAAATTCTTATTGTATATAATTTTATACTGGCTAATTCGATTTTACTTAAATAAGCGTAGAAGTTATTGTATTTCATTAGTATTTAGCGTGTGACATTTTATTTTCAAAAGTCCATATGCACGCCTTTAGTAATGTGTTTATTATGCAGGATTATGTCTGGTTTTACATACGTAAGGGTGAATCAAATGAATAAAATACAATTCATTTTTGCTGACAAAGGAAATATGAAGTGACGTCTAAATAAAGAACAAATAATAAATACACATCTTTCAAATATAAATAAATACACTTCTATCTGCCGTGTTTCTTTGGCGTGTATGGCTTTCCACAATCTCTTGTCCTTTGTAGCACTTAGTAAATTTTGCCTTTTTGTTATCTCTCCTAAACCCTGTTCTACCACCCATTTACACGAGCTCATTAAGTAGGTTAGGGGCTATTTTCAACTGAAGCTTCCAGATGTTTCCATTTCCTCTAAAATGTTGTTCCCATGTTTAGACCTTGGTATTCTCAGCATCCTCCTGTACTCTATCACCTCAAGTCTCTCTTTCATCTGCGCGGAGATTGTCCAGTATTCACTGATATATGGGAGAACTGATATTAGATAACAGCTCAGTACACTTTTCTTTGTTTCTAACGAATATTTTTCTGTTTCTTAATACTATGCTTAGCTTTTGGCAAGCATCTTTCGCTATCCCAACGAGCCTTCCGATTTTGGTATCGCACTTTCCGTCTTCTGTTAAAAACCTTATCACATATTTAAATGGTTGCCCTGGCTTGATTTTTGCATCTCCGATTTGTAATTTGCGAGTTGAGCTGTTCCTTTTGCTAACAAACATGCATGACGTCTTCTTTCAATTGATGTGTTCCTTCACAACCATCTGTAGGATTTCTTGTAGTTTCCTTTCTATATCTATTCTCAGCACTGTGTCATCTGCATATCTTAGGTTGTTAAGATTGTGGCCGCCAATAATAAATCCTGGTAGGACTTCTAATTGTATTAGAATCGTTTCAATGTTTACATTAAGTCCGATGAAAAAACACATCCTTGTTTTCTATTTTTGTATATTTACAGAATTTTCTATCCGTATACAGGCGTTTTGTCTCCCAGTATTGGTTCTGGGTTGTTCTGCTATCCTTCCCAAATATGTCAAGGTTACGAAGTAGCCAAAACAGTTCTTTCTGGCGGACTTTATCAAACGCTTTTTCATAATCTATAAAACATATGTATACATCATTTGCATTTATATTGCTTTTTATGATATCATTCTGACCATAAATATTACATTTCTCGTTCCAGTGTCTTTAACGAACCCGCGTTATTCTATTTTCGGTATGATTCTGCTGTACGCATCACTTCATGAAGATTCGGGTGATAAGTTTTATTACGTGCCTCATTAGGTTGATCATGTATTTTTCGATACATGACTGACGAGGCAGATTTTTTTCCCGCAGTAGTTTGCCATTTCTCTCTGCGGTAGACCAGTTGCCATCCAAGGCTATAGGACCCGTTCTGTCCTGCTATTTACTCATAGCTGCGGGGAGAAGAAGAGGATACATATTAGCATTATGGATTCGACTGGAATTCGCACTAGGCATTCTGATTCCTCAATCCGAACCTCTATCCATTACTCGACCTTACAGAAATTATATACTATTATTAATATTTATTATTAATATTTATCTCTTTTACATTTTTATCGTATTTCACATTCGTTTGCAACGCTATCAAAATGGATTTACTTAGTTCTTCCGGTATATCAACACTGTTGTATATTTCATTTATCATGTCGGTAATATTGTTAATCCAAATATTCTTAACCTAAGGAAACATGACGATCAAAAATATTTTATTCAATATATACTCCTAAAACTTGTTAGAAATGATTGATCGAGATAGTTAAACTATATTTGATATATATAAGACTAGCATGATTTTTTAACACACGACGTAAAATGTGTTACAAAAATCCGAAGATGGGTTAAAATAGCGAAAGATTTCCAAAAGCTAAACCAAGTATTAAGTAACAGGAAAATTTCATTAGAAACAAAGAAAAGAGTGCTTAACTGCCTCGTAATATCAACCCTCCTATAGGGGAGTGAATACTGAGCAATTTCTTCACAAAGCCGAGATTTGAAGTAACTGGGATGTGGCTCTTCAGAAGAATGCTTAGCATACCATGGATGAAGAATGTGAGTAATAAGAATGTTTTATTGAAAATGGAAACTATAAGGATACTTAAAATCAGAATGAGACAGTTGAAATTTCTTGGACGATTAATGAAGAAAGAAGGCTTTGAAACTCACAAAACATATTGAAGGGATTATGCGGTATAGAATGAAGACAATCATTACTTTGAGCTACGAAGGATAGGAAGTTGTTGAGAGCCATGATCGCCCGCGTCCTGAAGGGTACGAAACATAAAAGAAAGTTAATTTTGTGTATCAGGCTAGCATTCTGGAACAATAGAAAAAAAATTAAAATTTCTGTAATGGCAGGATCTTTATGGATCGTTTGAGAAATGGAGATAAAAAAAATAATTACCCCGTGTGTCGAGCGACACGGTAAGCGACATTTTTTGTAGAAATACTAAATTAGAGAAAGATCAAATTTCCATGTCTAATGCTACAAAATTATGAGAAGAAAGGCAATGCAATGTTAATTTAGGGTAATGCAATACTAAAGTCAAGAATCCTGCCGGAGTTCAGATCATTGTATCAAAATAAAATGATCACAGAAAAAAGGTATCAGAACTGAAGCGTCCATCTCTTTCATTCTAATTCATTACTATCATGGAAAAATAAATGTAAAAAAAAAAAAAAAAAATGAAGGACGTTTGATTTGTGTGAAAACTTCTAAGTTTACTCTTTTGAAGAAATGAGAGGTTTTGACGTCAAAGGAACTGATAGAAAAAAAAAACTTGATTGATTCCTTCGGCACTTGTTAACTTTACTGATGGCATTTTCAAAATGCTGTCAGGAGCAGGAAAAAAAAAACAGTAACAACACCGATACAAAGCATAACCAACGGCGACAAACGACATTGTGTTTGGTTTTATTTTAGTTTTCATGACAGCCTTTGGGAAATTGGTTACTTGAAAGTTGAGGTTCAGTATCCAAATTGAAAACAAGTATGAAGCCACAAGATGCTTTTGCAATGGAAGTTTTGCTAATTGCTTTACGTGCCTATAACAGGTGCCAAATGTTATCACACTCCTTGTCAACCTTGATTGGAGTCAGTAAAAACAGCAGATTGATTATATATGTATGTATGTATATTTTTGTGATGTCAACGAACACTCGTTGCCACTTTTGCAATGTCAAGGAATACTCGTTGTCACTTTTGCAATGTCAAGGAATACTCGTTGTCACTTTTGCAATGTCAAGGAATACTCGTTGTCACTTTCGTAATGCTCGTTGTAGTAGAGACTTTGTAATCGCAGATACAACTATAGTAACGCCGTAGAACAATACTGATGTCAGATGTCTTCGAATAACACTCGCACTAATAGTACTTGCTTGATAATTCTCGCTCGAAAAGTAACCACCGAATAGTGATTCGAATAGTGATCAGTATAGTGAAATATTATAGGGAATAGAATAGAGAATAGTGATGCGTATAGTAATAAAGGGTAGTGTAAAAATAGTGATCACTTAGACGCCACGCTAATTCCCATATATACATTTCCTTTATCATGACGTGATCTACTTATTCAAAATGGGATCGCATGTATTTGCTCTCTGGTTATCCGTGTTCAAACTCCAGAGTCGACAGCGACAATTTATTCCTATATAACATATATGCTATTACTTATCTATTAATCGGACTCAAAAATAGTAGTGAATATTTGGCTAACAAGCTAATGGGTATTTACACTATTTACATTATTCAGACTTTTGTTCTAATTTCGTTGTCATATTCAGGACCGTCTTCAGGTGATTGGAATTTCGAACTGAACTGTAACTGAGATATCCAGAAGTGTCATGGCACGTGGAACTAGAACAATCTACTCCGGTGCGATTCGAAATTTCAACGTATATCACCTGAAGAAGAACAGAGCAAACAACGGCCGAAACGTTGTGAATATGACAATAAAAATGAGGACAGCAATCTAAACAAGGTAAATAGTGTAAATAGTTACAATACCTCATCTCAGAAATATAGACAAGCTAAGAGATTTGTTGCATTTTAAAAGAATTTTGATATTTTGGCATTCACTATAAACCTTTGAGTTATGAAAATCATGATCATAATATTTAGAGAATTTAGAACCACGTTAAAAATGTTAAACTCTAGATTGGATGAATTAGGAATTTAGGGGAAAACCAAGACATTCCAGTCTACGAGGGCGCTGGTGCGTGCGGGAGTACTGAGAAAAGATTTGACTAGATTTGTTACGTTTGGTATTAATTTTACAATAGATGAAATGTAATAATGAAAATAACAATAATCCACATATAAAACCGCAATATAATATGTGTGAATAATAGTTTTCACAGAGTGCACAGAAACTACACATTGATCTGGTGTTTACACCGCCACACTCCACAATAGTAGTAGGCTGGGACACGAACAAGAGGTCATTCTTTTTTAATATGCGTACATATGGGCCAAGTACAAAAACTGCCCAGACTCCACGATCACTGTCACGCTGCTGTTGGTATCCACCAATCTCTCTCTTTAGACGAATGAGAGAGGTGCTGCTGCAGGGTTGAAATCCGAAGGGACCAAGCATCCTTCAAAGATTTTTTGAGAAAAGACACTACACACTCAGCGCACTGATTTCCAATTCCGAGTCGTAACCAAAGAGTTATGTGTTCAATACCTGACCACAGCAGAGGTGAACAAAAAACTTGGAGAGTTGAGTTACCAAAGGGAATTAACTGAAATCTGAGATATCCAGAAAAAAGCATAGTACGTGGAACTAGAACAATCTACCCCCGTGGGTTAAATAAAAGTACTGTTTAAAATTCCAACGTATATCACCTGAAGAATGCTGGAGCGTAAAACGGACGAAACGTCGTGAAAATTACAATAAAGATGAGGACAACAGTTCCAATAAGATAAATGGTATATTTAGTGTATTTATAAATACTGAAATAAATTAAAACATGATGTTTGTCCCATTTACTTTTACAGTACATTTTTAATCATTTCAAGGTAAGAATGTCGCTAAGATGCAAGAGCTTACTGAGGAGAAAGAATATGAAAAAAAAACATCATTAAAGAAACGGCTCCCTAAAAGAACAGGAATTAAGACAAAATATAACGATTTACATTGCATTTAAATTTTGAAGACCAAAGTTGAATGAAAAGTAAGAGGCCGGAAGAGAGTTCCACAAGCAAGAAGTGCGAGAAAAGAAACTGTTAGTATAAACATTACGGTTACATGCAATCTTTTCAACTGTAAAATGATAAGACCAAAATTTAATTTGTCTAAGAACGTCTCGAAAATATAATACTTATGTTGATATATGATCACACACACACATACGCACACACACACAGAGACATATATATATATATATATATATATATATATATATATATATATATATATATATATATATATATATTATAGTAAAAAAGAAAGAACAGTAAAATATATAATCCGGTGTTCTTATTGATATTTTTATTTTTACAAAACAGTGCTCAATATAAATTTACAGAGCATTAATATTATAAATTAATTGATTTAAAAATATGGCTTCATCACTACACAGGAATTACCATGTTTCAAAAACAGAAACTAAAAACTCCAAATTCAATTATATAATTAAATCAAAAGCATTAGTTCTGCTTCATCTTCAAACGAATTTCGGAATAACTTATTTTGAAATTTACTGAGTTATAAAAGCACATACATTCATAATTTTTGTTTCCAAGGAAATAGAGAAATCCAATCAGTTAGACAGGGACAGTAGTGTGTTCTTTTTTATTAACTATTATTGTATCAATTATGAGTTACGTTCGAAAAGAGTTTAAGTCTAGGTAGGGTAGGGGTGCCTTTTTCAACGCATGTCGTCTGTTTTTTTTTTTTTTTTTTTTTTTTTCATCTACGGCAAAAAGTCTTTTGGCATTTTATACGTTAAATTCGTACTTGTATACATACAGATTCTTTCTAAAAGGGGTGATTGGATTAGAATACGTTGTATTGAACTACAATTTTAAAATATTTTTATTATTTTTACTTTTAATTACTAATAGATTATATTTCTTTTTAAAACAAATAAATGCAATAGAATTACTTAAATTATTTAAAAATCATTATTACAAATCAAATATAAGTATGTATATTACCAGCTACGCTTTTTAAAAAATATTATTTAAGGAAAATCTTTGACAATGTCGGCAAAGAATAGCTATTTCATGTCTTTGATTCAGTATTTTTTTATTTTTTATAAACCTAGTAATATATAGTTTTTCATGTATACACAAAGGACATAGGTCATTTAATGACCTACATATTCTAGCTTTTCTTATTAATTTCTATTTTACCGTAGGTGTTTTATTGTTTTTTTTTTAAGTGCCAGAAATATTTCGATAGGGACGTCTGATTTCGGCATTTATTTATCCTAAATGAACTTTGATGTTGATTGAATCTTTTCTTGAACTCATGGCTTGTGCAACCTATATAGACTTTTATCTTGTCGAGATGAGCTATTGCATTGGCATACCAATGATTCCGCGCGACATTTGTTTTGTAGAGGACAGTTATGAGGATTTCTGCAGTTACATAACTTTTTTTTATCTTCATCTTTTTTTTTATTTTTATGCTGTCTAAATTTCTTTGGTTTTGGTCTAAGCGTTTATTCAAGATATTAGCTTTATGTTTCTTAATAATTTTCTCTAAGTTTTCAATACAGCTGTATTTTTTATTGAAAATAGTACTTACTTTACTGTCTTTAGGAAAATGTTTAACTATTAATGTAAGGAATTTTTTTCCTAATTTATTCATTACCATTTGGTTGGATGAGGGTGATTACCAAATTATTTTTCTCCTTCATTTTTTTCCTATGTTTTCTATTTTCATTTTTTATGTAAGTTAGTTTTGGGCTTTTGTATCCACTATCTTTTAGAGCTTTATTATAAAAATTAATATGTTCATAGAAAATCTTCTCATTTGCTGAATTTGTACTTATTCTTTTTTCGATAGATAAAGGTATATGCTTGATTATAGATGGAGGATGATTAGATTTAGGGTGTATATACAAAGGATTAGTACTGGGCTTTTTATAAGGTATGTATACATTTTTCATTAAATCTAATGTTATTTCAATTTAGTGCTCACCGAAATTTTTAAGTTCAGGCATTTAAATTCTTTATAAAGCATCTTTCTAATTTTATCGATTTTAAAGTTAGTAGAGTTCTTTATAACCATAAGTCCGTCGTCTCTGTATGCACCAATGTGAGTTATATTAATTTCACGGTACGCTGTGAGATTGTATAATATAAAAAGACCTATAAGGTCAGAAGACTCAGCTGAGTCTAGTGATCCCATTGTAATGTCAAAGTGGTCATAAGAATTTTTTATCCATTGCTCACCTTTATGTATCAGTACCGATTTTTTCGCATTTATAATAATGTTCTTTTCTTCTGTAATGTCCATGTACTGGGTAGCAAGGCCCAACGCATTTATGAACAGTTCTTTTGATATTGATTGATAATAATTTTTAATATCAAACTGCATTAGTGTACAGTTTGTTTTACATTTATCAGCAAATCAATTTATCACGTCCTTGATATTAATCCAAAGTTTCAACCCAACTTTTTCTTTAATTTGTTGATTAACTCTTTCTAGGATTTTTTTTACTTATTTTTCCGATCTCCGGTTTTGTTGGGTTTATTATCCTTGTAGTCGGATTAGTCTCTAAATCAGGTTTATGGTCCTTTAAGGTTATATAGTACTCTTTTTTATTTAGTTTACCTACTCTATCACTAATCTTCGGTATATCTGTGATATTTTTAATGCTAATGTTAATGTTATCCACCATGTTGAAGTAATTATTATTTGCCTTTTTATAGTTCTTATGTAAATCCTTATTGATTATATCGCTGTAGTCCCTTGCCGCTATTTTATAGAAATTTCCTGTTTTGTCGGATTTCATTAAAATTTTATCCGTTGTGTTGATTTCTTTCACTATTTTATCTTGGCGTTTTTGGAAGTAGTATTTCTTTTCATGGAAATTTATGCTATCTATTATTTCCAATAAGTCATTTTATGAAAACCAGACAAACTATGAATAAATCGTGCTGCTTTTTTACTGTTAAAACCGTAAACTTCATGTTTGTTTTGTAAGTCATTCCGTCGAAGGAAAAAGTAAACTTTCCATCTCATCTTTCGTATGAGTTCCTCTGTTTTTTGCATTAATATAACGAAATAATTCCTTTTGTTGGTATTAGGAATGTTCTTCATTATATATAAGCGCTGAATTACTGAACTGTAGGTCAGATATATACATATATATATAAGCACTGAATTACTGAACGGGAGGTCAGAGATCATGACCAAATGTAGACACGTGAAGAAGTTCAGCTTAGGTTTCTTTGAATCCGAAAAAAGTTATTTTTTACACCTCCCCCCCCCACTACTTCCAGCTTCGAACGAAAATGCTTAAGTTGTTGAGCTCCATGTCGTTGATTTGCTGAACAAACCACCTGAGGAGGCCGTAATTGTCAAAACTGCAGTAGTATTCTGGTCAGCATTCATTTTCGTTAAACATTAAACAGCTCTGCAAGTCTGGTTGTCCAATTTGATATTCAGCACTTTTAATGCGTACAATCATAAATATTTTACTGTTTGTTTACTTTGGCGTATATATATATATATATATATATATATATATATATATATATATATATATATATACATATATATATATATAAACAAAAATTTGTATCTATAGAAAAAGAAAATAGATTTAAATATAATGGAAGTCATTATTTTACCTTTAGACCCCTTTCGGCCATCATTTTCTTCAAAAGTTGAACGTTGGTGAGCAGCAGGAAAAAAAGACACATTAATAAATAATGAATGAGGGAAAATTGGAACACGATTAAAATAGATTTTAATTATAAATAAATTAACGATTAAACTACAAGTGCAAATCTCCTCCATTGTGCAGTATTTGCTGGATAATCCCGGTTGTGCCACCGATTATAATGGCACATTTTTTCCATTTTACATAAAGCTCGCTCGGTTCACCATCTCTGAGTTTTTAAGGCTGTTTATATTAAGTTTCATCAGCCGACCCTATACAAAGAAAAGGAACATTTTATTCGTTCCTTACGTGTAATCGACGGATTATGAGTGGATTTTTCTTCCCATTTTATATTCTTTTTAGAACATCATATTTTGCTTTTAGTCATTAATTTATTTACAATTAAAATCTATTTTAATCGTGTTCCGATTTTTTCTCCTCATTCGGTATTTATTAATGTGTCTTCGATTGTTTCCTGCTTCGCCAACGAGTTACCTTTTGAGAATGTGTTGGCCCGAAAGGGTTCTAAAGGTTAAATAATGAGGTCCATTTTATCTAAATCTCTCTCTCTCTCTCTCTCTCTCTCTCGATATATATATATATATATATATATATATATATATATATATATATATATATATATGTATGTGTGTGTGTGTATAAACAGAATGCAATGGATAAATTGTCGTCTAAATTATACAAAAATGAAAATAACACTAACATCTCATTTTAACAGATATATTTTTAAAATTACACAAAAATAGCTTGAAATACTAAAGAGTAAATTTATTCAATAAAATGGCCATTGGCTTCAACCACGGCTTCCAGATAACTTCAGAATCTCCTGTAACTCTTCTGTGTGGTTTCCTTGTTTAAGTTAGTGAATGCTGCCATAATCCTTGCCTTCAGTTCATCATCAGTTTAAGGAGTTTTGTTGGTCTCTGGCTCAACTGCGCCCCGCAAAAGGGAGTGCGGTCTAGGGAGTTAGGTGGCCAGATGTAAGGGGTTATGTGATCACAGAAATTGTCTGACAGACCTGACTGGGTTCTTCTGCTTCTGTGGCATGGCGCAAAGTCCTGTTGCCAGACACCCAGCATCTATCCTCTTGAGCAGGGCAGCACTACCTCCTCAAGGCATTTGATGTAGGCCTCTGCGTTGAGTCTGTGAGAAAATGAATGGAGGCATGACGTCGCCATCAATAGTGATCTCTCCAAACACCATCGTAATGACCCTTAGACTCATCCAACTCTTTCCGAATCCTCTGCGCTATCCCCAGATCGATACCCAAACACTGAAATGTTCGTATTGGAGCTTCCGACGCGAATAACAAGCAATACAGCATGCCGTTTCCAAATTTATGGCGTATGAATGGCGTCATGGTGCCCTTTTTCTCACAGATGATGCCGAATTAAGCCTACTATACTGTGCAGTCGACAAAATCGAAAACAAACAACGCGCGAGCGCGAAATAAAAATATAAAATGGCGACAATTTCCTCATCGCACCCTGTATATAAATACCTCCAAAGGTTCGGTAAAAATGATCATACATTATGAAAAATGTCCGAAACTCGATAAAAACAAAGTTTTATAATCAAAAGCTTTATGTTTTTATTAAGAGGAAAGACCAAAGGATGTTTTATCTTTGAATTATATTTTTATTACTTTTTAGAACCTTCAAAATTTTGGTTAATTTTTTTTTTTCGGTTGACTATAAATTCGTATCGAAAATTGTACCATCTTTTTGCGGTGAAAAACACATTGTTTTGGACAATCAAATAATTGTCGGATTTTAGCGAAACGTTCAGGACTTATTCACAAATAAATTATTTTTTAAATTTTTGATAAAATTTTGTTTTATATGTTACCACCACTTGTTTTATTTTATAAAATTTCGAGAAATTCATTTTTGTAGGGTTTAATGTTTATATTAGTATTGCAACCTAGGGAAGGTTACTGAATAAAATAATTACACGAAGGTTGGTAATGAACGATAATACTTAGAACAAGAACAACACATATAAGATTCACCAGCGGTGCGTAGTAGTAGTCAAATGCTAGAAGTGAGTCAAGTGAATTCCACAATGAATCTCCGACTGCATGATATCTACCAACCGCCCCATGCATTCAGATGTGGCACAAGGCCGAATTTAATGTGGGGTATCCGAGCCCGTAGGCTCGGCAAAAAATTCCCTGTAGACACCGTATAAAACCGGGTTGGGTAGCTATTTTTTCGAGACGAGACTGCCCTTCCACATAGCCTCGTCTGGGTATCCTCTCTGCCTCCAGGCAGAGAGTTTGACCAGCACAGCTGGAGACGAATCTCAAATTGCAGACCAGCATACAGTATTTACTACTGTAGTTATGTGAATGGGGACATAACCATTATCATCCATAGGTATGCTACAACAATTAGTTAAAAACAAAAGTCGTTGTAGAATTTAAACATTACTTTTTCTTTGTAAATCCCAATCCCAATTTACTAGTAAGAATCATATATATATATATATATATATATATATATATATATATATATATATATATATATATATAACTTCATATTTTAAAAAGTAATCTCGAACAGGAAATAATTACATTTTATGCTTGTGTGTTTTTGTCGAGGCTATGATCTTAGCTAATAAGCTAGATTCAGTCTTTTGTTTTGCACAATGAAATAAGGAAGTAAAAGGAAAGTAAAATACTTTAGTGTTAAAAAAAAATATGTCCACCGCTAAGAAACAAGAATTTGCCAATGCTGAAACCAGTACCAGGACACAATGGTATTTGTTCTTGTACAGGAAATGAAAAATAAGATTGCAACATCCGATATAAGACGATCAAAACTTTGTAGTAAGCTCTCGTGTTGTTAAGTGAACAAAAGAAGTTAGTTGTTAGTCTAGACGTTTGTTGACAATTTTCTAAAGACTCTCAACCATGAAATTGTTTTTGACTCGTCAAATTAAAGTACCTTGCAGCAAAAAGTATTGTCTAGTCTCAAATGTCAACTCAATCAGATATTCTAATCATCTCAGAAGAAAGAATTGCTCATTTATTACTCATTTGTTGTCTATATTGTTATTTTTGTTAGTGAATGTTGGGGTTGGCTTAGCATAAGTCTTCCATATTAAATAGAAATCTAATAAAAGGCTGCAATAAGTCAAATGTGGATGTTTCTGTGAGGTAACACAAGATTGCTGGTATTCATTGTTATTTATCTGAACTTAATATGATTTATAGCCGAATTGCCAGATTCATCTATTTTTAAAGGAAGAGACTATTTTGCTGATCCTGGTAAAATAGACAAACATGCTTTTAAATTTATTTTACTGGTCTCGGTAAATATTTTGGGGTAATGTTAAAAATAACAGAGAATTTTATTTTATTTTCACCATCAATTGTTAAAGCACAAGTTAAAATCATTTATTCATCATCAATTATTAAAAGGAATATTGAAGTCTCTGAATATTTTAAGCACTTTAGGCATAACACTCTCTGCAGATCTAAAACTTGCCCCTTGGCATGGTTTTTCTTGCCAATATACTTCAGGTGAAGCCACTGAAGACAACAGTCACAGATCCATGTTGTTCAAGTTCTGTTTACACAGTTCACACAACCACTGCGCTGACGATCTCAAATATAATATATTCTTAGTTCTAAAATATTATTTATATTTACCGCCAAAATAATCTTGATGTCTATTTTACTGGGAGCGACAAAATAGTCTATTCAATTTTTAAAAGACCGACGCAACTAGATTTGCATTTCGCTACTTGCCAATTTTTAGCTACATGTAAAGTTCTGCTATTGGTGAGAATAAAAATAATTTGAAATTTTATAGAGCTAGACTTCAAAAACCCAGTTCATTAATCTGAAAAATGTTGGTCTGTAATACGCAACCTGAGTTATTCAGCGGTTATTTTGAGATTTCAATAAAATATTTCTTTGAAAAACAAAGAAAGAAACTCTTTAATAAATATTCGTTTATGAGGATAGAGGAACATTGATTCACGATATATCCATTATCACTTCATTAGTAAAAAAAAAAATGAGAAAAATGAAAACATTTCACGTATTCCAAAACCCCTTGTAATACGCCGAGAAACTTTCTCAGCCATGTTTATTCCTGGTGCTACTGAAGGGGTTCCGACCTCTAAAAACATCAGATGCCCCCCCCACCCCGCCCAAAAGTGACCCAGCCATGAATCCGCGAATCTTGGATTAAACCAGTTACTGGTTTGTTTTTGTTTTTTGCGGTTTCAGCCAATGAATATTAGTTTTTATAATTTCTACGTTCTCCCTTTACTTATTTAATGTCGCTGACTTACCCGCCATTTTTTTACGGGTAAGCCGCTCGCCTATTCGTTGATTTGTCTAGAAAATCTGTGTATCACACTTTTTTCAATTAAAGGAACACAACTCTATAACTTTCAAAAATCTCATCTTCTATTAGGTTGGTGCAAAAATAATGATGTAATAATGTCGTTTTTTGACATATTTTTTAACGTCAAAAAACGACATTATTACGTCATTATTTTTGCACCAACCTAATATATAAATAAATGCGAATGTCAGTGTGTCAAAGTTTTTCAACTTTAATCCTAGAGGCCGTAGCCCAACATATACCATTTTAGAGTAATAAATAACTGAAAATCGTTGGGTCCAGGTAAAACCCCACAACAGCAATACCAGCGGCGTACCGGTAGAAAGAAATCTTAGGGGGCTAGGCCTCATTCCTCAATATTTTTAAAAAGGATTATTAACTATGGGGGTCTAGATAAAACCCCACTGCAACAATAGCAGAGCCGTACATTCTGGAGGGGGGTAGCCATCACCCATACGTTTAAATAAGTATTAACTAACAAAATCATGTTTTCCAATCCAGATAAAACCCCATTGTAACAATACCAGGGCCCTAGATTCAGGATGGAGGTTTAGAGGGATAATCCCCCTCCAGTATTTTTAAATAAATATTTTTTAAATAAGTATTTATTTAATAAATATACTCTATTATTTTCAAGCAAATAAAATCGAGTTAGGTTAAAGTTCTTGTATCTTCTTTTCAAATTATTATTTTAGTAAAAAAGTAGTAAATAAATTAAGTTTTAGATAATTATTTCTTTTTAAAGAAGCAAAAACCATATGACCTCATTTCTATTTAAAAAATATAAAAATCCCCATTCCACTCCAGAACAGCCATAAAATCAATCGATTTTTATTTCATAGTAACCCAATTTTCCGTTACCAAATTTTCCGTTACCGAATTTTCCGGGCACCTGTTTGGACACCATTCACTAGGTCGCTTAATTCATATTCAACGTGATGCTTCGTCTTTTTTTTTTTTTTTTTTTTTGTAATTTCTTATATGGATTTTGTTATTTTTATTCATTTATTTTGTTCTTCCTTTTATTCCAATGTGATTTAATGCTGCGTTTACAGATTTGCCAACAAATTCTCAGCACCCGACTTCTATTCTTTGGCACCAGATTTGCCAACCATTTTCTTTTTTCAATTCTCACTTAATTCTAGATATTAGCCACATTGATTCCTAACAGAATCAGAACAGTATTCGTTTTTGGAGAAAGTTTACAAGTTTGCTTAGCACATAATTCGTGAAAAATGTCTAACATATTTTTTGTAGAAATCAACTTTCGAAAGATTATTTGTCGTTATAACTCTATTTTTTTTTTTTTTTTTTTTTTTTGTATGTAAATTTTAATGAAATTAATCTGATAATGGCTAATATTCTACATCGAAAAAGCTCTCGTGTATTTCTGTTGATTAGGACGTCAGCAGAAATACCTGGGAGCCTTTCCGATATAGCATAATAGCCATTATCGGTTTTTTTTAATGAAACTATACAAGATATACAACTTGAGTGTTACAGCTTAATAGTATCATTTTTATGCATTAAAAGTAAGAGATTTCAGGCTCTTCCTCCATAAAATATTGTGTACCTAAAGAATATGTAAATATGCCAAAATAACATAAATTTAGTCAAACTCTTAAAATTCTTCTAATTTAAACCGCCTACATGTAATTGTGTTGTGAGCGTTTCAGATTTTTCTCCATGGATACCTGAGAGTATTGCAAAATATTTAATTAGTGCTTAACCTAAACCCATAACCCAAAGCAAACTAATTTTTAATACCGTTAATCCTGGTTAATTAACCACATAATCATGTCATGGACCCAAATTATCGGTCTAATTTTCTATTAACTTTAAGTTAATTAAGGAATAATCTTTATTTGTTTATACAATTATACAAATTATGAAAACATCATTAACACAAAAAAAGCACGGAAGGAAAAAAAAACTCAAAACATTTGAACTTTTTTGGTTTGGTTTTATTTTATTTTTAATTTGAATACGCTTATAAAAAGTTACAATAATTTCATATTTGTGTATTGGCTTTATGCCATAAATCGTAAAATCAATTAGAGTCTAAGTAGCAATATATATATCGCAACAAATAGCAACAATAGCTGGACAAATAGCCTGATCAATCCCATTCCTCTTCAGGTTGGTTTTGGATTGTTTTCATTCTCATAGACTGGTTGCCACCTCAAAGCAAAGAGAGTCAAGTCAGCTCTATTTGAATCATAGCTAGGTGAGGAAAAGATCTATTTATACTTTTTTGCCAAGGACATCTGTACGAAAGTGAACTTAACGAACTCTGAATTTCTCTTTCCGCATGGCTAACCATTACAACAACAGTTGCATTATAATTGTCCTTAAAATAATCACTCCTACTTTTAATCGCCTATGTTCATGCATACTTTAAAGTTACAACGATATTTAGAAGCAACATTCGATAATGGCGCCATTTGAATAATTCAGTGACAGAATACATAATCAGTTGTCACTTTGATTTTTACCAAATAACAAAAAACACATCACTTGAAGAATTCCAACAGCAGCAATAACTAAAATGGATAACACGTGTATTAGAAGGAAAAATAATATAATCAAAGTATTGTCCTGCCACACTACCTTAAACAAAAGGTTAAGAAGGAAACTCCCATTAATACTAGAAAGAGCGGTAACAGTGAATTTAAGTTTATTTTTCTGAAAAACTGTTTTAAGAGAAATATTTGAATATTTGAAGTTTCAACTGACAGTAACGCTAAGTGTTTGCTTAATGAATGACAAATGTTTCCTGAGTGGAAACGGCTAATCTCACCATTACCAGTTTAGGTGAGAAAAATTGATTTCAAATACGTACAAAGTTGGTGGACAGACCCACAGGAAATTTGGTAGAACAAAGATAACCTGGAGAAGAACAGTCGCTAGTGCGATGTGGTTATGGCCCTCTATGCTCCCCAGAAATAAACGAGATAACATTTAGAATTCCGTTATTCCATTAGTGTATGTTTTCTTCTGTTAGGTGACTTGAATCGCAAAAGTAAACTAAGAACATTCAAGTCTGACACCAGATAATACATTTTCCTACATTCATATTCATTCTTAGAATTTCTCCCCCGTATAAAAGGGGTTTAGAAATTATTTTCCTATTCGGATTCTCTTAATAAAAATTGTTTTACTTTTTTTTAGTCGTGCCCAAAGCGAAATGAAATTTAATGCACATAAAATCAAGAAATTATTATATATATTAGGTTGGTACAAAAATAATATCGTTTTTTGACATATTTTTTAACATTCAAAAAACGATATTATTTTTGCACCAACCTTATATATATATATATATATATATATATATATATATATATATATATATATATATATATTAGCTTTTTCTCGGTAAACTTCGCCGATTCATATCAATTTACAATATTTGATAAACCATTAGACTGGATACTCAACTGAACAATTTTTGTGCTGCAAATGAAAGTAATTAAAAAATAAAACGAAGATGTTATTGATTCGTCGAACCAAAATAGCGCAGGATTTATGTCGACGCACAATAACTTAGACCTAATTACTATTCTCTTTCTGTATTGTTTTCAGTCAACATTTATAATATCTTACAGCAAAATGCATCTGTCCTTCTTTCTATCTATCTATCAAGTATATAATATATACCTAATATAAAAGCAAAATTGTCCAATTCCTAGATTACGCTTTGAACCGTTGTATCTTAGAAATGATTAAAGATTTATCTTAGTGGAATTCTCCGAGGTTTTTATAACACTATTGAACTCTACTTTGAGCAAAAAGAATCTATAATTACTCTCTAAGCTTAACAGAAGAATCATGATGAAATCGATCATAAACGAAAATAACATGTTCATTATTAGTTAATCATAACTAAGGATCGGAAGCTCATGAAGGATTGAAATAGAGTTCATATATATATATATTCGACCTTGCTAACCGAACGCTCCTTCCTGGCCAAATCGGTAAAGGCACGTCAAGCTAAATGGCGGTTCCGTATAGGATACAGGTTCGAATTCTGTCAGAGGACGAATATCTGAAAATTTCTCGGACATTCATGCCGGTAAATGTTGTTTAATACTGTTTATTATAAACAGAGCATTTACTTAAATATTTGTATCTATAAAAAGAATGTATAAACATAAAAATGTCTTAAAATAATTGTCGGTCCATTTCATAACGCGTGACGTCATTTGTTCACATTTGATACGCCATGAGCAGATATGAATGTACGTGAGAGATTCATGGAAGATTGAAGTTTAAATACAGTAAATTCGACCTGGCTAACCGAATGCTCTTTCGTGGCCAAATCTAAATGACGGTTCCGTATAGGACACAGGTTCGAATCCTGTCGGAGGACGAATATTTTCTGTGAAAATTTTTCAGACATTCAGGCCGGTAAATCTTGTTTATCATAAACAGAGCATTTACTTAAATATTTGTATCTATAAAAAGAATGTGTAAATATAAAAATGTCTTAATATATATATATATTATTCCAGGATCATTTTCCAACTTATTCAAGATGATCTTCGCCCTCTCTAACCTTTTAACTTTATGTCCTGGAGTAACAAGTTGCCTCACAGGTTTCAGGTACGATTTCATTTTCAAATCTTTTTTCACTGCTCTTTGGACTGCTTTCGCTGAAACTCTTCTATCACGTGCCAAAAAACGTCCTATGGATTGAGTTGGATCTTTTCTAATTGGTATCTTTAGCTCTATGTTGAAATGATTATCTCTCTTCCTGATGTTACCTCCTGATTCAGTTTTCCTCTCTACTGTTCCCTCTTTTTTAAACTTATTCACCGTTCTCTTGATGGTTCTTGAATTGACTTTGAAGATGGAAGCTAGAGTATGAATGTTGGTACTATTACTAAAGACTTGCATGCTCTTTTTCTTCTCACCATTGCTCAGTTGGGAAAACAGCGCGGCTGACACAAGACGATTTCAATCTGTTTCCTTTCTAGCTGAATAACACAAAGGGTTTTTCAGTAATTCTTACAAAAAATTGTGTCAAGATGGCTAAACGTCTTATCTGGCCGGTGTATGCGTTGAGAGATAAACACGTGTGTCTCCTGAAATGCCCGCAACAAACATGGCAGACTCGGAATGTGAGTCCACGTAAAGAAACGAAAGAACCAATACACATGTACAATCAAATGATAATGTATTAACAATAAAGGTATGCAAACAACAAAGACAAAGATGCGTGTGTTAAATGAATGTGAAAACCATTTGGGCTCAAAGTATGTGAAGTGGGTGAATGTGCGTATGTACATGTGTTGTGTGTGTGTGTGTGAATGTATGTATTGTTCATGCATCTCTCCATGAGAGGTTACATGTTGCCGAATAAGAAGAAAGGTAAGAAGAGAGAGAGAGAGGAAAAAATATTGCTGATAATTTATAGTCCGGTGAGCGTCCACTAGAAGCGGTTTTAAAAATTAAGAGAAGGTAACCCGACAAGACTTCCCTACAGAAGGGTAGAATTTTTTCTGCCTATATGTAAAGTTCGTGTTGTTGTTTCTTTCCTCGTGAGCTGAAAAGAAAAGGTGTCGGAAGTGTGGTTGAGATGCGTGATTAAACATATGTCGACAAAGAATGTGCTTGTGCTGTCATCAGGGCGCTGTCTTACTTTCTAGTTGAATGTAGCACACGCACTAATGTAAATTGTTCAGCGTTTGCTATTAAAATTTGCCTTTTTTCAATGCTCTATGTTAAATTGGTTTTGTCGTCCCGTTGTATTGGTTCCCTATTGTTAGAAGAGTTTTCTTTGAGAAAGAGCACGTTTATTTGCTACGCGGGAATAAATTTGGCGTACAATACAAATGATAATGTATTAACAATAAAGTGACAAAGACAAAGATCTGTGTGTCAAATGAATGTAAAAACCTAATGGTCCAAAGTATGTGTAGTGAGTGAATGTGCGTACGTATGTATGTGTGGGTTGGTGTGTATTGTTCATGCGTTTCCCAAAAGGGAACGCGTTCTCTGCGAGAGGTAACATATTGGTGAAAAAGCGGATAAGATTAGAAGAGAATGATAAAAATTTATCGCAGAGTATTTATAGTCCTGAGAGCGTCTCCTAGTAGCGCTTTCGAAAATTAGGAGGAAGTAACCTGACAACCTGGAGGAAAGAAACTCAATTAATTTAGTGGTTTTTAGATATTAAACATTTTGTGGGATGGATAATTATGGTGTTACACGATTTGGGCAGTTTTTCTCTTACACCCGGTATATTGTCTTGGAGGTTGAGTTTTCATTTGAATGATGCATCTAACATCCCTCAATATTTCCAACAGCATGCCTATCCACATTCGCAATTTAGAAAATCTCTTGTTGAAAATACAACTATACTGTTTCATGAAAATAATAAACATAAACTATAAATCCTTGAAGCAATCTATATTAAAAAATTGAAACCAACACTTAATAAAATGAATTATGAATACTGCACAAATGCTTTAAAATGTTTACAGTAGATAGTTTTAAAAATCTAGGTTTTAACTAATAGTTTTAAATAGTTTTTTTTAAAGATATACATCTTAATAACGTAGTTACCGCCCTTGACGTTACTGCACGGATATGCTTACATCATAAAATTTAAAAATCGTACAGTACATTAGTTTAATTGTTTTCACTTCACAAATAAAAAAAATATTTTTCGGATAAACAGAACAAATTTGTCTTAGATAAAACAAGACATTGAAGATGACATTTTGCTAATGTCAAAAGTACTCGGAATAAATGAATATGCATCAATATGGGAACGTTTTCTTCCTTAAATAAGGATACTAAGAAGCTTGTTCATGAATATGAGAGGGCCATATTAAAAATAAGTAGGCACAACTTGCATAAATTATTTAATGAGGCATGTCTGTATATATATATATATATGTGTGTGTGTGTGTGTGTGTGTGTGTGTAAAATCTTTAGTAGGGACCTCCACTAAATTTTCGATACCTAAGGTTTAAAATGAATTTTAAAAAATGAAAAAGCTTTCTTTTTAACTTAATTGAAAGCTAAATGATTAAATTTACTATTTCCAAAACGCAAAACACTCTGGTGTATTTCAAATAGAAATTATATTGATTGGAATTTCAACTTTTTGGTCGGTATCAGAAAATCGATAACTATCGACTATTTTGACACATTTGTAAAAAAAATTAATTTTCGGTTTTAAAAATCTTCCAAAAATAAAATATATTTGTGACGCGTTATTTTCAGAAAATTAGCAAATTTAAAGTTAAATTAATCTGATTTAATCTTACGCTATAAGTAAGCAATATTGCTTATTTATAGCGTAAAACGTAGTATACAAGCATTTCTTAACCATGGGGTCTTGTTTTTCTTACGTGCTGATTGATTTGTTGGCAGCCTAAGGTGCTGAGAGCTAAGTGTGGCTGACCAGAAATTGACATAAATTTACGAAATCTAAGTGAACGCTTTGTTTTTGATTTTAACTAACAAGTATTTTTTAAATTAATATTTTCAGCAATTATCTAATATTTTATTAAATTTTAGTTATTTATATATTTATTTAAAGCCTTACATTTTTATCAAAATAACTCACACAAAAAAGAATGAGCTTTAAAAAATAAAAATGAAAAACTATTAACAAAAAAAAAAGAAGCATTTTTATGAAATATGAGTTAAACTAAAAATAATTTGAAAGGAAATTTCAAAATGACAAGTAAATTAAAAATATAAGAACTTCGAATAGAAATGCAATAAGAAAAAATTAATTTAAGTTAAAGTAAAAATTACTTTTTTTGGTAGAATTATATCAGGTCTCGTTTCCAGATTCTTTATTTAAGTGAAACTAAATAAATACTTAATTTAAGTATGACCCACACTAAAATAAATACTTAAAACAAAAATAGGAATTTAAAAAAGTAAAAATTACTTAAAATTTAAAATTTTGAAGGAATAATATGCAAAGCCAGTTGAGGAGTAAACACAATGGAACACAGAAATGAAAATGAAAGAATTGCAGGCGGCCAAATTTTTAAAGAAGACAAATCTTAAACACATGACGGACATCGATACTTACGAAAATGAGAATGTTTCTACATTAAAAAACAAAAAATTATCGTAAAAATATTGGGGGTAAACGCCTTTTCAATTTTTGATTCGTAAATATAGTTTTCACTTATTAACAATTTCAAATAATCGGAATTTTAAGGCAGAATTTTGAACGATTTAAATTATAAATTATTATATTTAAATTTAAAAAAAAATTGAAAACAACGTCTCTTTGCCTCTGCCCGTAACGAGTGTAAGCGTGTCCTCAACGAAGCTAAATCGATATTTGCTGCTCGAATGAAGGAACGTATTGCTTCTCGCAAATTCGGCTCCAAAGATTATTGGCATCTCTGCAAGAGCGTACTAAACAGTAGCAAACCCTGTATACCTCCTTTATTCAACAAGTTCGAAGTCCTGACCTCCTCTGCCGACAAGGCTGAATGCTTTGCTCGGAAATTTTCATTCAATTAAACGCTCGACTCTACTGGTGTACCCATACCCGATTTCCCTCTGTGAACTGGGGCCCTTTTGAGTGAGTTTCACATAACCTCGTCATTGGTATTGGGCATTATCTCTAATTTAGACCCTCACAAGGCTAGTGGTGGAGATGGGATACCAGCCATTGTCTTGAAGAATTGTGCGTCTGAACTGGCGCCTGCCCTCTCCAAATTATATAACTACTGCCTCAAGGAATCTTGTTTTCCAGACTGCTGGAAGTCCTCATCGATTGTTCCTGTTTTTAAGAACTCTGGCGAACCCTCTGACACTTCTAATTATCATCCTATCAGTCTCCTACCCCACTTCGGCAAAGTCTTCGAAGCTTTAATCAACGCCAAAGTGGTTAACCACCTTACACCCCATGATCTGCTCTCAGACAAGCAATATGGTTTCCGCTTTGCCCGATCTACAGCCGATGTGCTTACAACCATTACTGAAATTGTCTACCAAGCTCTTCAAAATAACGGAGAAGTTCGTGCTGTTGCTAGACATCTCCAAAGAGTTTGATAGGGTTTGATATGCCGGCCTTCTTCGCAAGCTCCAGTATTATGGTATTACAGGTCGATTGTTTGACAATACAATCGTTTCTGTCAAACTGTGAATTGAAGATCATTCTCAACGGATTCTCCTCCAGCTCCTATCCCACGAACGTAGGTGTTCCCCAAGACTCCCTCCTAGGCCCCACTCTGTTCCTTATCTTCATCAACGATCTTCCTGACGTCATTGTTTCCCAGGTGGGCATCTACGCGGATGATACTACAATTTACTCATGCCTCAAAAACAAATCTAGTGTCGCCGACAAAACTAACCTGGCCGTTTGTCTCGAAAAGGACCTCCAATCGGTTGTGAACTGGGGCCGTAATTGGCTGGCTAACTTTAACGCCACCAAAACAAAACTGCTCTCTCTTAATCTCGACAGAGATCCTTCCCTACCCCCCATTAAAATGTCTGACGCTCAACTTCCCGAGAGCACCTCTCTGCGGCTGCTCGGTCTCACGTTGACTGCTGACCTAAAATGGAACAAATACATTGAGTCAATTGCTTCGTCCACCACAAGGAAAGTTGGCTCCTTGTGCCGCGCCAGGAAATATTTCTCCCCGGAATCGATCCCTCAAATCTACAGATCAACCATTCGCTCTTGCATGGAATATTGCTGCCATTTATGGTCTGGAGCCCCTTCTGTTTACCTCGGGGTTCTTGATAAGATCCAGAGGCGGATATGCAATATATTTGGCCCTGATCTGGCATCTCGTCTGCAGTCATGCTCTTACAGACGTGCCGTCGCCTCTCTCTGTCTTTTTTACAAATACTTTCATGCTAATTGCTCCGATGAGCTGCTTTCGCTGGTTCCAAGACTTCGCTAATTCAAGCGTCCTACGAGGCTGACATCCTGCTCTCACCTTTTCACTGTTGAAACTGTTAAATGTAGCCGCCTTTTTTTACTCCAATAGCTTCATGTCTCGCACCTCTCGCCTGTGGTACTCCCTTCTCTACTCCTGTTTCTCTGATAGCTTTAATCTCCAACTATTCAAATGTAATGTCAATCGACATCTCCAGTTGCCTTGATCTATCCACTATCCTTCTCCTCGTCCTTTCCTCTATCATTCCTACCTGCTCTCGCTCCAAATCCTGTATAACCCCTTGCGTGCTTCCCGCCTTGCTAGGGGTTAAATGCTTAAAAAAAAAAATTCTTGTAAAAATTAATTTTTCTTAAGACAATAGTGTCCTTAATAAATGTTATTTATAAAACAGTTAAAAGCTTTTCTAAATAAATAATGTCGTAGTTTTTTTATTTTGTGATTCAGAGCAGATTTTCGATAACTGGGGATCATGTTTTACAAAAAAATATATTTAAATTCTCCAAGGAGTCCCGCTTTTAACTAATAAAACAAATTTTGAGATTGCAATTTAATTTCTCGAAATTAAACAGCAGGGGTAAAATTCTGTTGTTGATCACTAAGTGAGTCGCCTTTTAACACCAAAGTATTTTCACATCCAGAAGGATAATCAGTTTTGATGAAATTAAAAACATAATTGTCAGATTACCACTGACATTTTTTAGTGATTCGATCGTTGTTTACGTATAGGTTCATAGAACAACAACCAGGGCTTTAACGAACTATGCTATTCAGAATTAGAATTAATTGACTTTAGTTTTAAACTTTTGAAGTCACAAGAATATTTCTTTTATGTACCGTGTCCCTCCAGTACGTAGACGATGATGACCCTCCACATCTTCCTGTTCCTTTTAGCACTTAATAAGTTTTATCTTTTTGTTATTTCTCCCAAACCCTGGTCTACAATCCATTTGCTCATGGTTTACAATGTGTATATTTTCTCTAAAGCTCGTAAAAACACTTTCAAGTTGGAAATATTCACCATCCAATTTTCTCCTCTTTATGCTCACTTTTGAAGCAAATACCAACGGCCTCACTACGCTAGGTGATATTGTTTTAGTTTCTGTAAAAGAGAGGTTTTTACAAAGTGGAGTTACTAGCCACACGTCCAACCGGTTTTGAATTCAATCATTCTCATAGACTGATTACTAATCAAGACCAGAAAAAACAATCTGTTCTACTATTTAACCCATTACTGTCGGAAGAAAAGAGGGATTTCCACCATTTCTAAGTGTATTTGTGAGAAACTGAATTTGAGCTCGGTAACAATGTTACAAACTCTTAACCTTCAATTATAAATGTCTTGTACTTCTGAGAAAGGATTTAATAGTGAAATGAGGAAAATTATTTGTCGAATCATGAAAGTCGCCATATTGTTTTTTTTCCAAATATCCCTTTCTTAATTAGATTATATTTAATTTTGACACTTAAAACTTCCTATTTAGTCAATATATTGACATTGCAGTTATATGACGAGAACGACAAACCAAATATGGTGCGGCCTTTCAAAACCCAATACTCTTATAAACGACTGCTCTTTATCCATATTCACCAGCTTTCTAACAAGGTATTCAAAGTTCATTGTCTTCGTGACTCGGCTCGGCTCTTTGCTTGGAGCACTTCAGCTCACGTGGAAATCTGCATCTGACAGCGTTGCTTGGGAGAAGACGAAAAAAAATATACATTTTAGAACTTTTAAAATGAATTGGAAGCTTTCGTTTATCGCGTGCAGAAATGGTTGTTGAGACACATTACACACACCATGATCCAGCTCTTGTCTTTTATATTCTTTCTGAACTGTGTTAATATCTCTACTGCAGATCTTCTGAACTTCAACGTTTCAAGGTTTTTCTCATGTAAATTAAATGATACTGGAATATAGACGTTGATTGAATAAACGTATTTTAGTCTGACCCAAAGCTATTAGGCTGGTGCAAAAATAATGTCGTTTTCTCACATATGTTACTATGTGAGAAAACGACATTATATTTGCACCAACCTAATAAAAAAAAAATCGAATAAAGCTTCCAAATAAACATGCCACTTTAAATATTCAACAATAGTATTAGGTTGGTGCAAAAATAATGACGTAATAATGTCGTTTTTTGACGTATTTTTTAACGTCAAAAACGACATTATTACGTCATTATTTTTGCACCAACCTAATACATGATTCTTTTTATTAAATACTAGCTTAAAAAATGGACTCCATGAGGACTTTTCAGCTAGCTTCTGCGAAGAGCTAATTGGGAATCCAGCTCCAAACTAAAGAGATCTCTGGTCCAGCTTAGAAAACAACAATGATAATTTTGAAAAAATAATTTTGAATTCCTCAAATCACTCCATGGAACATCAAAACCTCACTTTAGCTCTGATTTGTTTATCAGTCCAATTCCAGCTAAAACTCCGATTTGGACCGAAAATCCAATTCGGGCTGAAATTCCAATTCAGGCCGAAAACTGAATTCTTCAAATCAAAAACTCTGCGGGACTTCAAAACGGCAGGTCGCGACACCTCTCCCTTTAACTCTGATTCCTTGGCATTTTCAAGAAATAAAATTGATTTCCTCAATTCACAATGTTTAGGAGATATTTTAAACTGAATTTAAAAGATTTTTTTTTAAATTCACAAAATTTTTGTGTTATTCAATATAAATTAAAAACTTAAAATCATCAATTTTTTTCAGTTATTTTAAAATTTGAATTTTTAATTATTTCCTTCTCATCCGGACACAAATCTTAATGCTGGATGTTCAAGCACCAGATGAAGGGCAGATTTCCAATTCCGGGGTCATCATGATTCCAAAATGTAATATAGATTGTGTAATTATAGAGCTCAATATAAAACTATAGAGCATTAATATTAACAAATAAAATTAAATATGACTTAGGTGAACATTTAATTTTATTTCCTTTTAAATATATATAATATATCACACCAATAAATTTACAGAATATGTAAGAAATAAATGCACAAGTACTCAATATACAAAATTTATGGAACAATTATATTTCATTAAAAAAAGATATTCCGATCTGTTACGTGAAGTCTCAATGATTGAAAATCGTGAAACCAATATAATATAAAACAAAACTGAAAAAAGCAGCGATGAAAAGCCGAAACGTATGATTAAAGCGAGAAATTAAAAAAAACATGAAGGAAAATGTACGAGTAATGAATTTCGATACAATAACGATAAATAAAAAAATTTTAAAAATTTTAAAAATTGCAAAAAAATTAGTTACAGTAAAATGGATAAAATGTAAATGTTTAAAAAAATACAAAAATTAATTGATAAAGTTAATCTTCGGTATCGTTAGTCGTTGCTAGGCTAGTGACTGTTGTTGTTCCTCTCTGTCCTCCGTCAGTTGGCCTATGACTCGTCTGAACTTCATGGTTTAGTAGTTTATTTCTTTACAATTTGTTTTTCTCTTTTATTTTCTTGCTTATTTGTTTTTCTCTTTTATTTTATTTGTTTGCAATCTACATTTCTTGTCTATTCACACGTTTTTGCTTGTAAGAAACCCAAATTTAACATCACAGCGCCACCTACCGTGAACTTTCCTTAAACTTAGTAACTCAAAAACGAAGGATTTGCAGACATATTTTTAAATGAAATTTTGTCCTTGTTTTGGTGTGAGGAAACCGCCCCAAGGTTTGTAAAAGTATTCTTATACTCACTGTATATAAGCTTTCAAAATTATTAATCTTATTTCGTATGAAGAGTTGGAGATATGTTTGTTAGCGATTTGAATCAACTTAGGGTTCGGAAAAGAAAGTTTGTAGTGCATATATATATATATATATATATATATATATATATATATATATATACTCTGCAGAAAATTCGAAATATTGGACAAACTTTGAACTGAACAAACTTTCAGAAAGTGAATCAGAACAAAATGCACGAAGCCAATCCTCAGTTAACTAGTCGATAGATAAAGACGTTGTTTAACCGCATCCACCCCATCATTTCCTACAAGAAATAAATCTCTAAGCTTTGGAATCAGGTGCTGCTTTCACTGATGGACAATAGCTGAAATTGCCGCGTCGATTTCTCTGAAAAGCAAATATTTATGGTTCGACAAGTGATTGAAAAAATAAATGTCTGTACAGCGATACCACACTTTGTTCAACGGGGATGTCATGTCCTTAAAGCCAAAATTGCTTTGCTCTTGGTTCAACGTTCAAGACATTATTTTTACTTGAAATCGATCGGTCTGAAAAAGACTTTAGTACTATACATAGTTGCAAAATACAGGAGATGAAATCGTCACAAGACCTCTAAAAGTAGACGCCATCTTCGCTTCCGGCATATTGCACAACTCACATGACATGAAAACCAATCACTGCGCATTTTTACGGGCCGATACATCCCCCTTTTATGTTTGCCTGTGCATGAGTGTGTGTGTGTGTATGTTTTCGGGTCTCAAAAATCACACTGAGTCTCGCAAAGGCAAATGATACTTCAAAACTGTATGTCTTGCGATTGAAAAAAATATATTATTTGCTTATGTTGAGAGAAAATGCGTAATATCAATGGTGATCATGTTAAATGCCTTGTTTTTCATGTTTAAAAACTAATTATTGTTAAATAAACAATAGGTTGAGAAAGCCTATCAAAACAACATGTTAATTTCTTTCATTATTAGCTTTCGTTTAAATGTTCCCTTTTAAAATAAATCAAATGAATTAAGGAGCTTCAGTTCGCCATGATACGTTTTCTACAGTTTACAGTGTTTTTTTCAGCGTATTTTTTTTTTTTTTTTTTTTTTTACATTCATTTAAAAAAGTCGATAGGGAAAATGCTCGAGTCCTTGGGGGAGTGAAAAGAAGAGACTTGGTGAATGGAGTACACTTAATTGCTTGTTTATGCAACTAATTTATCAAATGCTTTTATTTCCGACAGTCATGCAATTAAAAAAGAAAAGGAATCTCCCATTGTAATTGAGCAGAATTCGTTGAAATTTTGTTGAATATCTATACTCTTATGTCGTAGGATTTTGCAAATTAAACAAAGGCGCCATAAAGTCACTAAGTTGTAGTAGCTACAATAAGTTGATTGTTTCCTTGATTGACGATAGGTATACGGTTCTCTTTTTGTTGTAAGTTTCCTTATGTTATATTGAAATAATAGTATCTGACCCGCTTGCAAAACATGTATTGAAGGTATGGAATTGCCCCACTTTTTCTATCCTGGAGCCTGCTAATGCCCGCTATGTAATGTTGTATAAAGCAGTATAAAAGAAAAGATCTCTCTCACTCTCTCTCTCTCTCTCTCTCTCTCTCTCTCTCATATTTTCTCTTTCTCACACACATACACTCACATATACACTCTCTCTCTCACACACACACTCTCTCACTTTCTCTCTCTCTCTCTCTCTCTCTGTCATTAACTCACTCAATACCGTAGTAACAAGACGTGTATAATTTGCCTTCCTCGTGCCGCATACTAAACAATACTATCACTACATTGCTTCTTCTGAAAAAAAAAACTCATGCGATTTAATTTATTTTCACTGCAGCTTATACACACACAATTACGCACACGCACGCATGCACACACACACGTGTTCTCCAGTCACTGGTGTGTTTAACTAAAAATAAATACGTCTAAATTCATTTTCATACCTGTCGTGAGCCAATGACTTAGGGATAAAGACTCCAGTGATACCAGATGATCCCGGCTACCCACACTGATGAGCTGGGAAACAGCGAAACTGTCTGTCTGTGGATGACAATATATATATATATATATATATATGTATATGTGTGTGTGTGTGTGTGTGTGTGTGTGTGTGTGTGTGTGTGTGTGGCACTTTACCGTTTCTTAAAATTATAAAAGCTTAGCGAACTGGTTGTTGGATTATCCGAAAATAATCATATATATTGATAACCGATAGTTTTTTTTTTTGTTTTTTTTTTAAGCGTTTCACCCCAAGCAAGGTGGGAAGCCACTAGTACGCAAGGGGTTACAGAAAGTGTAGAGCAAGATCAGATAGGAGTGATAGAAGAAAGGATGAGAAGAAGGATAGTGGATAGATCAAGGCAACTGGAGATGTCGATTGACATTACATTTAAATAGTTGGAGATTATAGCTATCAGGGAAACACGAATAGGGAAGGGATTTCTACAAGCGAGAGGTGCGAGATATGAAGCTATTGGAGTAGAAGAGACGGCTACATTTAACAGTTTCAACAGTGAAAGGGTGAGAGTGGGATGCCAGTCTCGTAGGGCGCTTGAATTCATGAAGTCTAGGAACCAGCGAATGCAGCTCATCGGAGCAATTAGCATGAAAGTATTTCTAAAAAAGACAGAGAGAGGCGACGGGGCGTCTGTGAGAGAGCGACTGTAGACGAGATGCTAGATCAGGGCCAATTGTATTGCATATCCGCCTCTGGATCTTATCAAGAACCCCGAGGTAAACAGAAGGGGCTCCAGATCATATATGGCAACAATACTCCATGCAAGGGCGAACTAGGTTAAATGTTAGTTACGCTACGATCGCGTGCGTCTAGTGAAACTTTAATAGGCACACGCCCCCACTACCATTTTGAAGTTAAAAATGTGGCAAATCTGTTAGTCATAAATTTGATAGGTCTTTCACTGGATGTTAGACACTACAGTGATTCAGTTTGAAACCATAACACAGCTGACGACACTGGAATTAAAAAGCATCATACTTCTGAACAGAAATATAATAAGATCATAATTTAAATCCGAAAATATCTTAATAAATAAATATTTCCTATTAAATTATCAAAATGGTTTAATTCATATTGATACTATAAAGTGATTTATTTCCATTCACAGGTTGAAAAGAAAATAAGCAGAATAGATCGTTAAAGATTACCTGCCTTTATAGAACCGGTTCCTAGAAATTTAAGATTCCACCACTATATATATATATATATATATATATATATATATATATATATATATATATATATATAATTATTTATTTAAAAATATGATTCCAACACGCCACATAAGAGTTCTCTACTAAGCTCTGTTCCATCTTCAAGCGAAATTTTTTTGGTTCCCAAAAATGTTGCTTGAAGATGGAACAGAGCTTAGTACTTTAATTCAATTTAATTCAAATAATTATATTGTTTTCGGCTCTTTTTTTGAAACATGAGACCTCTTATGTAGCGTGTTGGAATCATATTTTTAAATAAATAATTATATTTATGCTCTACTTTTGTATCGAGCACTATTTTTTTTTTTAAATAATAACAAAAATACTAAAGAACTTTGGATTATTTACCTAACGAGTTCTTTCCTATTTTCTATATATTTTTCGCATATATATATATATATATATATATATATATATATATATATATATGTGTGTGTGTGTGTGTGTGTGTGTGTGTGTAGCTCTTTCCGTATATAAATATGTATAAAACCCATGTATTCGTGAATTTACTAATTTACAGAGTGTTACCAAGTAGTCGAAGCGCTTTTTCATTTTTCGAAGAAAGACATGTTAATAGATTTGTAAGATTTCAATTTCAGAAATTATCCCAATTGATTGTCTTAATTTGTCTAGTTTTTAGAAGGAAACGTAAAAATATCGTTGTATATCATGTGATCTAAATACTATCCTCTGAAATGGTACTTAAGCGATGTAAAAGAAAAATGCAATGTCTCGTTCTTATCATTATGTAATCAATAGATTGCATCAAATCTTATATTCAAATAATTGCTGTAATTTACAATAATTAAATATAATTAACACCATATATTTAGAGCACAAATATGCTTATATTGCACACACAAACATGTGTATAGGTGTATAAATATGAAGGCGACATTCCTTACATCTACTTCGTATTGATTCTTTTCATAATCTAAAGCATATGAGTATGTTTATGTAAGTGAGGCATTATCCTTGAGCATTTCAAATTATCCATTTTGTTACACGCATGCGTGTTTGTCATCTTTTTACCGAACTATTTGTATCATCGCTGCGTTCATACAATCAGACATTTGTTCAGATTTTGCCGTTGTCTTCAGAGGCAAATTAGGCAGAAACAATTGTCCGGCTATCATTTTGTTCGATTGTTTGTTTGGTTGATTAAATAAAAACAATTTTTTTTTATATATATAAATTATTTCGGTCATTTAGCACAGAGGCCTGGAAGGAGAAGAACAGCTAAGTTTTGTCAAAATATTAGGCAGAAAATTGCAAAGATATTATGTCTAAATAGTGTATAAAACAATCCATACCCTTTCTTATATAGAGTTCTCAAACATTAATAGGCTCATGACATAGGCATTGAAATGTTTTGTATTTACTTTAATCGAATGCAACACATACAAATAATTTTATCTAAAGAGGTACTGATTGGTTATGCTAGTATATATATATATATATATATATATATATATATATATATATATATATATATATATATCTTCCAAAACATGAGGTAATGGATTTAACAATTTTCTTCTGCTTTATCAACATATTTGTGGTTTTATATGTTGGCATGGAAAAGTTGTAATTCATTCAGGAAAGGTGAGATTAGGAAGAAACCAGGGCGTAGATTTATATTTTGGTTTTATATATATATATATATATATATATATATATATATATATATAGTAGAAGAGAGAATTAAGGAATTCTGTTGGATAATTAAGTGCATCCAACTGGTTAATAACAGTATCGACAGATTTATAGACGTGACAGTTTCCAGGGATCATTTTCAAAAGATCAAAATTAATTGAATTGAATGTCGCATCTTTTTGGGTGCTAGAATGGCACTCTGAAACAACCATTTACGATTTTGATAATGAGCATTGATATTTGGAAAGACTTTGGTAATTAACCCCAAAGTTGATGGTACAAATGTAAATATGGGTGATGGATCAATGAAAATTTCACTGTCAATTGAAACTCTCTCCTCTCCCAGAGTTAGCACGTTTTCAAGAAATTAATTTGATGTTATATCTCTATACAGGTACACTCTCATATTAGTTGCCAATTTTAGGATCTTTACATGTCTCCATAACATTGATATTTTCAAATAAGCTCAAATTTCATCTGCTCTAGCACCTTTTGGAATGATAGGGAGGATTTGTTTAAAGTCACCATAGGTATTCCTCTCATCAGAGAATCATTGTTCCTAATATCCCTTAGTGTTCTATCCAAAGCTCTCTTATGGTTTATAGTGCATTCATGCCAAACAATCAAGTAACACTTTTTGATAACTTGTGTAATTCCAGAATTCTTTGGTATATTGCACGTAGGATTTTCATTCCTGTTCAGATCCAGTGGAAGTTTGAATGGTGAATGAGCTGTCTTACCCCCAGGTAATAATGTAGCAGCAATCCCTGATAAAGCAACTGCAATACGTTTTTAACTTCTTACATTGGCCACTAGTAAGGTGGTAACAAATGTTTTTCCTGTCCCACCAGGTGCATCTCGGAAGAATATTCCACCTTTCTGATATCTAACACCATCTATAATTGTGTCATAAGCTATTTTCTGGTCAGGTAGAAGCTTTGTCTTATTTTCTTTTATGTAGCTTACCAATGAAGATATATCATATGCAGTTTCTCAGATCAATTCTCTTGTTAACTTGTTCTCATTTCTTCTTGCTGTCTTTGGACGGCCATAAGTGCGTAGATCAGTTCCTCCCATGGCTATGATTCTATTCTTAATGTCGATCAATACTTTATTGTACAATTTATCATTATAAGAAACCTCAATATCTGGTAACTGCACTTGTAATTGGTGTTTGTAATCTTTAGCTAAGGTGTCCTTGTGTTTATCCCAAAGTCCTAATGCATTACTTATTTCACAACAGTTAATGAGGAGGGAAAAAAGAGATCTAAATCTTTTTGCACTCTGAGATACAGATGCTTCTGTTAAAGTAGAATCCCATTGTGCATTATCTTCCAAAAGACCACATTTGAAGCAAGCTTCTCTATATGTTGAGCACACTGTTCCATCTGCTGTATAGATATCTTCAAATGAAGTAGGACATTTGGCATCATGCAACAGCATCCTGAGAAAGAAACATTCTTCTGGGTTGGGATTTACAGTTACTTCCAAGTGCACTATCAAATTTGATGTCTGAAAATCCATCTATAGGTTCACTCCTTTTTTGTCTGTTGCTGCTGCCATTTTGCCAGGTTTTATATGATGGAAGCTGATGATAAAATATTGTCTTAGCAAAGGGACCTTTTGCACAAAGCTTGAAGAAACCTGTAAGTGTAGTCTCTCTTGGAGCTAAAATTTGTTAAGCTGCATTTGCCTCAGAGAAGTAAACTCTTTGTCCATTTTCTAAATGAACATCTAGTGGCTGAACTGTTGGATATCGCTCATGAATGGGAAATCTAAGTATTCCCCAAATTCCTCAATTGCTGCTAATGTATCGACCTTGCTGGTACATGCTTATTTCATCTCATTGGTTTAATGTTTGGTTTTGCCTATTTTCACTCGCATTGCTTGTTTCTTGTAAAGCAAATCTTGCTGCATCTGATCCTTTGTTGACATATTTGCAGACATATTTAATTGACTTTACTGAGTTACAGAACTCAACATTGATGTTAGCATCAAAACTTTTTCAAGTGTAGGGGACTGTATGGAACTAATGATCTGTTGTCAATTACAACTGGATTTCAAATTACTGCCTCAAATTCGCTATCATCTGAATTTCTTCTTCGATAGGAAGGATAGCCATCTTCTCCCATTTGTGTTTTCTTGGATAATGCTTGGTGCACTTGTTATCAACCATACAGAGAGAGAATTTCTGTTCCTATCATCATATGAACCATGTACCATATAAAGTTTTTTGTCTTTTGTAGGATCAGGTAGTTCTGCAGATATTATATAATCCACCTGACAGGTGTTAATTTTCATCAATTCACCATATCAAGATGTGGACATGAGGAAGACCTCATTTTTGCCACTCAAAGGTATGCATGTAGCATCTTACACTACTGAAAACTTTCCCTGCTGTATTCATTTGCATTAATTTAATCACTTTTAACCTGAAAACTCTTGCAATTATGTCTGTTCTGTGGCTTTTGTCCAGGGAGAAGTTCAGCATTAATTTCTTTCCAATTTGGATTACAAGTGAATGTTATAAACAAATATGAACATACCATAATGTCTAATGTATGTTATTGAATCTTGAGTTCTTTCATGCATATATCTTGGACTGCCAATAAAACTTGATGGAAAAATGACTGGTTGATTTAATTCATCTATGAAAACATCATTGTTAATGCCATCTTGTAAAAATGATGATGCTCTTAAATCTAATTGGTGTTACTTGATGTATGCTAATCTTTCTCCCTCCATCTTTGTATACATATCTACAACAAACTGGCAGAACAGGTTTTGAGCTCTGTGAAGGTGATTAAAATAATTTTCTTGGGGCATAAGGAAGAAAGCATAAAAGTCCATACATGAAAGAATCTTATTGAAGTTTCCTCCAACTTGATACCCGTCTTCACTGGTGCCAAAAAGCAAGGGGGATATTTTAAAGCATCGTATGAATAATGAATTTCACATATTCTTTTTAGCTTATTATTAAGAACTTGAAGATCAATAACACATTTTCCAAACTCTTCTCCACTGATTAATGTATCTACTTCATTGCATTGAATCATAATGAAACATTAAAAATACTCACTTGAGGGCCTTTTGTCAGCATCTATAACAATCTTTTATTCAGCGGACAGTGATGATTCTAGAGAAAATTTAAAGCTTTTCATATAACTGTTCCTTTCATGAAGCAAATCTTGTAGCTTTTTGTTTCTGTTAATTTTTGTAACTAGTTGCATTAACTCTTTTGAGCCTGTTGAACCAAATCAGACACAAAATAAAGTTGAAGAAATTGAGGCTCTTCATTTGATAGTGGCAATAAAGATCCAATCCAGTGATAGACTTGCCCTTTGACTTTTTATGTAGGCATAAATCCTTCCTCATGAATAATCTTAGCACCAAAAGAAGTCATCTGGAATGCACTATTATAGTTTAGAATGTTTTTAAGAAAGTCCTTTGAATCATTAGTAGCACCAGTGAGAACTTTCCTCAGTGGTTCTGAAGTTTGACCTTACCTCAGTGATTGTAGAAGCTTGACCTTGCCACCTGTGCAGCACATACCAGGAGGTTCATTTTCCCACTTTTATGCTCCACAGTAGGTACAAAGTTTTGTTATTGCATAATCTGCACTTTGGGAAGAGATGCATAATCAGTTGTTGGATCATAATTCATAGCACCCGGATGCCACTGGAAAAATTGTCTTTTGTTTTTCAGATCTTTTCCCTTCAGTTTCATTTTGACTTGCCTGTTGATTTCTAACCCTCATCTATTCCAACCGATGACATCTTTGTAACCCAGGCTCATTTTGTCTACGTCTTCAAATTCTTATCCTTGTTTCTTAAAGCTCTTGCTCTTTCTCTCTACTCTTGACTTTGATTTTGTCTTATCTGTTTACTACTTGTTTTGTTACCTTGAAGCATCAAAACTGCTTTTGTTCTTTTCCAAATAATCTCTGCATCTCTTTTGCAATGGTAGTAGGATATTTTCTTCCAAGAGAGGATTTTTTCTTAGGAGGCATATTAGCTCACTCCTGAACTAATTTGCCGTATTAATTGTACTAATAATATGGTTTGTAATAGATATGTCACTAATAAAGTACTTCCACTATTTTATAACAAATATGTCACCAACAAAGTACTAAGTATAACTAATACAAAGACTAAAGTATGCTCACATCTTTACATATTATGGCCAAAGTATTGCACAATATTGTGCAATATAGAGTTCAGGTCAGATGCAAGTTTGAACTTATTAACTCAAATTGACTATAACAGAATCTATTCTAAACTCTTTGGGACACCTTATACCCTTACTTCAAATGTTTTTGGATTCTCTACAAATTTTATTAATGAAATTTTTCAAAATACATCAATGAGAAAGATTTTTAATACATACAGACGCCATTTTTGGCCCCTAGGGGTGCACCATTACTCATTTCTAAAAGAAAACGTGCAATGGCTATGCTCTTGGTTTCTCTATAACTATTTTTAATGAAATTTTTCAATATAACTCAATGTGAAACAAATTTACAACATATAGAACGCCATCACCCAAAATATTAATAGCCAGAAATCTAATCTACGTCCAAATCTAGCACGTCCAGTAAATTTGATTTCCATAAAGGACATACGTACATACATACAAGCTTCTTTATAGTACACACATACACACATCTCCGACGATTAATATACAAATGGTTATTAAAATTTGTTAAAATCTAATTTCCATAAGTCATTGTTTAAGCATTTAGATGCTTAACGTAAAACATTCTACATTTCGGGGGGGGGGGTAGAAGAACAGCTGCTTTGCAGAGTTTACTCCCACTTTTATGTTTCCCCGAACTCTACAGACTTAACCTCCCCAAGGGAAAGGTCAGTCGATATCTATTCTCCATGTCATCATAATTTTCACTTCCTATTTTTACATCCATATCAAGCACGTCATTCAATAACCTTCGACCTTGAGCGGCTCTTAAGCCTTGTATTGAATGAATATTAGTAATAAAAAAAATAGCTTTTGTTTTGTTCAAATACAACTGTCCTTCTGGTGACGGGTGATTGCTGGTAGAACATGTTAAATTTTTTTGTTTGTTTTCCATTCCGTCCAGTTTTTACGCATCAAAAAAAAAAAAATACATATATATTGATGCGTAAAAGCTGATATATAGATATATATAATAATAATGTCAGCTGCGACATTTTAATATTAATATATTTCTTGTAAACGATGATTTATTATATATCTACGTGTTATGATGGAAACGTTATCTTTCTAATAATTTCAGTTCTTGCAACAAAAATCTATAATGAATGTTTATGCGGAAATCAAGTTCATTAGAAAACCAGTATTTGGGGGACAATACTTTCTTTGACTCTAGATCTCATTGCAGAAACTGGTTGATTTCTCGACGACTTTCGGGCGAGAAATGAAGCATGACAGAATTGAGATTGTTTTAATCCAGATTTACGATCGCCGCGACACAATGACCAAAGACAATAACAGTATTAATTTGCAGGGGAAGACAAAAGAAAAGCGTAGAGTAAAATAATCGATCATCACCGGCCATACACGCTACAGACCCATGGCCACATATACCGAGGCAAAATCAAGATTTCTTTTGTCTGTCTTTCTTACTCTTTATCTGTTTGTATACACAAGAAATAAATAAACTGAAGTGCCAAAAAAGTTATTTACCTAATCTCCTTGATTCACCTTTATAACAGCGGCTATGCGACATAGCATGGATTCAACAAAAGCTGAAGTCATTATGTCAGTCTGCCAATCCGGACTTGTTTCAGATTTTCCCGTAACTGATTTGCATTTGTAGTGAAGTCTGTAACGCATCTTATACATGCTCAACGGTGTTTCATTCTGTATAGCGCAGGTAGGAAATATATACATTGCATCAGCCGAGAGTTGATAGAAGCTGTTCCGTGTCAGTTTTTTGCTTGCAATAATGTTATCTCTGTACAAGGCCCAAGTAGAGGTAGAGGATTACAGTGTAAGAGGCACAGTTTATAGGGATATGTGGAGAAGAGTCGGTTCCACAAAGCAGCGATTCGTGGGAAGAAGCCGCTCGAGTAGAACTTACATCTCACCATTGGTTCGCTATAATGTGCGTGGTATAACGGGTCTTAACTATATATTGAAATCACTAAATTGTTGTCAGTGATGTGTCAAATAGTACTACTGATAATAAGAAACTTACAAATGCTCAAGGGATCACAAAATCTACTCAGGATAGGGAGCAGACCTGCGTCATCTTGCGTGAATAAACCAATACTACTTGGAAACCTAGCGATCATTAAGTAATGCTATGAATTTGTCAGAATATCTGTGTATGTCATAACTGTCAAGATATATTCCTGTTTCAACATTAATCACTGAACTTCAAGAGATCCCTTCCTTCATCCTAGGAAAACTACTACCAATCTTCATAACAATCCGCTGACAGATTTGATCTATAGCCTTATGCAGTATCCTCTACTCATGAACTTGACTGTCTGACCGAAAACGCTGGAAGGAATTGACCAACCAACACGACACCATTTTCTATGATCCAATAGTTGTGTGTTCACTGACCAAGGTGTGAGGTTCAGTAACCGATATTGTGATGTCAGTACTGGTACACTTGTTGGTAAATGACTATGAAACTTGTGAAACAGTGTAAACGATGTCCTGTATAATACGTTGACTGATGGGTTGAGCGGCAGCATAGTTGAATTTTTTTTAAATCGGAATCACCTCATGCAAGGCAGTAAAGCCACTAAGACACAATGGATTACAGGATATGGAACAATTAGGAACAGAAACATTAATAATGATCGCGAAGAGAAAAGAATAATCAGGAGGACAGTAGATAGTGATTGACATTGTATTTAAATTTTTGCAGATTAAAGTTGGCTGGAAAGCAACGAACCGGAAGGGAGTTCCACAAAGGAGAAGTGCGAGAAAAGAAACTGTTAGCATAGAATTTATGGTTACACCTCTATATATGATTTAGAAATAGATTTCTTTTTTTTTTATTAATCCGACATATTTTTAAAAACAGAGTATCTACTCAAATATGGGTATTCATTAAAAATAAGGTTTAGCCAATAGTTTGTGTGTGTGTGTGTGTGAGAGAGAGAGAGAGAGAGAGAGTACATAATCTCTTCAAGCTGAAGACTTTTGAAGTTCAAAGAAAAGCAACCTTTATTCATGAAAACAAGCTAAAAATTTTACTATGTATTACTATTAGTACTTTTAAATTTTTGATAAACAAGTAATTTGCAGGTAATGTCCCTGCAAAGAAACGCCGACAGACGTGATTGTTAATTGCCACAGATTTTTAGTTAATTTATCATTCGTTGGCAAAGACGAAATCCCACATTAACTCAATTTTTCCGCTTTATTTTAGGGAGATATGTAACACATGCTCACATATTCGAGAAAAAGGCTCAAACATTCTCGGCTCAACCAAGTAACGCTTTAAAAAAATCTGATTTTTTATTCATTTGTTCAGATTTTGAAAAGTGTGTCCTTCCGATAACTTTTCAGCAATCCCTAGTATATATTTTGCCGATCGTTTGTGCATAAACACTGAAAGTCTAGAGACTTTGTATGTATAACATTTGCTTGTATAACATGAATTTTATACTAGAAGATTTGATAATTGAATTAATATTGAAATACCTTTTTCCCTCACACACTAGTTTTATTTGTGTCCTCTATTAGTATCATGAAAATATTAGTTTGTTTGTTTGTTTGTTTGGGTTTTATGGCATATCAACCACTGTGGGTTATTTAATGCCAAATCCAGTTTATATGAATTTTAAATGCCTATTTTGTATGGAATAAAATATGTATAGCTGGCAACATTGTTCAAAAAAAACAAAAACAAAAAAAAAACGTATAGCTGGCAACATTATTCCTTTACAAAAAAAAAAACGCATAGTTGGCAAGATTACTTTTTTACAAAAAAACTTAGAGCTGGCAACATTATTGTTTCAAAAACTTAGAGCTGGCAACATTATTGTTTCAAAAACTTAGAGCTGGCAACATTATTTTTCTGAAAACATTATCTGGGACCTTGCTGTTGGATGCAGTTTATCGCCATACCCAGGACGCAGATGTAGTTTACCGTCATACCCAGGACGCGGATGTAGTTTACCGTCATACCCAAGACGTGAGCAAAACCTGGAAAACTAGGAGTTCACTATTTTCCCATAGCTGGGACCCTAACAGGTGCTACCACCCCGGGTCAAGGTGGACCTGGGAACACCAGCAATTAAGAGGTGGTTCCACGCTCCTCAAAACCTCCAGATCAGAGGCCTTGCTGTTGGATGCAATTTAACGTCATACCCAGGACGCCTCATTGGGGGGGGGGGTCTTACCCCTCTACAGAGGTGCAGTCAGCGTATTCTAAAGCCCCAGCCGACAGGGCTTGAAAATATTAGTATTGTAGCGTACCGTGGGTTTGCGTGCTATTAAATTAGGAACACGTGTGTAACTCCTGATAGAATAAAGTGCACTACAAGAATATGGTGGGCTCAGAGATTGAATCCACCATAAAGAAAACAAACAAGACTGATATATATATATATATATATATATATATATATATATATATATATATATATACACAGACAAGTATATGTATTAAACAACAAAATTTACAATGGACAATGACATTAACATTTGTGTTTGTGCGTGAACATAAAGAGTTCGTATTTTGACAAATGTTCATATGTATGTGTATGTGTGTGTGTTTCATGGCGTTTTCCCACAAGTGGGCAAAACGCTAATCTCCGCGAGAGATCACACATTTTAAATGTGTCCGCTGAAATGCAAATTAAAAAGGTTATTTATTTTTGTGCTATAACAGAAAATGTGGCACAAGCCGAAGTGGGGTATGGGGACAAAGGTCGCTCTTCTGTCTTAACTTCTAAACTTAGCTAGACACAAACGCTGACCCAATCATACTGACAATATTTCCTGCACCAAAACAACACATTCTTACTTACCTTTCTCACCACACCCACCATAATACCTCAATGACTCCATGAAAATACTAACTAGACCCCATATGTACAATTTGTGGTCTGTGGGGGTGAATAAAACAATTTAAAATTTTAAAAAGTAACCCCAATGAGTATTTACAGTAATATTTAGCCACTCCCCACGAGGGTTACATATGTCACAAGGCCGGGTTTAACGTTGGATTTCCGAGCCTGTAGGCTCGGCCAAAAATATTCCCTCTTTGAACCCGCATAAACGGGTTCAGGGGCAGTCAACCACCCCGAACGAGAGGCTGCCCTTCGGCGGGGCCTCATCCGGGTTCCTCTCCGCCCGAAAGCAGAGAGTTCGACTGTTACTTAGCCCGGAGTATTTACAGTATGAAACAAATAACTATTTACAAGAAACTAAACAAAATCGAGTTAGTAATAAAAACCCCACAATCACTAAATGCAGCAGAAACATCAGTTAACTAGACGAAATTAATGCGGGACTATAAAAATTAAAAACATTCATTCATCCCAAGGACTTACACAGACATGCACTCATTCAGACACAACAACAGATACGAAAAATCACACCCGAAACGAAAAACGCCCCGCATCCACCAGGGAACTGACGTCACTGACCACCTAACGAGGGAGGGGATGGGGAATTAAACTTAAAGAAAAATAGAGACAGAAATAAATGGTGCCAATGAGCATATCTACCCTAGCTAAGTTTACTGAAAAGAGAAACTAAAGGCTCAAAAAACTAAACCTAAGCTAACCTAAATTTTGGGGTGGGTTGCCCGTGTTCAACCCAGCTAAAGAAATATCCTGATGCTTACCCGGCATCAAAGTGCCACTCCAGGTCAGCTCCTTTCACACGACACAAACGCGCAAGATTCACCCACCTTTTGCCGAATTCAGATGAAGTGAGTCGCCGCCTTTCCGACCTAATCTTGACTTTAAGCTGATGCTTAAAGTACAAGATCAGCTGGGAAGAGGTAAACTTTTCGACTCCATAGAATCCCTTCTGACGTGTCGTCCAAATCACGACTCTCATAACACCTAGTAAGCATAAGAACACATAGTGTTCAGCCTTCGTCAACGGCGGAGCCATTTTGCTACAAACAGAAGCGGCCTCAAGGACAAAGAACTTTCTAGACAGCATGCGAACCATGAGGCCTTCAACATACTTGCACAGCGGTGCTACCGCCGAGCAATGAAAAAAGGCGTGACCAATGGCCTCGACCTCCCCAGTACAGCGGCGGCAGTTTGGATATTTCCCCAAGCCCGCTAACAAAGTCTTTTGGCGAGCAGAGGGCCCCACGCATCACCAGCCAGGTGAGTGATGCCTCATTGTTATTGAGACATTTCAACCCGAGCGCCCTAGGCCATATCGAGCGAGCCTCCCACTTCCTAAGACCGAGCTCGTCAATCAAATAATCACGACCGCCCACCCCCTAACTAACACCTGATATAATGCCTTACGAGACAACGTCTGTGCGTTGGAGAGGCTGGATGACCTCTCCAACGCACAGACGTCCATAAGAGTCGTTTCTGGGCACGACGGCATTCACAGTAGAAGGAGTACTCAAGTTTGGGTAAACGGTGGGCCTCCTCCTCGGCCGAGCGCACACTTCTCAGAGATGGGAAGTTCTTACGGGCGTCTTCCTTCCAGAAGGCACCCACCTCATCCGCTTCGCGACACATTCGATCCAGGAACCCGGTGCGAAGCATATATTGAGCAATCTCAATACCTAGGCATACCTAGACCGACTTCAGATGGATGAAGGCAACAGATCTCCTGAGAGACTCTAGCGGCCTTGCCTCGCCACAAGAAGGAGAACAAGAGCCTCGCTAACGCCAGTAAAGTGTCAGACGGAATTGGAAGCACAGAGAGTCGGTAAAGGAGAATCGGGTAGATGTGTGAAACAGATACTTCCGCCCTCCCGTTTAAGGAAAGATTCCTCCGAGACCACAAATTAATTGCGATCTCGGCCTTCTTTGCACCTCCGATCACTTCATATCCAACTGGAGATCAGGACCGAACCAGACGTCGAGAATCTTGACCGGCCCATCCGTCCAGAGGAAAGGTCTGGGAAGAGAAACTTCCTTCTACGCACCCAACCGCAAGCCAACAGACTTATCGCGGTTGATCTTGACCCCAGTCACCATCTCATAACCACTGATTTCTTTGCTGACTTTGTTAATCTCGGCCCTGCTCGGCACAAGAACCGAAACGTCATCAGCATAGGCGGAATACCTGGGCGCGTTGGTAGCGCCAGGTAGGGAAATTCCGCGTAGGACCGGATTCGTCTTTAACTTGCGAAGGGAAGGTTCCAACGCAAGAACGTAAAGCAAAGACGAAAACGGACAACCTTGACGAATGGAGCGAGATAATACGAAAGGCTCCGATCGTACTCCATTCACCTCCACCAGCGCACCGGGGGTCGCATACAGAAGTCGGATCCAGGTGCGAAAGTACGGCTCGAAACCAGCCGCCGAAAATGCAAAGTAAAAAGAGGACGTGGTAGGTTCCGTCGCGTATATATAGTGTCGGGAGAGCGTGCCCTTGTGAACAAGTTGGACAATTAGGAGATTAAGGAGGAGTTAACTCCGACAGTATCACTAATCTCTTTGATTGAACCCTGAATGCCAACTTTGTGAATCTTTTAACCTGTAAACATTTAATTATAGGAAAATTTTAAAAGTTAGCAAATACATATTTCTCTTTAAAAATGAACTATTATTTCAATCTTAAAACATGACTTTAATCAATTTAATGATTGGAATCAACTTGTAAAATCCTCTTTACTTAAGAGTATAAACATTTATGACGACTGAATTCAGACTAAAACCATATTGAAAGCAATTGTGACGACAGCTAAAGGGAATTCTCTTAGAATTGGCGCCACAATAGTGAGTAAACTGACAACACGATACACAATTATAGCTTTTAATTGGACACCGAACAGATTCAGCTCTAAATCACGCAAGATAACACACAACTAATATACCAGATGAAGTTGACTGGATATTTTAGTTAAAAAGAATCTAATAAAATAATTTATTTCTTAATTTTAAAAGCATTTTGAGGTTCCTTCTTCGGATCAAATTTTGCCCAGCATCATTCGGTTATTTAGAATTTGTCATGTCAATTATACTTTTTCGCTTGATTAAAAATATCAAATGATGAAGGCTATGATTACCTTTCATGATATTCCATCTATAAAGGTCTCTAAAGGTATATTTGCTCATTAATCAAACTCAAATTGTTTTAAAGCCCTTCTTAAAACTGTGCTAGGTCAATAAACAAGATATTCCATTTCTTTTATAATCACATCCTTTGTTGAATTTTATTTCGTTTATTTTCTTTAGTAAAAAATATGATTTCAGTAAGTGAATGTTTTCAATGAAATATGGATTTTGAATTTGGGGCAAATGAGATAAGCATTTTATATTTGTTTTTTGTACGAGTGATTCATGAATTTATAAATTATATTTGCACCTTTTAATTGAAATTAAAATAACTGATCCAACGTGCAACTCTCGGATAAGTGTGACATTACTGTAATTATTGAACAATATAGTTCATGCCATATTCACGGAAAATCTACCAGTAAAAAAGAATTCTCTTATTGCTATATTTGTACAAAAACGCAGAACCTTAAAATTTAAATTCAAACTCAGCATTGCGACCGCACGTTCCAAAACAATAACACATTTCTCATAGCATTTTTTCGGATTACATCTCTATTTTCGTTGTCCTCTTATTACTGAGAAGTAAAAACAAGAACAAAATCTACTTCCATACCTGATGATGTCTGTAGGAACAGACGAGAGCTTGTAAAAATTAAAAAGACCTTATGCAACTGGAATTTATAAACGGGGATCATATCATTCATATACAGGTTCGGGGTTGATGTATCTTATTTATATTGTTTGCGACGAAGTATTCTCGCCATTTAAATCATTAACCTATATTTGGTTTTTGTATGAATGATTCATGAATTTATAAATTATATTTGCACCTTTTAATTGAAATATATATATATATATATATATATATATATATATATATATAAAGAGAGAGAGAGAGAGAGAGAGAGAGAGAGAGAGAAAATCAAGATATATACCTCAAAATTCGAATAAATGTTGACATTGCTCATGTTCAGGTTCCCAATTTTCAAATCATTTTATTTTTGTTTTGCTTTAATTTTTTTTAAATTTATTTTGGAAATTGGCAACTCCCTACTTTCCTTTTTGTGGTCCGATTGATAATTTGAAAGTATTTAATTAATATTTCGAAATAAATGAAAATAAATCTAAAAACTACGATGAAATTGATTTTGATTTCGTAGGTGCATCAATAAGTCTGTTGCCTAATCATGAAAAATTTATTTTATGAAACAAATATATATTTTCAACATAATTTCCTTCTTTGTTAATGGACTTAATCTAATGATAAATATTATTCATATTTTTTAACATTATACAGCGAAAATTTCAGATAAAATTTTAGCTATTAGGTTGGTGCAAAAATAATGACGTAATAATGTCGTTTTTTGACGTATTTTTAACATCAAAAAACGACATTATTACGTCATTATTTTTGCACCAACCTAATAATAACTAAGAAGCAGCGCGCTGGCTTATTGATCCATCATCGTATTTATTAAGCTCACATTGACTTTTGGGTTTTATCAGTTACAACATTCACTAACATGTTAATAAAAAGTAATTTGTAAAAGGAAAGTAATTTATAAGAATGCAAAGAACGAAAGCGAGTAAGTATGAAATTAGTAGAAATTAAGATATTCTGTACAATGTGACTGTTACACTGAAAACAGCCAAAATCTCATGGAGGGTGGGGAAAATACAAGCTAAAGTTATATAAAGAAAAGTCAATGTATTAAAAAGTTACTGAACTCCCGGGGAAAAATCTCAGCATTCTCACACATCTAATAAAAATACGGTCTAGAATAGACAAAAAAGCAAGAAACTAGCAAATACCATAGGGGAGAAGACCGGGATTATATTGTTAGTCGTATAATAAAGTACTGCTGACCTGAGATAGAACAAATACATTGAGTCTATAGCCTCGTCCACCGCAAGAAAAGTTGGCTCCCTGTGCCGCGCCAGGAAATTTTTCTCGCCGGAGTCGATCCTTCAAATCTACAAATCAACCATTCGCCCTTGCACGGAGTATTGCTGCCATATATGGTCCGATGACTCTTCTGTTTGTCTCAAGGTTCTTGATAAGATCCAGAGACGGATATGCAATGTAATTAGCCCTGATATGGCATCTCGTCTGCATTCGCTCTCTCACAGACGTTCCGTCGCATCCCACTGTCTTTTTTACAAATACTTTCACGGTAAGTGATCCGATGAGCTGCTTTCGCTGGTTCCCAGACTTCATGAATTTAAGCGTTCAACTAGGCTGGCGTCTCGCTCTCACCCTTTCACTATCGAAACTGTTAAATGTAGCCGTCTCTTCTACTTCAATAGCTTCATGTCTCGCACTTCTCGCCTGTGGAACTCCCTCCCCTTTTCCTGTTTCCCTGATAGCTATAATCTCCAACTACTCAAATGTAACGTCAGTCGACGTCTCCAGATGCCCTGATCTATCCCCTATCCTTCGCTTCATCCTTTCCTCTATCACTCTTCTATACTCTCGCTCCAACTTTCTGTAATCCCTTGCGTGCTAGTGGCTTCCCGCCTTCCTTGGGGTGAAACGCTTAAAAAATGTAAAAGGAATTCTCTCGCGAAGTGATATGACTTGCTACAAAATGGAATTGGGCTGGGAGACTGTGCCAACGACAATAGTTTGACCATTCAGATAAATAATATACGCATAAAGCAGAAATCGTCCAGGAGTTTAGAGAAAGTGTTGTGAGGGAGAATATTTCCCTACAAGTTTGGACTCGGCCGTCGGGCGAAAAACATAAAAAATAGTCCTACATCAAGAGGTGGAGCAGGATGAGCAGTAGCAGCAGTAGCAGCAGTAGCCTTTGTTGAAAACCGTCATTCACGGCTAGACATTCTCTTCCTTAGTTTCTATTCTACATTATATTTCCTTGTATCAAAAGGTAATAAACTTGTTGTTAAACCAATTCCGGTTTTCTATTCTTGTTTTCGATAACTCGGTTACAACAGAAAGTAAGATAATTTCTTCTGTGTGCCGGTTCTTTCAGGACGTTGGCGATCATGGCTCTCCACAATTTCCTGTCCTTTGTAGCTCGTTTCAATTTTGTCTTTTTGTTATCCATGTTTAAACCATGTTCCGCCATTCATTTACTTTCGTTAGGTAAGCTATGAGTTGTTTTCCTCTGTCCATCTTGCATTGAATCTGTGAGGATCCAATTTGAAAAAGACAACTCTCTTTCTGATGTTAAGTATAAGTGTACTTTTTGTTTATATTTTCTCTAAAACTTCGTTATTGCTCACAAGTTCGGTCTATGGTATTCTCAGTCAAGTCTCTTTTTCATCTATGTGGTGATTGTCTAGCGTTTGTTGCCTCATATGGGGACTGCTATTACATAACAGTTCAATATTCTGTTCTTTGTTCCTAACGAAATTTTTCTGTTACTTAATACTTTGCTTAGCTTTTGGAAAGCATCTTTCGCTATCCCAATACGCATACGGATTTCAGTGTCGCACTGTTCCCTGTTAATTAAATAGAAAGTGTGCGCGTTCAGAGAAAAAACCGTAAATATCGAACTTGAGAGTGAAAATAAAAAAAATATAGTGAAGAATATTTAGGAGGCAATACTAACGATAATTATTGAAGAGACTATGCAGAAGATATTCCCACAGTAGGCTGTCGTTTCTTTCTGCTGTAGACTGATTGCTAACCAGTACCCAGAGAATTAGCTGACAATCAAATCCATCAATTAGTTGTCATGTGTCCTAAACGCATGTGTCCTAAATGCCGTTTCTTTCTGCGCTAGGCTATAGAACCCAGTCTATCCTCCTGAATAGCTGTTGGGAGAAGACATGGATTCATACCATCCCAAAGGTATTTTAGCGTAAGTGAATGTAAACAACCGACTGGAATTCGAACTCTGCTCTCCGATTTCTCATTCCGAGCCGATATCCATTACACCACAACGCAGATGATATTATTAAAATAGTGGATACTGATGAGAACACTGAAGTATTTAATCAAACGACTGGTGTGAAAACTTTATAATAAGGACAGATGATGGGCCCATTATAGAATAACTATCAGCTAAATTGCAAATTAGCTTATCTTTTTTTTTTGTAATAGTCCTTTCTTGAAATTTGATCGTGTGTGTTGTCAATTGTGTACATCGCAAAAATGACAATTAAAAAGGTTGGTTTCATTTCAAGATCTAGACTACTTATTTCCAACTTAACCACGAGATTTCTGAATGTAAATCAAGGATCTTAAAATGGTTTATCTTGTACATTTATGATCTCAACCTGCCGTTAAGAAAATTCAATATTTTTGTTTATCAAATCAACAATCTGCTACATAATAACACTTGTGGCCTAAAGTAATTTGAGCCTTGAGTTTAGTCTGGAGACACTTGTTAACACTCATAGATGGATAAAACAGTTTATTTTTTAAATTTGTAAAATCTTAAGAAGCAGAAAGACAAGTGTGATAATAAAGAATTATCCCACCCTACCCATTTTCCATATTAATCACGCTGTATAATTGGCTGTTTAACTACTAACGATTATTTTAGCAAAATAATGGATGCTACTATAGTACATCTACCGAGGCATTTACGACCTACCTTAAATGACGATGCACTCATTATTGCTGGAAAATTCTCAGGAAAAACGATAACCTGTTTACTGTTATTTTTAAATGACATCAAATCAGTTTAAAAACATTAAAACCACGATTTGATGATTTTTTTTATTTTTATATAAAAAATTGTTAATAATTTTGAATATATAACCAGTTCACTGTTCCCTGCTTTTAACTCTAACCGTAACTCCTAATCCTAACATATTTCATACTTCCAACTGTTGGTAAATATCATACCATAGTAGAAACTGAATAGTAGATATCATACTATAGTAGAAAATGGACGGTAGATATCATACTATAATAGAAAATGGACGGTAGATATCATACTATAGTAGTAAATGGACGGTAGATATCATACTATAGTAGTAAATGGACGGTAGATATCATATAGTAGCAACTAATAATGCTACTAAAGTTGATATTCGGCGTTGTTTACTCATTATCGTAAGTGTCTAAATGTTTCATGATGACAGACATGAAAGGTGATATAACGATTATAATACTTTTAAAAATAGCAAGTTCCCTAATTTGGAAAGTTTTAAGAATTGGAAAGATAAGTGTTTAAATATTTCGTGATGAGACATGAAAGGTAGATATAACGATTATCAACCCGTTCGGAAAATTAAATCGACAAATGCATATTCGGATTCAGTTTGAGTGTCTTTCTCTTCAGAGAAAGAATGGTCTTTTAGAATCCATGAATCCAGCTTATCCTTGGGCTCTTTGTCATAAGTTTTTTGGCTAAGTATTAACGGCTGCAGATTCTTATATTTATTCCCAATTTCATCTTGTTACAGTGATGGGAATAAAAATTAACAAGGTCATTCTTGTTGGTAGCTTTTCTGTAAACCTCAAATTGAAGTTCGTTATTTCTGTGCAGCATGATATCTAGGAAGAGTAAAGTGTTGTTAAACTCAGATTCAAGGGTAAAGTCTGTTGCGGATTCGAAGTTATTTTGTTGACAAGATTTGGTAAAATTATGTATTGTGGATACATTAGTAGAGAATGATCTAGATATCTGAAATAAGAATTGTCTAGTAAAATATTTTTAAAAGGACCACGTTCTAAAAATTCCAAAAGGAAACAAGCTAAAGCGTCACTAACATGAGACCCCATCGGCAAACCAAATTTATGTCTATAAAATTGTTATCGAAAGTGAAAAAACATTATCTATTGTCAATTTTGTTTTTTCCCTTGCACACCATTGTAAACATGTAACACAAACCTCGGCCAAGCTTTGCACCGACTGATTACTGATTCCCCCACGTTGCATTTTAATTCTCGATCTTGCCACTGAAAGCTGGGAAAGGGCCCGATGTACGTTCACAAGGTAACACGATGAAAGGTAAACGCTACGTCGAAAAATAAGAGAACGAACCCAGTTATATGTAGGTGTTTCATTCAGGGCTTCGCCTGCTCGTCCAGGTGGGTAGCTCGATGATGCATGGAATAACTTCTGCTATATCAGATTTTTCCTCAACTCCTCGCTCATCTACTCATCATGACGTGGTAGCTAGCAATACGAAATGGCGTCTTCGAAACAGCGACACGGACTTGTCCGTCTTCCGCCAAATAACTCTCTCTGACCCAAGCATGAAATACGGTAGATCAGGCTGCTGGTCTGTTAACAAATACAGTATTAACGGCATTTCTAGTTTTGTTGCCACTTGATTGCTGAACATCACTCACTCACCCCATTTACTTCCTCATTATTCTTTAGTCAAAGTAAATGCCGTTTAGGAGACTGAACTCCAAAAAAAAAAACCATTCTATGGTCTATCAAATAGAAACAAGTGAGACCGAGATAAAACCCATTCTCTTTGATGGTAAGTTTTCTGATAGGCTTTTCTCTTTGGTACCTCGACATTATGAATTTAAGCGCAGTACTAGATTGGCAGCTAGGTCTCATTATTTTACAGTTGAAATTACTAGATGTAACCGTAAGTTCGATTCTGACAGTCTATTTTCTTGAGCTTCTCGATTGTTGAACTCCGTTCCGTTTTGTTTCCAAACTGAGTTTAATCTTAAAAATTTTTTAACTACAACGTCAATCGTTATTTCCTGTCTTCCTAAATCCTATTTTTTTTTATTGTTCTATCTCCCTTTTTCTCTTATTCTTTCACGGCCAGTAGCCAATTGCATGAATTCATTGCCTTGCTTGGAGTGAAATGAAAATAAAAACAATAGCAATAACAGTGAACTTCCGCAACCTATTTGCTTGAAAAGTTGCTTTAATAGGAAGGTCTTATAAATTTCAACCGGCAATGACATTTGGTGCTCAGTCAATTAATGCCGAATGTTCCCTTATAAGGAATCGGCTGATATTGTCATTACATTGAGTACTATTTAAGCAGATATTGAGCTTTTAATATGGCTTAAATTTCTCTGGTATAATCTGTATGCCTTGGCAATGTCAAGCGACCAATTATTAAATCCCAGAATAGTATACAGTCAGGTGCTTTATCTGTGTTAATGACTGAAGCCTCGGTACAACATTCATAATAAATTAACATTTTAATGTAATATATAATGAATGCATCTGATGACTCGGTGTATCGGCCTTATTAATATCAGGTGGAAGTCAGTGCTAGATTATTGAGGTTATTTACTGTCACCTGGCCTCAAATGATAGCCAAAGCTATACTACTGGGAGAGAAAGCTCAATCGAGTAAATAATAATAATAATAATAATAAGCAAAAGTAACATTCAAGAACATTCAAGAAAGGTAGAATTACAGAAACACCCTTAATAGATCTAGATTTTGTCACAAAGATTAGGGAACTGGAGCATGATGAAGCTTATAAGTACCGAGGAATTAGCGAAGGAGATGGCATACAACACCCCCACATGAAGGAAAAAATAAGAAAGGAGTACTACAGGCGTGTACGTCTGGCACTAAATACCGAGCTAAACTAAAAAAAAAACAGAATATCAGCCATAAACACATTGACTGTCCCTGTGGTGCAATACAGCTTTAATGTCCTTAACTGGACCATAGCTGAAATTAAGCGAATGGACGCCAATACGAGAAAGCTTCTCACTTGCTACCGCATGCTTCATCCCAAAGCTGATGTTGATCGTCTGCATGTGCCCAGATCCAAAGGAGGCAGAGGATTAGTTCAACTAGAACTGTCCTACAAAACTACAACAATTGGCCTCCAAAGATACTTGGAAAGTACAGAAGACTGGATGATGGTATGTGTCAAGGAACATGAAAGTAGTAAGCGTCTTTACTCCGTAATAAAAGAAGCCAACAAATTCAAAATGGAGTTTCAAATGGGCGCAGAAATGCAAGTACAGCACAATACACTGGCTGAAACTGCAAAATACTTAAAAAAGACAGCAAAGACGAATGCAACCGACCAGATACAGAAGCGATGGCAAGATTAACCGCTTCATGGCCAATACTCTGCCCGTACAAAACAAGTTGACGTAGACAAAACCCGTACCCATCAGTGGCTATCATGTATAAAATCTTTCACCAGAGAAGTAAGAAAAATGAAGATTTTTAGAGGAAGTTATTGAAAACGATTTTCTAGAATTTGAGTATTATTCATCAACAACCTTTTTTTTATATATCAATTGATTTCCAGGGATTTTCTTAATGTGTATTAGTAGTATTTTTAATAATTCCTAGTGCTCCTAAAACTACTGGGATAATGGTTATATTTAAATGCCACATTTCTGTAATTTCTATTTCCAAATCGTCATATTTGGAAAGTTAATCAAATTTATTAGTAGTAGTAGTAATATCATTATTATTTCCAATCAGGATGTTACACCAGAAGTCGATGGTGGTTTTAACTGGTGACAACAAGTCTCTTCAATACCTCCAAGACTCCCCTCAGCATTCTAGCTGGAATTTAGGAAAATTCGCTAACAGAAAATTCGGTAACGGAAAATTCAGTAACTATGAAATAAAAACGATTGAAATTTGATTTTAAGGCCGTTCTGGAGTGGCGATTTCGGGGCTAAGTCCCCCTTCCTTATATTTTTAAATAACTTAAAATAGTAGGGTCCAAATAAAACCCCACTACAATAATACCAGGACTCTACTTGCAGAAAGAGGGCTTGGGGGATAGGCCTCCTTCCCCAATACTTTTTAAAAAAGTATTGTTAACTATGAGGATTCAGATAAAATCCCACTACAACAATACCAGGGCCGTACTTTCTGGAGGGGAAGAGCCCCCACCCCAATACGTTTAAAAAGTATTAACTAAAAGAATCATGGGTCCCAGTTCAGATTTCAGATAAAATCAATAAACAATACCAGGGTCGTACTTTTTAAATGGTGGGAGCTTAAGAGCTAAGCCACCCACTCCAATATTTTTAAATAAATACTTTTTTTAAATAAGTATTTATTTAATTACTATACTTTATTGTTTTCAAGCAAATAAAGTCGATTTATCTAAATTAAAGTTAAATTCTTGTATCTTCTTTTTAAATTATTATTTTAATCGAATTTTATTTCATAGCGAATTTTCCTACCTTGTCAAAATTTCCGAATTTTCCGTTACCGAATTTTCCGTTACCGAATTTTCCGTTACCGAATTTTCCGTTACCGAATTTTCCGTTACCGAATTTTCCGGGCACCTTCAAGCTGATTTTAACGATACTTTATATTCTCTTCTGATCTTTAGTGTCTGTTGTCTATTTGGGAGTGTTTCATTAACAATTGATAGCACTATCACTTTCATGTTCCACAATTTCCTCAGCTCTTTGATAAGCTAAAAGTATTTATCTAAGCGTTCATAATATTATTGTTGTTTCACTGATTAAGTGTTCACACTCGTAGTAACTGATGACCAGGGTCGGTGCAAGTCTCTCGTACCCCACCTTCACCGAATCTATGATACGGGGTCCACCACTCTACTACAACTCAATTTTCATAAGGTAAGTATTCATATAAAATAAAAATTTTATTGTAACCTAATTAGGTACAATAATGAATCATATGCAATATAAGTGAACTAGAAAAAAATGAAAACAAATACAATCTATCTAAATACAAATTAGGGACATGTCATAATAGATCACCCCAACTTAAATCAACGTTTTGCGGCAATTTTTAACATCAATTTGATATTTTTCTTGCTAAAAAGTTGAATAATTTTAACACATTCGACATTATGGATAAAATTTTTTTTTTTTTTTTTTTTTTTTTTAGCAGGAGCAAATGTATTCACGACTTCATTACATTTGAGGAATAAATATTTTCAATGGAAACTATTACTACCCTGGGTAACCTTTCATTTCTCAATTGCTGATAAATGTTTATAAGTTTTAGTTTGCCAAAATTTTCTGCATTTGCAACAGTCATTAGTGTAGCAAGCAACATATACAATGCAATGCACAAGTTTTTGGAGCTTGTCTATTAATACCGTCATCTACTATTTCTTTTTTCGTTTCTGTGACCCACTTTTATATCGTTTAATCTTTAAGTTTAATCTTAATCTTTTATATAAAGGTTATTTTATTCAAATTTAAACTCTAGGTAGAAAAATAAATACTGACTAGCATCCTAAAAGAAAAAAAAAAACACTTTTATATGCTGAAGTGATATCGAAGTTTTAAATCAAAGTACGGTGGAGTAATGGATAGCGGCTCGGATTGAGGAATAGGAGGATTCGAATCGATTACATTCTCTTACGTGTTAATACCCTTGGGGAAGGCATGAATCCCTCTTCTTCGCCCCCAGTTATGGGTAAATAGGAGGACAGACCGGGTTCTATAGCCTTGGATGGCAAGTGGTCTACCTGCAGAAAAAAAATGGCAATCTACTGCAGGAAAAAATCTGCCTCGTCAGTTATGTATCGAAAGATACATGATCGCCAAAGCATGTATCACGTATGGCACATAACTGACTAACTCTATGGAAGAAATCTGAGAAGTCTTCTCTAAGACTATCAAATGACAATGTAACAATTCCAATATGTAAGAATCTTTTTTTTATTAAATTCTTTGACATTATGGTATCTTTCGTCCCACCCGTTATATCTTTATCCTTTCCTTCCACCATCAACTTAACAAAAAAAAAAAAAAAAAAACACACATAAAAAAATCAAAATCAAAAGACTGGTGCATAATTGTGAAAACTTTAGTTCCAAATTTTTTGAATCCATAGAAATGGGGTTTTATTGTCGTAAAAAATAAAGGACAACTATGAACTTCAAACATAATTTAATTTTTAATCAGTGTCACCCTAAGCATGACAGTACAACCACTAACAGCAAGGGGTTACAAGGTGTGGAGGAATTAGGAACAGAAACATAGAAACAAGCGGGAAGTGCGGGAAAAGAAACTGTTAGTATAGAATTTCCGGTTACATCTAGCGAGCTTAACTGTAAATTGATCCGATCTCACCGCCAGTCTAGTAATGCGCTTAAATTCATACAGTCTGGATACCATAGCGAAAAAATCATCCGAACAATTACCATGAAAGTATTTATTAAAAAGGCGCAAAGAATCAACCTTAAGGCGTTGGGCAAGTGACTGAAGCCGGGCCGCCAGATCAGGACCAATAATAATGCTGATTCTTCCTTGGATCTTATCAAGGAGCTCAAAGCAGGGACACCGAACCATATATGGCAGCAATATTCTAAGCATGGACTTATAGGTATGCAAGATAGATTCTGGGGAAAAGAATTGTTTCGCACGACACAATGAACCGACTTTTTTAGCAGCTAACCTAGCAATGGCTTCAACAGTCTTTTCATTTCATGTCAGCTGAGAACGTCCGCCCGAAATGGCGCAATGAGTCACTTTCCTGGAGGACAGCATCAGCCATACTGATGGAAGGCGGTTAATCGTTTTTGAGTTATTTTATATTTTAAATTGATGCAACAACTGTAAAAAAAAAAAAAAACATCGTATGAAATTTCTGTGAAATGTTTTTTTTTTATTAAGTGTTTTAAAGCATATTTGTAGATTTTATTGAACCCTAATAAAAGTAAGGCGTGATGGGTTATTTGTTAACAACTTGGATAATCGAACTTCCAGAACCAATAATTAGGTGGTAATTTAAAAATAATTTAAGACAGCCCATTTTTTTAATTTAAGAGAATTATCCGATTTTAATGAATTTTCTGTACTTAATCATTAATTAATTTTATAATAGATAGGTTCCTTTATTAACAACAGCTAAGAAGGTTTCTTTTTGCTTTGTTTTGTTTTTTGTTTTTTGAGGGCTCAGATAAAACCTACCAGAAAGCTAAAAAACGGACAAAAGCCCAACACAAGCAAAATATAGAAAAATATATATAATTATATTTGTGTTAGAATTTGTAATATTACTTATAATTTTAACAATATTTTTATAATTAAATGTATATACTATATAAATTAATAATAAAAAAACTACCCTGCAAATATATACTCATATTGTATTTTTATGAATAAACATTATGTCGTCAATACATTTACTATTTAATCCTAAATAAGAAAATACAATAAAACTGATATTATCTTTAATAAAATGTCTGCTTTAATGAAATAATTCGTTTGTTAAGATAATTCGATTTAATACCGATAGTTTTTAGCGGTAAAGAAAATATGTTTTCATTGTGTTGTTATTTTTTGTATTTTGATTTAAAAAATGGTTTCTTTAATGAACGTTTCTTTAAGAACAATCGGCTTTAATAAAATAAAATATCGGGTTCGTTGTGTTATTTTTTATTTAAGATTCCAGTTTCTTTAATAAATATTTACTGCATTTTTATGATTAAACATTACTTCATAGATACCGTATTTATTTACTAGTATATAGTCTCATTTTAATCAAGAAAATTAATACAGTAAATATCAGTCTTATTATTGTATTATTTTTCACACTTAGAATTCCAAAACGTATCTTTAATGAATCCTAATTCAAAAATAAATAACGTACCTAAGGAAATTTAAGGCAAACGGCTGGCGGGTCGCAGGAGACTAATGTCGCGTTTAATCCGTTGTAAAAAAAAAAAAAAATGTAACGGGTTTGGATGAAAAAAAAATAAATAAAATGAAGTCAAAACCTGAAAATCTTTCATTCTTTAACAGTCAGTTGTGCTTAGTTTAATTTGTAATGTATAAATTTATGTAGAGGAAAAAAACAAATGTTAAGATAGCGAGGGTCACAAAGCATTGCCCAGGATCATCAATCAGGCTTCCCCACTCCGGTCGGGGGTTTGATGGGTTGTAAGCGCCGGCCCTGCTGATGATCTACACTAGAAATGAAGTGATGGAAAACCGCCTCAAGATTCCAGTACGCAATATTATAACAATTGTTCAATATTGTCATCCGGCTCTTCACATTTTTCATCTTTTTCTTCTAGACTCTTCGATACTTCGAGACCATTCCAAGTGATCTGATAATGACTGGTACTCTAGTATCACCTTCATTTTCCTCAGCTTCCTAGCAAGGTATAGATACTTGTCTATATTTTCTTTTTCTTTCATATATACTTTGTGACCTTCCGAAAGATCAATATCTTCAAGCTATTTTCTTTTTTTAACTTTTTTCTTTAAAGCTTCCAAAATTGGGTAATCCGTTTGAATCTAAAAATCCCTGAGGATTTTGTATTTTGGACAGATCCTCGTCTTTGTGTCTGCCAAACATCTGTATAGTCGAAATTGTTGTTATCATTCCTGTTCTTGGCATTCCTACTTCTGCCGTTCAGTAATAATAATGAGAGAATACACGAAATAATAAAAGAGCAAAAAAGTAAATAAATTACGGTAATATAATAATAACAAATTCATTCATACAAGTGACTGACGAGGCATCCCCCCCCCGCAGGTAGGTTGCCATTTCTTTCTGCGGTAGACCAGTTGCCATCCAAGGCTATAGAACCCGGCCTCTCCTGCTATTTACCCATAGCCGAGGGGAGAAGATGATTCATACCTTCCACAAGGGTATTAGCACGTAAATGAATGTAATGGATTCGAATGGAATTCGAACTCGGGTCTCTGATTACTCCACCGGGTCTCCTTAATAATAAAGATTAATGATGCATAATAATAATAATAATAATAATAATAATAATAATAATAATAATAATAATAATGATGTACACATGATGAAATATTATTTGTACTGTAATTAATAAGCATGTTTACTAAACTATTAAAACAGTTTTCAAAAAATGAAACCAATATACTATTAAATTAACCAAAACATACTTTTAACAAAACCTCTAAACAATGGTAACGATGATGGTAGGGGTGGTGACAACTTACATGATCCAATTATTGAATTGCTATGTTGTAGGGTCCATGTATCTATTAACGTGTGTGTGTGTGGGGGGGCAGGTATTCATCAGAAAACATCTCTAAGCAACGGATTTTATTACATGTATGCAAAAAGAAAAAGAAGAAAAAAAACTACAAAAATAGATAAATTCTCAGCTTGTTTCAATAATTTGGTGTTTGCTGCAATCAACTTAATGCTGTTGACATTTAACTTTACCCTTTACTTCTTTTCTTTATTATGAAGCTATATTAATAAATCAATTGCAAATGGGAATTGAAGTGCAAACAGGAGATCCAAGAGAACATCCATAATCAGTTACCTCCCCTTTGTTGACTGTAGATGGCAGTGTAAAGCAGTTTTCTTATCCTTGCTGGTTACAATCGATTTTACTAAAATGGGCTATGTATTTTGCATCAGAAAACAATTTGTAAAGATGTTTAATCTTTCAATTTTATTCCTTTCAAAACAAATCCATCCTTGTATTAAAATATGATCTAATCGTGTAATAGTTATGTAAACAAGTTTTATTTATTACGTTTTCTTTGTCATTTTCAATATAATTAGAGGTTTATTAACACTCGACATTTCCATTCGCTTTGATGAGAACCATTTATAGGGATACGATAAATTCTAAAAAATGTAAAAAAAAATAATCTGCATTTTATCCCGACTACTTTTTAAAATGGTATATGAAGGCGCAATTTTCGACTTTTTATATCATTACCTTTATTGCTACTCCTTATTTAAATATGACAACATTCTGCATTAAAAATAGTATTTCTGACTGGAGAGTAAATAAAGAAATTTAATTAAACACAATATTTTATAAATTTTACTTAAAACTAATTTGAACACGATTTAGTACTTAGTCTGAAAATCAAGGGAAAGAGCTTTTCAGTAATCAGATATTAATGCAAGTACTTGTGGAATTTGAAAACTACTACAAACAACATATTCTGCTATATTCATTTGCATCTTGTTGCGAGAATAGAAAGTATTATTATTTTATGCCTCCTGGTACATTTGTCAAGCCAACAATGTTTGGTGGACTAATATGAGTCTTGGTAAAAAAGTACAAAACCTGGATTTCAAACAATCAACAATTGATAAATGTATTAACAAGACATTTTACAGAAGGATAAAGTTGAAGTTATGAATTGTTCCATTCGATCTTTAACCTGTCTTTCTGAAGTGCTTACATGCCTCGTGTCTAGCTGAGCGAACGGAAACGTGTTGCCGCTCCAAGAGTCAAAGGGGGAAAATAAGAGCCTTTCAAATATTTCGCTATTTGTCTCTTATCTTCGGTTATAATCCAGCAATCTAAAGTAGCAATATTTTTAAATAACATATTTCTACCACACCTGGTCTGGCGCCTCTAGAATCTAGAGATTCTCAACAAAATCCCAAAATACATCTGCAATGTTATCGGTCCTCACCTGGTATCTAGGCTTCAGTCACTCTCCCACGAACATAGCGTAGCCTCCCTATGTCTTTAGTGTAAATATTTTCACAATAATTGGTTTTTGGTAACTCAACTTCACGTATTTAAGATTGATAGCTAGATCTCATGATTTCACTGTTGAAATTACTAGATGTAACTGTAAGTTCTATTCTAATAGTTTCTTTTCTCATGTATATTCGCTTGTTTCTCTTTTCCTGCTCCTTGTCTTCTTCCTGTCAACTATGATCTTTAAAATTTTAAATACAGTTTCAGTTGCTATTAGGTTGGTACAAAAATAATGACGTTATAATGTCGTTTTTTGACGTTAAAAAATACGTCAAAAAACGACATTATTACGTCATTATTTTTGCACCAACCTAATATCTTCTGTCTTCATGAATCCTGTTCTTTTATTGGCCTCTCTATTCCTTTCCCTCTTAGTAACCACTTGCGTTTATTGCCTCGTTTGGGGGTGAAATGATTAAAAAAGAATGAGTAAAATTTTTAAACCTAAGATAATATATATGTCCAGAAACTTTTCTTTGTACACGTTTCATTGAATATCATAGACACTTGGGACAACGGACATTTTCTACAAACTCTTAGCAACCCCCACACTAAAAAGGAAAGGCATTAAATTACGTCACTTTACATCCTCTATAATTTACCTAGACTTTTCAGTTAACCTGGTGAAAATTTATGAGTATCTCCTTAAACTTAAAAAGATTGATAAACTAACATTTTTACTTTTGTTTATAAATACTTGTTGCAAAATGAAATCCTTATATGTGACTTGATTTCTTTTTCTCTTTATTCATATTGTCCTTTTACAGAGATATTTTAGTTGTATGAAGTTTTACATACATATAATTATTAATAAAAGAAAATAAATTACTTTCCTTATATACAACTATACTCAGCCACATGGAATTTCTTACATCCAACTCTGGGAAGATATCTTGGTGAACTACGTTTGTTTACAGATCGTTTCTTTTTCTCTTTAGCAAATAACGTTATTTTTATGTAAATTATTTAAAATAATACTCTCATATATATATATATATATATATATATATATATATATACATGATAAAAATATAATTTTACTATAGTTTTGATCGAAGGATATATATGATAGGATCGAAGGACATATATGATTCTATGGGAAATATCTTAATATTACTTAACACTATATTATCTTCAAATATTTCTCTTTCATATGAGAAACGATGTCAAGCATAATTATGTTTACACGATGAAAAGGCAGAAACCGAGTATTAGACCATCGCTTTGAGTTTTAAGATGGATGATTCCACACACGACCTGCGAAATTAATGGAAAACTTGTCTTGTAACATGGTTTCAGAGTTTTCTGTTTCAAATAAAAGCCAGTGCTGGAATCTCAGATCTGTCAACCCAGAATTCTGTCCCTTACCGCAGAGCAAATCTCTAACCTGAAAAAAAAAACTTGTGATATGCAGCGGAATAAGCATTTTATATCGGAAGTTGACTTTTATGAATCAATATAGTTTTTTTTAGCGTACATCTGTTTGTAAAATCTTGAAGCTTGCTGTATCATTTTAAATATTGAATATCTAGTAAGTCGTCGTACAATTAGCCACAATCAACAACTAAAAAAATGTAACACGTATTTAATCGTGGATGCGTTAGGTAAAGTTGCAAGAGTTTCAATGAATTATAGCATGAACTCTACAGATAGATAGATACATTAGATTATAAACTTACATCATATCATTCACTCTACAGCGTAATTCGTTCAGTAATAAATTGATTTATACACGTTTATTGTTTTCACTTGGACTGTATCGTATTACACGAACACACAACGGGTCAGACATGTGACCAAAGTTCATTTGATGTTGCATTTGTCATTTGTCATTTGTCTGCTTGGTAGGCGACATATGTTCCCTTACTTTCACTGTTTCTCTCTTGCTTCTTTTTATTTTGCTCTTCTTTCTCGCGTGTTTATTTACATTGTTTATTGTGCCGGTGTGTGTGTACTTGAACATCTGACAATCTCTTGCAAAATGCAACTTGGAATATTTTACAAAATTTTTACAAGTATATTGAGACATTTTCTAGTAAACTGATTTTTTGTTATTATATGGAACACTTCATATCCTGGGGTAAGTTTTTGCTGCTTTATTATTATTGTTATTATGACTCTTTGTGATAAACTGTTGTTTTGTTATTAGGAACGCTTCATATCTTGTGGAAAATTTTTGTTTTTGCTATTATTAGGGACACTACATCTCTTTTGCCAACCTGTTATTATTATTATTATTATTATTATTATTATTATTATTATTATTATTATTATTATTATTATTATAAGTAGTTAATATTTTGTAAATTTTTTATTTTGTTATCATTATTTTTATTTTTAAGAACACTTTATATCTTATGGTAATTTATTATTATTATTATTATTATTATTATTATTATTATTATTATTATTATTTTAAACGTTCGTAAAAACGTGCGCTATATGTTTACCGCTGAAAGTGTAAAATACTGTAAGGACATCGACAAACGAAACTGGAGCTATGGGCTCAATCCGAGCTGTTGTTAATATTTCATATTTATACGTCCCACGACTCACTTCCTATATAACACACACACACACACACACACACACACACACACACACACACACACACACACACACACACACACACACACACACACACACACACTTTATAACATTAATTCGCTTTAGTTTAACAGCCTGTTAATAATTTACGTCACTTAGCGTCCTCCCCTTAAGGAGAGATTTTCGAATATTTTAGGGCGTTCTTTAATTAAAATTTGAACGCATGATGTTATTTTTTTCTGAACGTTACTTTTTTTTCTGTGTGTATACATACAGGTTTCAAAATAAAATTTCTACATTTTTCTTAATGAAGTTTCTCAAGGTTTTATAAGTGTTGACATAAAACGTTTTCCTCTTGTCATTTCTCTTGTTGTTATTGCGGATATATTTATTTATATCTGAACTTTTTTTACGCACACACATAATGTATTTAAGCAGTAATCTTTTAAAATGAGCAACAAAGATACTTAACTTTTCATGTTTATGTAGAAGAGAGCGTTTATTTGATTCAATGATCTAAAAATTATTAAAATATTTGTGATTGAAAGTTTTCAACCATACTTCAGGTCATTACGACTAAATAATTGTTATGGTATATTGACTATACACGAATGGACTCTTCCAAATTACAAATAAAAGCAGGTACTGCTTTTGTCAGAAGTAGAGTTTTTTTTTTTTTTCTTTTGTTTCCCCCCCCCCCAACAGTCAGCTCTGACAGTTCGGACTTAACATTCTTCGTCGTTTGTATATTATTGTATTACCGATTTTCGTGAATATATTTGTTAACTCAAATCCACTCTTATGTCTTTATTCTGGCCACAACAGTGATAAACCAACACTTGGCGTAAATAAAACCCCAAATAGTTGTGAACCTGAAGATATCAAAAACCAGATCAAAATCAACAAACGGCTTAGAAGCGCAATTTTTCACTCTAAAAATGCCTAAGCGCTGCCTGTGGGAGTGATCACATAGCTTTGTAGAATATTATGTGCTATTCCTGAGGTTTTTATTGCTACAAACTTGTTTGCCAAATCGACCAAAGTCTTTGCTCCGATCGCTAGTCTTCTTTGTCAACTCGACGTTAGGAAATGACACAAGCGAAGTAGGTGAGCTTCTGGAATGCTTCCAGCTTTGTTGTGTCAATGGAAACAAGACGAATAACACTTTTGATTGACCTTTTTTTTTCCAGGACAAGTTCCAAGCCGAAGAGTTCGTGACCTTTGCAAAGCAGGGCGTAGCGTGCTGAAGAACTGTTTGCAAACGAGAAA
>OZ010602.1:63104998-63122498 GCA_963932145.1 Acanthosepion lycidas | reverse complement strand
GGATTGATTACATTATCGATCCTTCTTTTGGATTTTGTCAAGAACCTCAAGATGAATAGCTGACGCACCAGACAAGATATGGAAGCAGTATTCAATTTACGGGTGAATGGTAAATGGGCAAGATGGGCACTGAGGAGAAAAGTTTTTCTGGTACGACATACTGAGCCAATATTACTTTCAGTACATGTAGTTGTTGATTCGATATAGTCAGGATTGATTACATTATCGATCCTTCTTTTGGATTTTGTCAAGAACCTCAAGATGAATAGCTGACGCACCAGACCAGATATGGAAGCAGTATTCAATTTACGGGTGAATGGTAAATGGGCAAGATGGGCACTGAGGAGAAAAGTTTTTCTGGCTCGACATACTGACCCAACATTACTTTCAGTGCAAGTAGTTGTTGATTCGATATAGTCAGCATTGATTACATTACTGATCCTTCTTTTGGATTTTGTCAAGAACCTCGAGATGAATAGCAGAAGAACCAGACAAGATATGGCAGCAGCATTCAATTTACGGGTGAATGGTAAATGTGCAAGATGGGCACTGAGGAGAAAAGTTTTTCTGGTACGACATACTGAGCCAATATTACTTTCAGTACATGTAGTTGTTGATTCGATATAGTCAGGATTGATTACATTATCGATCCTTCTTTTGGATTTTGTCAAGAACCTCAAGATGAATAGCTGACGCACCAGACCAGATATGGAAGCAGTATTCAATTTACGGGTGAATGGTAAATGGGCAAGATGGGCACTGAGGAGAAAAGTTTTTCTGGTACGACATACTGAGCCAATATTACTTTCAGTACATGTAGTTGTTGATTCGATATAGTCAGGATTGATTACATTATCGATCCTTCTTTTGGATTTTGTCAAGAACCTCGAGATGAATAGCAGAAGAACCAGACAAGATATGGCAGCAGTATTCAATTTACGGGTGAATGGTAAATGTGCAAGATCGGCACTGAGGAGAAAACTTTTTCTGGAACGACATAATGACCGAACATTACTTTCAGTAGAAGTAGTTGTTGATTCGATATACTCAGGATTGATTATATCACCGATCCTTCTTTTGGATTTTGTCAAAATCCTCCAGATGAATAGCAGGAGCTCCAGACAAGATATGGCAGCAGTATTCAATATACGGGTGAATGGTAAATGTGCAATATCGGCACTGAGGAGAAAAATCTTTCTGTCACGACATACTGACCGAACATTACTTTCAGTATATGTAGTTGTTGATTCGGTATAGTCAGGATCGATTACATTACCGATCCTTCTTTTGGATTTTGTCAAGAACCTCGAGATGAATAGCTGACGCACCAGACCAGATATGGAGGCAGTATTCAATTTACGGGTGAATGGTAAATGTGCAAGATGGGCACTGAGGCGAAAAATCTTTCTGGCATGACATACTGACCCAACCTTCCTTTCAGTACATGTAGTTATTGATTCGATGTAGTCAGGATTGATTACATTACCGATCCTTCTTTTGGATTTTGTCAAGAACCTCGAGATGAATAGCAGGAGCACCAGACCAGATATGGCAGCAGTATTCAGTGCACGGACGACTTCCATTATTTTCATTTACAACCACAACATGACCTTGAAAACAGCGCAACTTTTTGCCACAATTTTCTTAGCCACCTTGACCTACTCATCCTTGATTTAGTCTTTATTGAATAGATGTTTGAATGGGAGGTCTGTTCCAAAACAATCCACACTGTGTTGTCTAGTGATTTCAAGTTCGGACTTGGATATATTGAAACCTTGTTGCTAATCTAGTACTGAGCTTAAATACATAAATCTAAGTACCCCATAGAGGGAAGTTCATCAGAACAATTACCATGAAAGTATTTATAGAAAAAGCACAGAGAAGTTGCATTAAGTGCGGTGAAAAAGTGACTGTAACTGGGATGCCAGGTCAGATTCTTGTTTGGATTTTATCAAAGATCTCTAAATACATATTTTGAGTACCATAATACCATGTCAGAGTATATGACAGAAAAATTCGAAACATAAACGATTGGTAGACTTATATGTAGAACAGATTCTGGAGAGAGGAATTTTCTAGTATGACACAGTGAACCAACTTTCCTATCAGCAGATCTAGCAATTAATTCAATATAATTTTTCAACGTTAGCACAAGAAGTTTCAATTGAATCACTCTCCTGGAGGTTAGCATTAGCCATGCTGATAGAAGGCAGCAAGAAGTCACTCAGATGATTAATAGAAAACAATTTTGTTTTGGAGGCGTTAAGATTAATACGTCATTCCTTGTCCCAGTTAACAGCAAATTTTAGGTCACATAATTCTAAGTAATGTAAATTTAACTGTACATGTTGCTTCTACGCCTCGTACAATAGGGCAGGTCGATTTTGGAACCATAGTATGGCACTCAATTTGAAAGTTGCGGTTTGAGATGATAAATAATGACACAACTTATTTTTCCAAATCCTTACTGTTTTTAAGGAAACCAGAGTGAAGTTTAAGTTTAGGTCCAAAACCCTAGCGTTACAATTTCATTCCGGTGATCAGTGAAAACCTTATAGCATAGCCTTATAAAATTTATAATTTTCTGAAGTTTTTCAAATTTTATATGGACAAGCACATTATTACTAAATCCTTGTGACATTAAATATGCTTCAAAGGGATATTATACGGAACAATTTAGCTATATTATAATGCAATATATTTTACAGGGCCGTAGTTTTAGTGCCCTTTTCAATAAACAATACAATTTTTAAAATTTTGTCATGTAACTTGTGCCCAGGAGATGTTATATACACTTTTATCTATTTTTTTGTTTTTATTATGATCTAACAAATGATCTAACAAATCCTATTCATTGATTAGCCTTTTTTGTAATCTTTTTTACGTAACTTTTGCTTATCGATTACAGCAAATAAAATTGCAGATTTTGCTTGTGGTGATTCCTAATTAGAATTCTGGTTTGAATATATCTTCTATTTAATGTATCTTATACAAAATATATCAACTTTATTTGGATTTATCCTTGAAATAGTAAAATTTTGAAGTCAGTTTGTAAGCAAAAAACCTGCGGAAATTAAGTATTTTTGTACATTTTTCAGAGGATCTTGAAAACAAAATGCTCTAAAATGGGTAAAAGCTATGGATCTAATGTTATCACATCAAAATATCATCAAAATATATCACATCAAAATATTATGGATCTAATGTTATCACATCAAAATATCATCAAAATATATCACATCAAAATATTATGGATCTAATGTTATCACATCAAAATATCATCAAAATATATCACATCAAAATATTATGGATCTAATGTTATCACATCAAAATATCATCAAAATATATCACATCAAAATATTATGGATCTAATGTTATCACATCAATCTCCAGCTTTTACAGTGAGTGCAATGTTGATCTAAAAAAAAAAATAGTGAAAAATCAACCTACCCTATTGTATAAAGATTACTATTCGTAGTAAGAAAGATATAATCTAAAAAGAGAATCTTGATACTGAATGGTATGAAAACACTGGAAACTACGAAAAAGTGAGTAGCGATCGCAATAAAAAAAGAACTTAAACAAGCTGTCAACTAGAAGAAAAATATCGACTTTAATAGTGTCACAAAAAGAGACTGAGAAAGGTAAATGCATGTATCATTAGCAGAATGAAAAGCAGATTGACCAACAAAAAATATTTCAAGCTGATGTAAATGGAAAGAGAAAATAAGCAGAATATATTAAGAGTATTGTGTAAATATATAAAATCAACCAAACCAATACCTAAAACTAAACATTACGTAGAGAACTGTTGAAGTTGTACAAACAAAAATTACAATAAAAAAAAAATGATTTCGCAACAGTAATGTTTAGTGCTGAATGTTGAGCTAGACTGGATGAACCTAATGGCTTGGCTAGAAGATAATGTCTTTCATGAAAATAACCAACACCAGCATAAATTAGAAAAAAAACGGGTGATATGTGTAAAATATTTAAAACAAAAATGATCTCTGGAAAGCTTTATTGCAAACCGTTGCAAACAATGTTAAATTCGAAACACCTAGATTAACAAAATCAATGAATCCATAATTGATGATTATACAATAACAATGACTTTATATTAACATATAAAATAATTATTTATTCAAATATATAGGCTATTGTATTAATTCAAATATAGTTTTCTGAAGCTTGTCTTTTGGGTTTATTCATAAGTAAAAATTTAAGCTGAATTTAGTTTGCATAATAAGACATGACTCAGCCAAAACAAGTTAATATGAATATTATTTTTAATAAGATTAAGTATCATAAACTGAATTTCACGTAATATATTTGAATTTCATGTTAAGTGTATCCTGAAAATTATAAGATCTTTTCTTTTTGTTGTAAAGGAGTTATCAAAAACAACAGTAGAAAACCGGAATTGGTTTAACACCAAGTTTATTACATTTGGTGCAAGGAAATATAATGTAGAATAGAAACTAGGGAAGACAATGTTTAGTCGTGAATGACTAACTGCTCCTCCTACTACACCTCTTGATGCCGGAGTATTTTTCTGTTTTTCGGCTGACGGTCGAGACCAAAGTTGTAGGGAAATATTCTCACTCACAACACTTTTATTAATATTTTTTTCTTAAAGTCTTGCATAATAAAATCTGACAGTGTATTTTTGAAAGCATCTTTTTATCACACCTATTTTCATCAATAACATATCTATTAAGTGGAAAGAAAACTAAATTTGTTCGTGTTTGTGTGCTTATCGGTATTTGTATATATATCTATCTATATGAATACTGTGTGTTTAAGTGTCTAAGTGAAGGGGAGAGAGTGCTTATTTAAATTTACTTGAAACATTTAAACTAGTTAGTGAACATATTGAGACGTATTGTCTAAAACTTTAAAATAAATTTAGACATTGATGACCGGATGCTACTCTTTATAAATTTTTCGATGCCATAATTGCTTGTCAATTCGCGTATTTGGAAAATATCCAAGTCATATCCATCTTACCATGTTTTTACATTTGGTTATCATTATATATATATATATATATATATATATATATATATATATATATATATATATATAAAATATAAAAGTGAACATAGAAGTCAACACTTAGAAGCGACAGTCTGTTTCATGCTATATGCAATCGTCAGGCCACGTATGCTGTTATTTTTCTCGGCTATTTATACATATACGGGTCAGTGGTTCATTGTGGGTAGTCTATTATGGCGGTTATTTTACCGGAAGTCGTTTATTTATTTATTTGGGTTAAATTATTTTGCTTGCTTTTATTTTTTGTTTCTTATTTTATTTATTTATTTATTTACTTATTTTTTAATCGGTGTTTTTTTATTAACGTAGTAAAGATTTGTTTATATCACTTATTTAATAGTTTTGTTTTGGTTTGAGAATTTAATTAAAGCTATTTGTTCGGTTTCGGGGTTGGTTGTTGTAGTTTATTCTAACTATTATTTTGGCAGAAACAGTTTTTTAATTCGTGTTTATTTGGGTTGATTATCTTTATTTGTTTTATTGATTATCTTTATTTGTTTATATATATATATATATATATACATATATATATATATATATATATATATATATAATATTGAGCGTTGGTGTTAATAAAATAGTGCTCAATGTATAATAACAGCTATAATTTATATATTAATGATGAATATACATTTTTCCTTACGGGTTTCATACACAACGCAATCATCAAATTATCAATCGGCACCTGAAGATTGTGTTGTGTATGAAACTCAGAGTTGTGCTACCGGTGGAAAAATGTATATTTATTATATTATTAATATATATATATATATATATATATATATATATATATATATATATATATATATATATATATATATTAATAAATATCTATTTTTAGTTATATCCTAATATTATTAAATGTTAGCTTTATATACTGTGCAGTGTTACTCCCTTGAAACACAGAGATTATTTACAAACAAAAATAAAATTCACAGCGCCTACCCACTCCTTTTTAATCATATTAATCCTTACGCTTTATAATCTTTTAACTTAAATCTTTTTTCTTTTCTTTTCCAACAGAAAAAAAAAACATGTACCATATAAACTATAAGCTTTCATCATTTTTTTTGTTGCTTTCTTTTACCAATATCTCTCTACCTACACTCTATATTTTGAATTTACACCCAAATTTAGTTTACATATTTAGTTTACATTATTTAGTTTACATTAACTTTGACCTTTGAATCTGCGTATAATTTAGAGTTCCTTCCATGAGACCTAGTATTAAAAAAAATAAAAAGCAACTGTATTATGTGGTCCATTTGCCATTTGTGCCTGACGACTTGGTAAACCATGAATCGTTAATTTGAACTACAAACGTAGGTATATGCGTATTTATTAATATATATTTCATAGCTTTGTTTAACTACATTCAGCTCGCTTTTCTTTGCACCATAAATTAAATATTTATTTGTTTATCTGTGTATGCACGCTATCGTACACATATACAGTCACTAATATCTCGTTTTTAGTTTATATTTACACACACACACACACACACACACACACATTAATATTAAGCGTTGTGTGTAGCCAGCAATATTATCCAAACCAGAAAAGGTCAAGTATATATTTATATAAATTTATGTAACGTTTATGTAATCTTAAAGCCTAGAAGTATATAATATTTTTACAAGAGGCAGATCAGAACAAAAATGGCGTACTCCTGTCTTATATGGGCAGGCGCTACCTAGTCTTCACTGTCTAGTCTCGATAGACTCCAAAAGCGTCTCCGGGTCCTTGTAAGTAACCAATTGTTTCCCACCCTACAATCCTTTTCCTCACTGACGAAACGTCACAAGCTTCTCGCTGCTCTATCGCTATATCCATGGTGAGTATTGAGACGAACAACAATCCTTAGTTCCATCAGTTCTCACCTTTACGGTTAAGACCCGCCATGACAAGCACATTGTAGCGAACCACACTCATTCTCTTCGTATGCAAGTGAGAAGATGTAGGTTCCACTCGAGCAGCTTCTTTCCGCGAACAGCTGCTTTGTGGAACCGGCTCCCATGATGATGCTTTCCTGATTACTACAATCTTAACGGATAACCATAGGCGTAAACAGGTTATCTTCCCCACGTATCCCTTGTACAGAGGGAACATCATTGTGAAAAAATATATCTACTTTTTTTAATTGGTATCACCCCATGCAAGGCAATACAACCACTAAGTCACAAGGGTCGTGGGGGAATTAAAAACAGAAACATTAATAATGAGAGGAAAGAGAAAAGAGTAATCAGGAGGACAGTATATAGCGATTGATATTGCATTTAAATTTTTGCAGATTAAAGTTGACTGGAAAACATGAAGCTGGAAGAGAGTTCTACCAGCGAGAAGTGCGACAAAAAGAAACTGTTAGCGTACAATTTACGGTTAAATCTAGCTAGCTTAACTGTAAATTGATGAGATCTCGACACCAGTCTGGTACTACGCTTAAATTCAAAAAGTCTAGGTACCATAGCGAAGAACTCATCCGAACAATTAATAGAAGCAATAATATTGCTGATTCTTCTTTGGATTTTATCAAAATGCTCAAGGTAGATAGCAGGGACACTGGACCATATATGGCAGCAATATTCTAAGCATGGATGAATGGTAGACTTATAGTCAAATTCTATATGAAGAAATTTATGTTTATAATTACGAATGTGTGTGTACGTGCGCGTGTTTGTGTAAATGTCTGTATACATGTGTGTGGGGGTTATATTTGCTTAATTTTATTCATTCATATTCAATCTGTTTATTTTTATTTACATATCAGAATTTTCACATTTTTCGAGCGTTTATATAAACAATGAAGAATTAGATGTACATAAGTATTAGGTGGGTGCAAAAATAATGACGTAATAATGTCGTTTTTTGACGTGTTTTTAACGTCAAAAAACGACATTATTACGTCATTATTTTTGCACCAACCTAATATTATATTATTATCATTACACATACATAGAAGTATGAGTGGCGTGCGGGTGGTGTAATGTTTAGTGGCTCAGAACGAAAAGTCTGCAAGCCGAGTTCGAATTCAGAATAGCTTTTTTCCTTTAGACTGGCTACCACCCTAAGCTATACAGCTAGGTCCACCATTCTATTTAATCAATAACTGGAGTGAGAAGAGATTTATTAATGCCTTTTCAAAGCGAATTAGTTCAAAGTGAATGCAGCAGACTCTGCTGGAATTTGAGAAATTTCGAGGGCTTGCCGATTCCACTTTCTGCGCCGATATGAGAGAAAAAGAAAAATGAGAGAGAAAGAGAGAGAGAGAGAGAGAGAGAGAGAGAGAGAGAAAGAAAAAAGAGAAAGAAAGAGAAAATATAAAGCTCTGATGGATACAGTAATATAGATAACAAGTCACACAGACCAATTATTCGTTTATAGTAAGATCGCGTCTCATTGTTAGCTCCATTAGTGTTAGTGTAGGCTTCTCTCTGTCTTCTTTTTATGTGCCGTGTCCTTTGAGGACGTAGACGATCATGGCTCTTCGCCTCCCTCTATCCCTTGCAGCTCTCCACAAGTTCCTTCTCTCTGCTTCCTCCCCCAGACCACGTTCTGTCATCCACCTGCTCAAGCTCGTCAAGTATGTCAATCGCTGCTTTCCCTTGTCTCTCTTTCCCTCTGTTCTACCCGTGAGTATCAGATTCTACATGCCCTCCATCCTCATTATGTGTCCCAGAAACTTCAGCTGCCTCTTCCTGGTGTTAAGTATAAGCCTCCTCCTTGTTTGCATCATCTCTAAGACCTAATCGTTACTCACACGCTCGGTCCATGATATCCTTAGCATCCTTCTGTAGAACCACATCTCCGCCTCGAGTCTCTTCTTCAACTTTATCGTCCAACATTCGCTGACGTAAAGAAGGACAGATGTCACGTAATAGCTCAGTATTCTTTTCTTTGTTACCAAAGAAATCCTCCTGTCTCGCAATACTCTGTCCAGCTTTTGAAATGTGTCCTTCGCCATCCCAATACGTCTACGGATCTCTGTCAAGACGCTTCATGGCTAACAATTTCTCTCTAACTGAACTGATAAGAGTAAATAAGTAGATAGAAGAGGAAGATACCTGTATATGAAGCCAACCAAACAATTTCTATTGAAAGAAAAAGTGTATGTCCATTCGGAACACATACGAACAGGTTTATAAATACCAAGTATGTGCAGGGGCCTTGTCACAATTAATATCGTAAAAAGACTTCCAATAATTGTGATACATTTAAAACTTTAATTTATTTACATTGTTTAAAAAGGTTTTTATATATAAAATTATGAGCAAGTGGATTTTTGTGGATGTATCTTTTCATGGTAAATAGTCTTATGAGAAATGTTCGTAAATCTGGACATTTATCTGATACTAGCAGTATAACCCTTTCACTGTCAAAACGGTTAAATGTAACTGTATCTTCTACTCAAATAGCTTCTTCTCTCGTACTTCCCGTCTGTGGAATTCCCTTCCCCTTACTTGCTCCCTCGATGGCTATAATCTTCAAATATTCAAGTGTAATGTCAATCGACATCTGACACCCTGAGCTTGTTCTCCGTCCTTCTCTGTATCCTTTCCCCAAACATGCCTCTTTACTCTTGTTCTCAATCTGTAACTCCTTGCGTACTAGTGGCACTCCCACATTGCTTGGGTTGAATTGCTTTTAAAAAAAAAAAATAACCCGACTTCGACCGGGTCTTTCATTATTGAGAATTTTTGCCATTCAATTAGAGCAGTTTAAGTTTAAACATTCGAAAATCAATATTAGCAACAACAATTGAGCGCAACTGAGACACATCCCCAAATTTAACAATTTGAATGGAGGGTAGCCCTGAAAAGGGAACTGTATAATAATAAATAATATTATTGTAATAATTTAAACTATTTATTTTTATTAAAGTTTTTTTTTATGAAAGATATATGCCCAAGAACAGATAGTAAATAGTAAAACGTTGCTGAGAGTTATAATAGACAGAAAGTAGTGTTGAGCCATTGTCGCCAACAATTTAGACTCAAAACCGACACTGAAGAATTATCTATCAAACAAAAAAGATATATTCATCGAAATCGAATGAAAACTGTGGAAATGCATAAACAACATCCGATAACACACACACACATACACACACACTTTTTGAGAATTATAGATATAGATAAGAAATCTCATAAAATTAGCAAATTTCAGGATAAAAGTAGAAGCATATTGACTTAAGAAAGGTGGTATGTAGTTTCAATTACTGATGTCTTCTTCTCTTCCCACGTCGCTTATCTCTTTAAAAAACGGGAGTCACTTGGCGTAAATTTGTGTATTTTTTAGTTGACTGACTACAATCTGTTGCAAAGTAGTATTGATCGGGTTTCAATTTTTTTATTCATTGATTTGTTTTTGCGTTTCATCAACCTTTTGTGGATTATTTAAAGCCGAAAAATATTTCTGATTGTAGGAGGCTGATTACAGTAACCGGTGTCCTCAAACGCCCTCATCTAAGTATTGGCTGGGCTCGACATTGCTTAACTTTAGTGATCGAACGAGAATCGGTGTTTTTAGGAGGTATGAAACTAGTACTTTTTTGTTGTTTTATGTGTTTGTTTGTTTTAATTTACTCAAGCTAATTTGTTGAAAATTCTCCGTTTGTACATCGTTTGGGAAAGATATTAGAATAATCCAGAAATTATACCTGGAAAAAAAAACTGCCTGAAGACGGATATGAAATAGATTAGGGCGTAAAAAAAGGATCTGCCCTTTCACTGGATTTATCCAACATTTACAACAAGGAAATCCTAAGAGAACTAGAATTCCTACCAGGATTTATTATAGGTACGTATAATCTTATATAAAGGAAGAGGCCAAGTAAAGGAAAGCGAGAAGAAAGGACTAAGCATCAATTGTAAGAAGACAGAATGTATGGTTGTCAGTAAGAGAAGCAGACCAAAATTCGAACTACAAATTGGAGATGTCAAAAGCGATCCAGTACAGAAGTTTAAATATCTTGAAACTGTCTTAACAGTTAACGAAAAACATGGTATTGAAATATGAATAGGCGTTGAAAGAGCGAAAGATACCTCCCAAAAGTTGAGCTAAGGAAGAAGAAAATTTCATTAGAAACAAAGAAATTAGTGGACAGCTATGTAAATCCTCCTCTATAGCAGTGGATGCTGGACAATTTCCTCATAAAGTGGAGACTTGAGGTTCTACAGAGGGATACTGAGAAAACCATAGACGTTGCATATAAACAACGAAGGGGTTTTGATGATAATGCACATTTAGTTAAGTCGAAATTGTTAAAAAGTCCGGAACGCAATAAAAGTCTAAGAATATTAACGATAACGAAAGACCGTATTAAACAATTTCTATCTCCCAACCCGCTTGTCTTTGACATTTTATCTTCTTGCTCTTGGTAAAACAAAAACAAAAAACAATTAGATTCACTAGAGAATTTGGTAATAGAGACATACTAGCGCCAATGCCAACAGTAAATTTTAATTTGGTAGCTTTCAGTCACGCAATGACTTCCAGAACTGACAGGTTTTCTACAACTAGTATGGTCAGTTCGATTAGATTTTTATTATCATAACAATGTTCTCTCTCTTGTCAGCAGCAGGCAGACAATAAGAAAAATAGCTTTATGGATTAAAGGATATATATAATTCTATGGGCACTATCTTAATTTTTTTTAACACTTTATTATCTCCAAATATATCTATTTCATATAAGAAATTATGTCAAGCAGAATTTATATTTACCCGAAGAAAGGGAAAAAGCCAAATCAGGTTATCATTTTGATTGACTCGTTTTTTATGACTTATCAACCCATTGCAGGTTATTTAAAGCCAGAAGATATTTTTAGATTGTACAATGGTTTTTTTATTTAAATAATTATGGTTTAGTGATACTAATTAACCCATAGCTGGGAGTTAAAGAGGTGAATTCATACCTTTTCCGAGGGTATTTGTGCGTAGGTGAATATAACGAACCAAAAGGGAATTGGAACTCATCTCTCCGATTAATAATCCCGGAAGTGCATTGGAAAGACCGTATTAAACAATGAATTTCTATATCCCAACCCGCTTGTCTTTGACATTTTATCTTCCTGCTGTTGGAATAAAAACAAAAAACAATTAGATTCACTAGAGAATTTGGTAATAGAGACATACTAGCGCAAATGCCAATAGTAAATTTTATTTTGGTATCTGTCAGTCATGCAATGACTTCCAGAAGTGACAGGTCTTTTGCAGCTAGTGTGCTCAGTCCAATTAGATTCCCGCGAGCAAAGGTTGGTGGTCGGGAACTGCTTCTAAAGCGACAATACTGCTGATTTAAATTGATACTTCTTGTGCGAAGCACGCCAAATTTCTATTCAGTAAAATCGTTAGCTCACCTGCTAGTTTGTCTAATTCAGTAAAGGCTTAGGTCTTTTTGTAAAGCAATGATAGTTGCTACAGAGGGGCTGATGCTTACAGAAATTAATATTGTACTATTTATGCACTGACGTCGATACGATCTGCTATCGATAACATCTCTTGGGCGTCCTGTAATTGTCTTTCATGAACTTTTCCAACATTACAGAGTTTGTCTTTTCATAAGCTGATAAAATAAAAAAATTAAATTGATTATATTTCTGAGAATCCAGCACTGAAGAAGGAATTTTCACAACTTCTGTAATTAAGGCTGCAATAACGAAGAAAACTTTTGTTGGTTAAGTGCCAATATAGAAAATCAGTCATTCGGCCTCTATAAAGCATCCATTTTTAAATAATTATAAAAAAATTCATAACAAAAATTCAAAATTTCTATATTCAAATGACGTTGTATACTAAAGAGCTATGTCCGAGTAAATGTAATTATTTTTAAGAGTTTTGAAACAAAATAGCTTTTATCATAGACGTCAAATTTAAAGAAATTTTGATGAGCACACTAGTTGATTGGATACTTGATAATTAGCCATTCTCAAAATTGATATAAAAGAAAAATTTTCAATTGTGACAAAATTTAAAACTTCAATTTGTTTACATATGACAACAAATCTTTTACGTATAACTGTGTACGTAAATGTAAATGTGTAGGTAAAGGTGTAAGTAAGTTGCTTTTCTGTAGTTGCGTGTTTTCATAGCAAATATTTTTGTTTAAAATTTTCGAAGAAATGGACATGTGCTTAAAATATAGAAAGTTCATACGTTTAATAAAAGTTATTGGGTCACAGTTTATAGCATAAAAAGAAAGACCATGCGTATTAACTAAAAATAAAGGTAACAGGTAGTTTAAGTTACCAGCGAGTTTGTTTTTGTTTTTTTTTTTGTTTTTTGTATTTTTTTAGCTATTTTCTTTGGATAAAAGAAATCGATTGACGTATATTTCTGTAGAAGGGCCGGTATTTTTCAGTTCATCAACTACAACCTATTGCAAAGCCAGATATTTATCTGTACTTAGGAATAAAACTCGAAGAATTTTGAATATGCTTACACCAACGGTGATTTTTTGAAAATATTTTTGTTATAACTCGAGTTCTTTCTTTCTTTTCTTTTCTTTTTTTTTTTTTTTTTTTTTTAAAGAAAATGAGATTAAAAAACTTAGATGTAGTTAACATCCGCAAATAATTTTAATCTTATTTTACTTTTGGCTGCTCGTACCTGGAGCCTACCGTGTATATATATATATATATATATATATATATATATATATATATATATATATATATATATATATATATATATATATATATATATATATGTATATATATATATATATATATATATATATATATATACATATATATATATACACATATACACGCACCCATATATATATATATATATGTGTGTGTGTGTGTGTGTATTCTTTGGCTCTGATCTGTGCACATGTCAGATATTTTGTGTCATTGATACGTTTTCTCAAATACAGGCGATTCAAAATTTCATGATTTTTTTTTTCAATTTATTCTTGAACAGATTTAAAATATTTTGCGTCTATTAACACTGTATAAGTGTGGGGGTATCAGACAAATTTTCGTAGTAATTGTTTGGATTTTGTGCAAAAAATATTCTTTGTGTTGAACATATGTAAAAGATCGGTTCCATTGATGTTTTGAACAACAATTAATTAGAATAAACTTTGCAAGAATAAAATCAATTTTCTTACTGCCATGAACATATACATATCTGCACATATATCTAATATGTATTTAATCACTTCAGATTCTAGATTTACTAAAAACGCTTATTTAATTTATGAATTACGCTTGTTTCTTTTTCTCCCTTGTTTATTGGTCAGTAACTACTTTTGAATTACTTTCACTTTCTTTTTTAAATTTTTCTTTTCAAAAAACCAAAAATGTATTACTGTATACTTCTGTCTGTATATCTTTCTCTCAAGTACACACACACACAGTGATAAATCAATAGATACTTTCTCACGCACATAAAACACGAAATATGGTAAAATTAAAACCTACCTTCCACAAAGTTTTCTTCTTTTATCTCTGCTTATTTTTCCATGATATAGTTCTTTATTTTTGCGACTCTTTCCAGTTTTATATTTTTTTTACTGTCTACAATTCCTGAAATTGTCATCAGTTATTTTTTACGATAATTGTCTTTTTTTTTTTTTCTTTTTTTTTTTTTTTTAGCGCGACAGTAGGTTTCTAAATTTTTACCGCCACTCTGGACTTTTTTCTTCTTCTTCGTGCATACACACGTCTCTGATATAGTCTTGTCTTCGAACGGATGTTTTAGTTATGTTAGGGGAGAGGCGACAATTTGTGTCTATGTGGTGGTGTTTCTTGGTTGGTTGTTAAGTCATTTGGAATGGAATCTTAGTCAATAGTGCATCCAACGTCTCTACTCAATTGTACCCAGCTTGAAATAAAGCTGTATTGACACTGTGAAGAGAAAGAAAAAGTGGTATGCATTGGGTTTGGTTGAGAACGGAAAATGATGATGCGTTCACCAGTGACACAATCTTCCAATACACACAACAGTGATTTCTGTTAATCCCTTATGTTGTTGTGTACAATTCTATCCTGCTTATTTGTCTTCGCTCTCACCGCTACTCTCTCCTTCCTGATAAATATCTCTCTCTCTCTCTCTCTCTCTCTCTCTCTCTCTACACATCCAGTTTTTCTCTTTTTCTTTTATTTGTTTTCACTGTATTCTTCACTTCCTACCCTCTATACTCAATCACTGTTTTTTTTTCAATACGTTCTTCTCCTCTTCCTTTATTAAACAGATATTTCCAAAGATCATTTCTTTCACGTTTATGCGACGTCTCTGCTCCTCTCTCTCTCTCTCGTTATTTATCTCCATCACACACACAAACACACACACACACAGAGGCATACACATACACAGAGACACACACACGCACACACACACACACTGTCTGTCTCTCCCTCTCGCTCTTTAACTTTTTCTCTTTCTCTTAACTTTTCTCTCTCTCTCTCTCACTTTAACTCTTTATCTCTCTCTTCTACTCTTTCTCTTTTAACACTTTTCTCTCTCTTTATATCTTTCTCTCTCTCTTTGACTCTTTTACTCTCTCTTTCTCTGTCTGTCTGTCTCTCTCTCTCTTTAACTCTTTCTCTCTCTCTCTTTAACTGTCTTTCGCTCGGTTTAACTCTTTTCTCTCTCCTCTCTTTTTTTCTCACCCTCTCTCTAACTCTGTTTCTCTCACTCGTTCTCTTAAACACTTTTTCTCTGTCTCAAACTTTCTCTCTGTCTTTAACTATTTTTTCTCTCTCTCTCTTTAACTCTTTCTCTCTCTTAAAATCTTTCTCTCTTTAACTCTTTTTCTCTCTCTCTCTATCTAACTCTTTTTCTCCCTCTTTAACTCTTTTTCTATCTCTCTTTAATTCTTTTCCCTCACTTTAACTTATTGTTTCAATTTCTTTAACTCTTTCCCCCTCTCTCTCTCGTTATATCTTTCATACTTTAAATCCTTTTCTCTCTCTTTAACTCTTTCCTCCCTCTCTCTCTCTCTAACTTTTTCTGTTTTTAGCTCTTTTTTCTTTCTCTATCTCTAAATAACTCTTTTCTCACTCTTTTTCTCTTTAACTCTTTTCTCTCTCTCTGTCTCTAACTAATTTCTCTCTCTTTAGCACTTTCTCTCTCTAAGTCTTTCTCTCTCTTTTTCTCTCCTCCTTTTTAACTTTTCTGTCTCTCTCTGAATCTTTTTCTCTCTCTTTAACTGCTTTTTTCTCTCTTTAACCAGTTCTCTCTCTATTTAACGCGTTTTCTCTTTCTCTTTAATTCTTTCCTCTCTCTTCAAATCTTTCTCCCTTTAAATCCTTCTCTCACTATCTTTCTTCATGCTCTCTCTCACTTTAACCTTTCTCTCTCTCTCTCTCTTTAACTCGTTTCATCTCGTTCTCTTTTTAACTCTTTTTCGCTCTTTCTTTCAATCTTTTCTCTCTCTCTCTCTCTCTCTCTCTCTAAATATTTTTCCTTCTCTCTCTCTAAATTTAAAACTCTTTTCTCTCCCTCTCTTTAGCTCTTTTCTCTCTCGTTATCACTTTTCTCTCTAACTTTTTATCTCTCTGTCTCTTTAACTCTTTTTCTCTATCTCTCTCTTTATCTCTTTTTCTTTATTTCTCTTTAACTTGTTTGCTCTCTCTCTCTCTAACTCTTTCTTTCGCTCTCTCTTTAACTCTTTCTCTCTCTCTCTCTCTCTCTTTAAATCTTTATCTCCCTCTTTTTTACTCTTTTCCTCCCTCTTTTTAACTCTTTTTCCCTATCACTCTCTTTAACTCTTTTTCTAACTGTTTTTCTCTCTCTAACTTTTCTCCCTCTCTTTTTCTTTCCCTCTCTTTAACTCTTTTCTCACTCACTTTAATTTCTCTCTCTAATTCTTTTCTTTCTCTTTAACTCTTTTCTCTCTCTCTCTAACTCTTTCTCTCTCTCTCTCTCTCGCCTTAACACTTTCCCTCTCTTTCTCTCTGATTTTCTTTTCTCTCTCTTTCTCTCTTTGACTTTCTTTTCTGTCACTCTCTCACTCTTTTCGATATCTCTTATTGTTTTCTCTCTATCTCTCACTTTCTGTCTCTTTTTTACGCTCTCTTTTACGCTCTCTCTCACGCTCTCTCTTTCTTTTATTCTCTCTTTTACTCTCTCTCTCTTTCTTTTATTCTCTCTTTTACTCTCTCTCTCTGTCCTTTAATCTCTCTTTTTCTCTCTCTCTTTTATTCTCTCTCTCTTGTATTCTCTCTTATAGTTTCTTTTTTACTCTCTCTTTTTTTTACTCTTTCAACCTGCCCGATTATATACAGAGTTTTCGATTTGTTTATTCTCTTTTCCTTCCTTTTTCGCTTTTTCGTATTCCTTCCCTCTGTGGTTTCCTTCGTTTACTTTCTATTTTACACGCGCTTTTTAAATGATTTTTAATGACAATTCATTTTACTTACCATCTTGCTCTTTGTTATTCAGTTTTCTCTTCCCCCCCCCCGGCTACATTCCATTCTGTTTCTATTCCTTTG
>OZ010602.1:63032498-63099998 GCA_963932145.1 Acanthosepion lycidas | reverse complement strand
ATATTTGTGTTTTCTACTAGTATGTTCCTAATTGAGTCTGGTAAATTTGTGTGTGTGTTTAAATGGGTTCTAATCGAGCTGTGATCAGATAGGTGTAATGTAAGACGTCTGGATAAGCATGTGGTTGTGCAACCGATGTAATTATTTATGAGTCCGGTTTGATCAGGAACACAGTTCCTTATGCACATTCATATAAAGATACATGAAAACTTTCATATATATATATATATATATACATATATATATATATATATATATATATATATATATATATATATGTTTAAATTTTATTAACATATATTTGCACAGTGATGACAAGATATATCAAATCTGTGTCTATGAGTGAAACACACACATATACATGTCCATGTTTTTCACTCATACCCGTATGCAGCTCTATATAAATGACACTCACGCACACAGTTTTCTCCGCTGTTGTATGGCGCACGACATTTCTCTTCCCGCCATCTACCGACTCTTTTCTCTGACGTTAGCGCGTCAATTTCCGGTTGCTAGGAAAAGCTAATGAAAACATATTAAGACTACTGCCGCTGATGTTACTTGCAGATTGGATCGATGATGCACTACTTGTGCTCCACGTTTTTACATTCTATTGGTCAAAGCTCTATGTCACAGACAGCATGCGTTCGTTTTTCGTTTGTGTGTGCGTTCGCACAACTATTCGCACATAACAAAAATAAAATGTAAGGAATAGACAAATTAATTCTTTTTTGGTTCTTAGACACAAGATGTTTCACAAAAATGCCCAACGTCAAAAAATGGGAAGTAAGGACAATGTACTTATCTGTGATAAGAATTTTAAATACATGAATAGTACATACGAAGGGTACAGAAATAGCTTTGGCCCAACCAAACTACCAAAATTTAATTAATTTGATCAGATTTTAAACAAGTTTAATATTTGATCTGACCAAATTAGTTGGCTCAAACAGAATATTTTTAGAATCGCTTCTTGGTCAGGGTTAGAACTTTTCAGCAAATCTCACATGTATCCCAGGTAGACAAAAAAAAAACATATACAGAGAAAGAATATATAAATAAATAAAGACAAAATACAGGAAGACAGATATAGATGGACAAAAATATCATTATTGCTTAGATTAATATATTGGTAGCCTAATGATGAAAAAATATTTGGATTATTTTACGATATAAACTTCCTTGACAATGCATTTAATTTAGAGAATATCAATCACAAATGTTGTATATTATATTGAAGATTGTTCAACTCAAATTTAGATCTGATTTTACATTCTGATCAGAGCGGATAAAGTTTTCTACACTGAACAATACAAATTCAATATTGATTTTCACTGCACAATTCAAATTAGTGCAATTTTTGTACAATTCCATCACATCACAAACAACAAAAATACCGTCTAGGATTAATATTAGTAGATAAAACAAGGATATTAGATAATTGCAAATGTTCGTGCCCAGTTAGAGAATTAAAAACAATTAAAATCGTGCACTAACTTTTGCAATGATCCTATACTATATAGCACTTACTGTAAAGTAAGCCTCAAAATACCAGAAAATATTATTATACAATAGAAATAACCACATTAAATATATTTTCCATCACTGAGGTAATATTTTATAATGCGTATAAAATATTTAGTATACATGTAGACATACAACGCGACCCCCTATCAGTTTTCCCACCAACCGACTAATGATTACCTTCACGTTGTATTCTGATTCTCCATCTCGTAGGCATGAACCGAAACTTGGTAAAGGGCGCGACAAGGTAACACGATGAAAGGCAAATGTCACGTTGAGAAATAAGACCGCGAACCCTGTTTCCCATATTATATTTAAATGTTTTATTCGGGGCTTCACCCGCTCGTCCAGGTGGATAGGGGGTCGTGATACTTGGGACGATTTCTGCTATGTCAACTCTTCACCCTATTAACTCCTCACCCATCAATTCACCTTGATATGGTGATTGGCAATGTGAATGGCAGCTTTGGAACCGCTCGACGGACATGTCCTTCCCCCGCCAAGGGCGAACCAGAGCATTTCCCGATCCCAAGCATTACTGCTAATATATAGCAGCAACCGGATATACCCTACTTCTGGTTTTGTTGCCACTTGATCTCCAAAAATCCCTTATCCATCACTTTATTTCCTTCGGTTAAAGTGGATTCTACTTAGAAGATTGAACTTCAAAAGGATCCATCCGCTAGTCCATCAAACATAAACACTTGAGATCCAGATAAAACCGTCTTCTTCGCTGTCTACGTGAGTATCCATAGTATCACATGACTGCAATGTTTACCGGCGAAACGTTATCCAAACCATCACACCACTTCCATCAATTGACTGTTTTGCCATGATACACCTTGATGCCGTCACTTCTCCAGAATAACAACGCGCATGTTCATTGCTGTACACTCAAGTAAAACTCATTGTACTATACGATTATTTTACAATGATACAGAGTCAAATTCTGTTACTAGCTTTCCTACAAAAGACATTTTCAGCGATTAATATTGGTTAATATTGTTAATCTGACTGTCCGGCAGCTACGCAGTTCATATGCACCGAGGATCGATGTGATACATTCCTTCTTTAACTGAATTATATATTGATTCTTTAATCTCTGTACAAGACTAAATATACACTGACTAGTAGAAGAAATCATTATTTTCAGTTTCACGATTCATTCAGGTCTGTGTTTCCCTTTGTATTGTGTTCACGGGAATACAACATGCATTAGTTCTAAATGGCCACTGATATTCCTTCTTGCAGCTTGTTAGTAACAATTAAACTGGATTTTTTTGTCTTGTTTTGTTTTGATTTTTTTTTACTTTTGATCCCAAATTTTACCTGGTAAATACTTGGTATTTTGTATGACAGTAGAACCTCGGTTATCGATCATAATGCGTTCCAAAAAGTCGCCTGAAAACCGAGTAAATATTCCCATAAGCAATGTAAATACATTTAATCTGCTCCACACACCCAAAAATATTAACAAAAGTACATTTTACGCAGAATAACAATATTTTTATATTCTTAAAACAATAAGAAATAAATATAAATTACAAAAAAAATAGAATAAATGAACATTTAATTTCACTTTACTTTTTATTGATTGTTGGCGTATGCCAGTTCTCTTTTTAAATTTTTATAACCAGCTTCAAATTCATCATCAGTTGTATCAGCACTCGTTCCAGGCATCTCTTCTAAGAAATCTGCGTGCAACTGCCTTGCTTTTTCGCAAATAATTGTCTCAGAAACACTATCTCCTGCAGCTTTTCATTTAGCCACACCAACAACTTTTCATTACCTTCCAATTTTTGCGAACTCTTTGTCGAGAGCAAATTTACACCTTTCGAAACATCAGTTTCTTTAATTTCTATCTTTTTGTTCATTGTTGATATCGACTTGTCATACATCCTAGCGAGATCAGCTACGCGAACACTACTTTCATATTTTGCTACGAGTTCTTTTTAAAACTTTTTTTTTTTTTTTTTTTTGAACTGGCACTCGAAACTTTCTTTGGACCCATTGTGGCTTATTTAACAGTAAAACCAAACAAAAAAAAATTTAAAACGAAAATTTTCGAACTAATGCTAGTGGAAATACTCACTTAGCAAGAGATAAAGCAGATTGATTTACACACACGTGATACTTAGTGTGTGAGCTTGATTTGGGGGGAGTCACGTGGCATCAACGAACAGGTTTGAACAGGTTCGTAACGGACTGATTTCCTTGATCGATAACCGAAAAAATGTACAATTTCCGAGACACATTTTTGCTGAAAAAAGCGATCGATAACCGAATCGCTCGACAACCGAGGGTCCACTGTATATAAAAACGGGGCGTTTTTCTTTTGTTTTTTTTTTCAAATCTGTGTATCTTCCCTGTGGTTTTCCACCAACTCCTCCACGTCCTGCCCACTTACATCCAAACTCAGTGACTTCTCCGAAGACACTGGGAACTCTCTTTGGACCCTTAGTGGGTTATTTAACAGTAAAACTAAAAAAAAAAAAAAAATACACAAAAGACTATTTAAAACGAACATTTTTGAAATAATGCTAGGGAGAGACAAAGTGATGCTTTGTGTGGGAGCCTTGGCTTAGGGAGACAGCAAGCGATCATGAATGTACAAGTTCGTAACGGCCGGATTTCCTCGTTCGTTACCTGAGGAAATGAACAATTTCTGAGACATATTTTCACCGAAAAAATTAAACGATAACCGAATCGTGCGATAACGGAGGGGCTCGTTAACCGAGGTTCCACTGGGATATAAATTTCAAATCATGGCTTGTTCGTTCGAATTGTTCGTAGACAAGTAATTAACACAATAAACGTTAAATACGCGTGAACGTCTATTTTTTGACGAACTGTTTCTTAGAAAAAATAACAAAATGTCCCAAATACTTCTATACGTTTCCAGCTTTTATTTTCTGATATCTAAACTTAAAAAAAGATGTCAGCCATTGGAAGGTAATTTCCTTGAAACTCATTCTCCACCACCTCGTCCAGCTATTCCGCCTACGCCGACGATGTGTCTGTGTTTCTAAAGAGCACCGCCAATGGCTGATGTCAAGGAAATTAGCAGGTATGTGATGTTAGCAGGGGCCAAAATCAACCCCGATATGGCTGTGGCCTGGCAGTCGAACGAGTGGAAGGGAGTTTCTCTTCCCGAACCCTTCAGTTAGATGTACGGCTCGGTAAAGATACTTGGTATCCAGATCTACAACTGGAAATGAACTGGTCGGAAGTTAGAGAAAAGGTCGAGGATGCAGCTTGTCTATAGGCTCGGAGAAAATATTCCTTAAAGTGGAGGGTGGAAGGATGTACTCATTCGCATAATTCGCCTTATGGATATTTCTTGTCTTCGGGCAGGAAATTGCCAAAAGTGAGGCGAGCTTGGCCTGGGATTTTCACCCAGTAGAACAACATCCATTGCGCAAGAGAAAAGGTTGGAGAATTCTAACGCCTGCGTGACACTCGTTGTGGTAATTAGATTTTTTTATCCTTGCCTACGCGTGTGGTTACCTACATGAAACTACCTTTGTCTCAGATTCTATACCTGTGGGAAAGTGGGTAAATATCGGAGTATTTAATGTTATTACTTTGTCTTTTTTACCAGCAGTATTTAAAATTTTAGTGCTTTGATTATTGATCGTTTCATTGATTAAGATGAATTTCTTTCTCTCCTATGTTCTTCCGAATACAAAATCATAACCATTTTGTAATTTCAAAATTGCTTCAACCCTTAAAAGTTGCACAAACGAGTAAAATCAAGAGAATTCATTTTAAAGGATTGTTTTATGCTTTAAATATTGATAAAACCTATAAAAATGTTTACTATTTCAGATTATTATAATAATAAAAGAAAGAAGGGAAATAAACCTAATGTTATTATAAAAATAAAATATAAAATAATAATAATAATGAAAATTATAAATAAAATAAAACAATAACATAAAAACGCTGTAAAAAATAGATTAAATGAAAATTATAAATAATAAAATTACTCCGAGCATGCAACAAAAACTGTTCCTGCCTAAAATACGGAGATCCTGCCAAAAGCCGTTAAATTCAATCTCTTCACCACGAATCTTGCTACGAGCAGCACTTGTGTAACTTCTCTCCGTGATATGATTTGAAATACTACGGAGTAAATTTCTTCCTTTTATTACATGTACCATAAAACAATTACAAATTCAACCTATACAGCCAGGCAATTCTGAGGGAACTGGAGATCCTCGCAGGATTAATCATTGGCGGCCACAAACTTACCAACATAAGATACGTAGATGACACGGTATTGATAGCAGACACGGAAAAGAAACTACAAAATCTCCGACAGAAGATAGCGAGGGTGAGGGAGAACAAAGGACTAAACATAAACTCCAAGAAGACAGAATGCATAGTCATCAGTAAAAGGATGAGCCTAAAATGCGATTTACGGGTTGGGTTCTGACTGCTATTTTTTGATATCGTCGACGGTACTTACAAAAATCGGCAGGTTTATGCACTAAAAAAATTCAAAATTCTTTTGTAAAATCTTCGTGCGTGATGATTTGTATCAAGCTTTTTCCATTTAAGATTTGTACCAAGCTTTTTCCATTTATGATTTTGTAGTAAAAATAAGTCTATTGCACTCCCAGCAGTCACTTGTACAAATCACAATATCGCTGGTTCAATTCACCGTTCTCGCCGTCTTCACACGTCACTACCTATAGTCAACTTTTTTTTTTTCTCCCCTTTTTCATGGCTCCAGCACTCTTTTATCAGGCCAACACCGCGGTTCCCAGCCAATCAGCTTTCTTCGTTGTTATTCTCGGTTACACAGGCAAATTGCCTCCTCCAGTTCCACCAATCAGCACACGACTTGCTATTGGTGGAAGCATTCCAAACTGTACAAAAAAAAAAAAAAAAAAAAAAAAACCTCATTCTTGCACATACTGCTAGAATGGCTGGACGGGAGAGTAATGCCATTTTCACAAAGCAAACTTGATGTCACGTGCTGCCCGTTAAGGTAAGACCCTTATTCTCCTATACACCAGATGCAAGCCACTCTGGCTCGCTTGTTTCTACGGGACTGTTCACCACAGATTTGTATCAAGCTTTTTCCATTTCTGATTTGTATCAAGCTTTTTCTTTTTAAGATTTGTATCAAGCTTTTTCCATTTATGATTTGTACCAAGCTTTCTCCATTTATGATTTGTACCAAGCTTTCTCCATTTATGATTTGTATCAAGCTTTTTCCATTTATGATTTGTACCAAGCTTTTTCCATTTATGATTTGTACCAAGCTTTTTCCATTTGATTTGTACCAAGCTTTTTCCATTTATGATTTGTACCAAGCTTTTTCCATTTATTATTTGTTAAGCTTTTTCCATTTATGACTTGTAAATATACATTTTTCACTTAATAACAATATCATCTAAATAGCGTAAATTAATACATAATTTTAAGATTTAAAACTTTAAAAATTATCATTTAAATTTAAAATAAAACAGTTCTTGTAAAAATTCATCATTTTTTCCTAAGACAATAGTGTCCTTAATATATCTTACTTATAAAAGCAATTAAAATCTTTTGTAACTAATGGCATAGTTTTATTGCACTTTTTATTTTACGATTCGGAGTAAATTTTCGGTAAATGAGTACCTGTTAGAAAAAAAAATGATTTACATTCTCCAAGGTCTTCTGCTTTTAACTAATATAAAAAAAATAAGCGGCTCAAAATTTAAGCTTTAAAAAATATTTCCTTTAAGATTTTCTAAACAAAAATATTTAAAAATTAATTTCAATCATTTGTGAATATGTCCTGAAAATCTCATTAAAATCCGACAATTATTTGATTTTTTCAAGAATTTTCTCAAACCATGTATTTTTACACCAAAAAGAACTAAATTTCCCATAGTAATCTTTGGCCCCCCCCTAACCCCCCAAAGAAAACAAAAAAAAACAAGATTTTTAACCAAAATTTCGAATGCGGAAAGGATTTTAAAAAAACTAATAAAATAATAAAAAAATTACTTTGGTCTTTCCTCTTAATAATAATATAAACATTTTGACCATAAAACTTTGTTTTCATCAAGTTTGGGGACTTTTTCTTCATTCTATGCTTTTGTTAGCGAAAAAGTGAAGGTACGTACTTGAGTGCATTTAATATACAGGTAGTGTAATGGTTACCAGATCGGAACAAGAAATCGACGAGCTAAGTTCGAATTCTGGTCAAGTTCTTTACAGTCACTTTTTCATAAATCCATCTATCCTCATAGTTACGAGTTAAATAACCAAACACATTCTGCTGTCTAGCCGTGATTGGTAACCAATGTAGGGGAAGGACAACTCTGAATTCAAAACCCAGCAACCTGAAGATGTACAAAGATGGTTAAACATTGAGTGCAAATACTGTCTGTAAAACAAAAACACGATAAATTTCAAGATCTATGGATAATCCCACTGGAGAGAAATTATCCAGAATGCTGATAGCACTAAGATATATTCGACCTAAAGAAGGTGTTATGCATTAAATATCTATGCGATTGAGTTCAAGTAAGAAAGGAAGGAAAAATATATAAATGAATGTATTATTGGTTATTATACTTATAATCATTTCACCCCAAGCAAGGCAATAAAGCCACTAAGACGCAAGAGGTTACTGAGTGTTAAAGAATATAAGAAAAATATACTATTAAGGAGTAAGGAGAATAAAAGAACAATAATTGGGAAGACGGAAGATAACGATTAACGATTATTTAAATTTTTGAAGATCAAAGTTGACTGGGAGGCAAGAAACCGGAAGAGAGATTCACACGCGTGAAATACAAAAGAAGAAACTGTTAGCATAGAACTTACGGCTACATCTAGCCATTTCAACTGTAAAATGATGAGACTTAGCTGCCAATCTAATACTGCGCTTGAATTCGTAAAGTCTAGGTACCATAATGAAGAGCAATAGTTATTCCGCATTATGTACAGTAATGTGGCACAAGGCGAAAATGGGGAATAAGAAAAGGATGGTCTTTTTCTATTTTAACATCAAACTTAGCTAGCCACGATCACTGATCCAAACATACCAACAATATTCCTTGCACCAAAACGACGTATTATTACATACGATTAAGATACTATCAAGAAAACAATCTGAATTGAATCTTCAACAAAACTAACCGAAATGACCTTTTAGAATTTCTAAAAGCAACAAAATTATATAACAAAATATAGTCGGAAAAGAAAATAGCATATAATCATCATGAACTAAATCACAACACCTTTACCTATATCTCGAAAATCAATAAACTCACAAAAGATCAACAAGCAGTAAACAAAAACCAAACAAATTCTTCAGCATTAAATGACTCAAAAGGGTTGATATGGCTGGTAAAACAAACAACCAAACCATTCAGGTTGTAAGTTCAATTCCGGCCAGAAGACCTATTTGGGCTGAAATTCCAATTTAGACTAAAAACTGAGTTCTTCAAATCACAAACTCCGTGGAACTTCAAAACCTCACTTCACGAAACCTCTCACTTTAACCTTGGCATTTTGAAGAAATAAAATTGATTTCATCAATTCACAAAGTTTTGGAGGCATATTTTCAACTAAATTTAAAACAAAGTTCACAAAGTTTGTTTTTATTTTGTCAGTATAAAGGAAAAACTTTTAAAATCACTAATTTTTTTCAGTTATTTTAATATTTGAATTTTTAACTGTTCCGCCTCCTCATCCGAACACAAATCCCAATGCTGGATGTTCAAGAACCAAATGAAGGGCAGATTTTCAATCCCGGGGTCATCCTGATTCCAAAAAGGTATAATGTGTCTATGTAAAGCAAGTTTATCCCGAGTTAGAGGGTTTTCAGGCAGACGGACAGAATTTGCCATTTTATTTATTTAGAAGATTAAACAAATTAATAATCTCTCCGTACCTTAGGAACAGGACCTTGTTGACGGAAAGTATTAACTTTAAGGAATAAAAAGAAAACATGCTTTTTCTGGGATAACCTTTTTAACAAATCATAAAAACTTGTAGGCCGGTGCATATTATATAATTTTTTTTTTTCCTTAAGCAAATAGATGTTTATATTTGTAAGATGTGGAATATGTGTTTTCTAGATGAAGCACTGATGACCATCTCATTTTAATTTGAGACATCTTTTGCATACTACAGTATGTAACAAAGACGACTTCAACTTCTATCTTTGAAAACTTTTAACAGATATTAATTTCCAAACTCCTCAACAGAAATGAGCGTTCTACAGAAGTATACTAAGAATACCATGGACGCAGTGCGTAGATAACTAGAAAGGAAAATAGAAACAAAAGGGCACTTATACGTAGAATCAAAGAGAGACATCTAGGAAACCTAAATGAAGAGGGGCTTGGAAAATTCAACACTCACAAGACGAAGTCAAAATGGACAACGGACCATTTACCTGACGAGATTATGTAAATGCATGGCAGAACGGTGTGAGAGAAAAGATAATGTTGAACTTTTTATAGGGTGAAAAAAATGGTCATTTTTTTCTTCCTTAAACAAGTAGATATTTATATTTGTAATACATGGAAACTGTGTTTTACTGTATGTAGCAACGACGACCTCAACTTCTATTTTCCAAACTCCTCAAAGAGAGAAATTACTAGGACACATAAATGAGGAAGAGGAACTTGGAAAATTCGACACTCACAAGACTTAACGAGGACAAAAGACAAAGAGAGGCAGCGGGCCGTTTACCTGACGAGGTTATGTGAATGGATGGCACAACGGGGGGGGGGTTAGGGTTGATAAAAAGACAAACGTTTCTAAAAACTACAAAGGATAGGAAGTTGTGGGGAGTCATGATCACTCATGTCCAGAAGGGACACGGCATATAAAAAAGATCCATCCTTAATACAGTGGATAATTACAATCTATATTTCTCGAGAGCGGTACTCGGCGTTGAGTATTGTTTTGCGAACTAGTCAGACAGATTGTGTGCCAAAACTAAGCTAATCTTAGTAAACAGTGTCTGCTCACTTGTTTTAAGAGGATGGCCATCAAAAGGTTATGTTTGGATGAGGCATTTCCTTCTCCAGTTGCACAACACAGTGCAGAATATCAACACCAGACAGTCTTAATGACCAAAACCAGTCAAGATAATTAAAGAATGTGCTGCATACGATTCAAATTGTCTGACACTAAGACGGTGGGGGATCTTCAATGCCAATGTCATATCATGAACATCTGAAATTTTTTTAAATAAATGCTTACATATGTTAGAAAACTTAGATTTTCAAATGTTTGAATAAGAAAATAAGTAAAATTTTTTTCTGGTTTTATTGATAACGAGCTAGACACTTACTCGTCGGCACCCTCTCACATCCCCTCTCCACATTCCCTTTCTTCCCTCTGGTGGCAGTGATGGAGATAGCTGTGAAGGCCCAGCCTACATCTGGAAAGTCGTGAGCAGGAGTCACAGAGGAGAGTGGGTGGTGGACGCGCCTGAGCTAGTCTGAGCTTCCTGGCGGCATGTCGAAGATCCTCTTCATGCTGTTGTTTGGACTCGAAAGTCTCTCGATTTGAAGCAACGGTTTCCCAGGTTTCAAGGTTGATGGCCTGTGCCAGAGTTGTTTTCAACTGATCTTTGAAGCGTCGTTTTGGGCCTCCGCGTAGCCTCTTGGTGATACTTGAGAGGCACTTAACCACAGATCGGTCAGTTACCTTTTCTTTTCTGATCGTTTTTTTTTTTCGTCTCTTTTTCAAATGTGCGGTTCGGAATTAGAAATCAAAGGACAATTCGAATTCCACTTGGGTTTCTTACAGTCACATACGTTTGGAAAAGGTGTGAATCCATCTCCTCCTCCTCCAGCTATGTGTTAAATAGTAGGGCTTGTATCTGGAAAAAAATCGTTATTTTCAAAAAATCGTTAATGCAATATTCACTTGCAACAAAAAGAATTCTTACAATCCAAAATATGTTTCGGCTTTAAATAGCCTGCAAAGGTTGATAAGCCGTAAAAAATCAATCATTGATGTTCCGTTTTGTAATCTATGTATGCGAACATTTAGATTAATTCTAATAAAATTCTAAATTAGAATTAGTTTATGCTTTTGTTAACCTCTTTGATATTTCAAACCGGACAATTCCGAGATATTATAATCATCAGATCGACATTTTACTGGAATATCCTAACGGAGCATTTTTGCGTTTTGTATTGGAAAACAATAAGGAAACGCTTATTCCGTAATTCACCCAACTGAAGAATTTCAGTCGCTGTGCGTTTTTATGGGCCGATGCATCCTTACGGATGGCCCAGAGTTACTGGGAGATGGATGATTTTATCGAGTTACCATCCCTAGAATGGTTGACAACCACGGATATAAAACCCAGTCTGTCCTGTACTTTAACACGTAGCTGGAGTGTGGGGAAGATATGGATTCATACTTTTCCCAAGGGTATTTCTCATGGGCCGACAAGTATCTTCTCAATTCCACTATTAAGTGTCAGAAAATTTCATGGTTTTGCCCACCTTACACGGCATGACAGCCTCTGCCAGACCATCATGCAAGGTACTTTTGAAAGCGAACGTGTGAGGAGATGGCAAGGAAAGAGCTGGCCAGAAAGCATCAAAGAGTGTACGAACATGACAATGTCGGAACTCCTGAGAGTCACGGCCAGCAGATCAGCCTGGAGATGGCTGTCTTTCTTCTGCCCTCAAGAATTTGAATTCGAACTCTACTTTCTGATTTCTCATTCCGAACTGCAATCCATGACACTCACCAAACGCACATTCAGTTGAACATTTCTGTTAAATATACATTTGCTAACGGAAGCCACTCTATATATACTCATGTGGTATTGTAGTTTATGGTGGACAGAATAGCAATGGCTGAGTTTTTGTGATGATTAATTGTAATGAATCAATGGGTTGTATATCCGATTATCTAGATTTAGGATAGTTGTATCGGAGAGCCGAGTTCGAATTCCAATCGAGTCCATTATATTCACTTACGTGCTAATACCCTTAGAAAAGGTATGAATCTTCCTCTTCTCTCCGGCCCAGCTATGGGTAAATAGCAGGACAGACTGGCCTTGGATTGCAACTGGTCTACCATAGAAAGAAATGGCTACCTACTGCAGGAAAAGTCTTCCTCGTCAGTCATGTATCTTTCGATACATGATTGCCTAAGCGTGTACCACACACGGCACATAACTGATTGAGAGAAGACCAGCCTCACTCCACTTCTTTGGCCTCGTGCCACAATTGTAATTAAATTTACAATAAATATTAATTCTACAGATACTTGTAAATTAATTACATCGAAACCAAAAAATATCTTCCTCGTTATTTCTCTTATTTAAGTTAAGTTTGGCATAAAACTCAATTTACCCAGCCAGACTTGAACTCGTGCTTCATTTTCGATAACATATGATAGCAGCATGCGAATTAAGATATTACCACAAATGTTCTAAAAAGAATATGAAATGCTGTCTGCATTTATAGATTTGAATAAATTGGAATTGGAAAGTAATGAAAACGAAAGCTAATCCTTTTATATCAGCGTAGAAATATTTTTATGCGCTTGATAAATTAATAGAATGAAGTATTCTGAGAATACTTTAAAGAATAAGAATAAGAAATTGGACTACGAAAATGGTTCAGGTAATTGTGTACCAACTATTTCAAGCGTTAAATAAAGATAACACTACTATTTTGTTTGCATTCTTTGATTGCTGCGGTTGTGAAGTAAAGTCCACTTTGTTGCATGAAAGTATTTTTTAGGTCTAACTTTTGCTTCGTAGATGAAACATCGATTAATATTTAAATAGAAACGTGTCTTCTTCAGTTCAATAATCGGCAATTTTCAAAGAGATTAATCTAAGAATGTTTCCGCGCAAAATAAGTGGAGACAATGAATTCAGTTTACAGTTAGCCAAATTCTGTGGGGGACCATCCTGATTAAAAGCGAAATATCTTAAAATATTAAACGAAAACGTTTTATTTGAAATGCATCAATGATTTTAAGGATTAGATTGATAACTGGAAAAAACTTCTTGAGTTTAGATTAAAATGGGTTTTTAAAAATATGTCAACCGTTTTACGGATGAGATGCAGTTGTCAGCTGTTTACGTTCGTTTAACGTCGCCTTCCAGGATTTCACAGACCATTGTTATAAAATAAAATAAGACATATCTCGGCTGATTTGCAGGAAAATAAACTAACATACTCAAGAGCGAGAGCCGGATGTGAACAGGACAAGGCCCTGTCACAAAATGACAATTATCGTCGTTTACGCATAGGCCCGACGCACAAGTTCCGGTCAAAAAATAAAATAATATTTTAAAGTGTTTCTATTTTTGGACCAATAAAATGCTTCCCTCCTAATTATACTCGCGTCGTTTTTCGAGCTTGTTAAGCCATAAAAAAACGCCATAAAAGGGGTCACACGGGGAAGTACAACAGCAGTCAACAGGAGGCCAGGGAAGAGATCAGTCACGGTCAGTCTGGGCAATCAGCAGCAGTCAGCAGGAGGAGCGCCACGCCAACCAGTGAGAACTACTATGAGAGATCAACCCAGATCGACAGCCGGCTTATGAACTATACCACAAGGTAGCTGTCCCAAATCCACACGTTCCTATTGAAATAAATCACGTAAATCTATTTCTGCTGTTGTCGTATTTCTTTCTTGCAACCATACGCTTGTCTATAACACCATGTTCATTACTAGACCGATTAATTTTTTGAAGTCAATTGGTATTTTATTGCGACTACTTAAAACGTTAATCAAATAGATATTTATTAAATAACGGTTTCTACAACTTGTACGATTCCAGCTAAGTCGTTTGATTTTGTGAGACATCAACGAAACGGTCTGCTTAATTTATCTTTCTATATTTTTTCTAATGTCAATAAATTTTCCTGTTGATTGTACTCGCTACTTGAATGTTTCGATTTTGTGTTCTGATTGGTCAAAATCTTCTAATGAGGCCAGAAAATTTATATTTGATTGGTTTATTCCCTATTCTTCTTTCTCCTTTACGAATAGAAAGGTTTGTGTTAAATTTTGGCATTATTTATTTTACTTTTCTCACTGCTGATTTTCACCTCGTTTCACACCTTTACGAAAGTCGTAATAAATTACTTTCAGCTAAGTTTATTTAATGTGGCTGTTTAGCACATATTCTTTTACAATCAATTCATCTCCACTCTGTTTCGATTCGACTATCATTATTTCTTCGTTTATTTCTTTATCTATTCACTTGCCTATCGTACATTTCTTGATATTTGACAATTATCACGTTACACAGTTTCATGAAAGCTGGAGATGTTTTATATTCATTATTATCTAAGTGTTTTAACACAGTCATTTGTTTCACTCCTTGTTTCACTAAAATTACAAAAAATGGTTTCTGAGTCTGCGGTTCCGCGCCTCCATCCGGTTAATAAATTAATCCTTTGAAAATAAATATTTAACGTTTTTCAACCAACGTGTCGCGTTCCCGCTGGCAATAAAAAAAAGAACATGATTCGTTATCCATGTGAAGAGTATTTAATTAAAGCTTCTAGACCAGACAAGCCAATAAGGAGAAGAGAGGGATACAGACGGCAGTAGTTTACAGCGTATACGACTTCAAAATTCCATTGCTCATTCACCTGTCTTCCTCACTAAGCTACGTGACATTTACTAGCTTTTTTCTTTGTTGTGAGTTGATTCAAATCCGCAACATCTTATTTTACGATAGGCATAATTACATCATGATATAAGTGAATTATGTTATTAGTAAGTATCGTCATGATTCTACTCAAGCAGGACATTTCGCTTTTAGGTTTTCATAGTTTTTAAAGTTCTCAAATAGTTACTTATTTGACATTAACCGGGAAGAATATACCTTAAATGTGAAAGGTGTTAACAATATCAAGCTGGTCTCTTGAGTCTTAAGAATTATGGATCTTTATTAGATATTTTCTCTACCTTCAATTATTGTTACTATAATAAATCCTACATGAATTTGTGTGATCTATTCTTTATGTAAAGTATATTTTGTTTCCAGTTCATTCAATTTGATAAACAGACGTGTAGACTGTTGACACGTTTTCTCGGGTCACGTCAGTTCAATCGTGATATTCAAAAATCAATTCAATAAAGATAATGTAAGAACTCATTTGTGGAGGGAGGAACGGCCAGAGATCTTTCGATTTTAGTAGAATGGAAAACATTTTTTTTTTTCAAGAACTCTAGTTTTAATTCTTAGGAAAAATACAACACACATTGTTCTGTAATATTATTTGAATGGTAGAAAGGAGAAATAAATATGGGTCGAATAAATGATGAGTCGTCCTGGGTATGAAGATAAACTACATCCGGCAGCAAGGCTTCTGATTGGGATGTTTTGAGGAGCGTAGAACCACCTCTCATTTGCTGTTGTTCCCAGATCCACCTTGACCCAGGGTGGTAGCACCTGTTAGGGTTCCGGCTATGGGTAAATAATGAACCCACCAAACTGGGGGGGGGGGCGTTAAACAAGCAAACCAAACAATTGATGCGGGTTTCCTGATATGGATCGAAAAGGAACAAGTTTTCTTTACCTAAAATCGTTTGACCGATGTGGATTGATAGTGCCCCACCCAGCGTCTCTTGATACACCGTGTACTCGAAAAGAAGGTACAAACACCTTGCTAATGTTCCCTCCAAATGTGAAGGCCGCTCCCTTTTACCCATTCCTTTTAGTTTATGAATGCTTAATTGTCGTATTATACGTTCAATCGTTGAAGCCAAATGAACATCTTCCAATCCTATAAACCGCAAGTGTTGTAGGGGATTCTTCACGTTGGCTTACTCAACAGAAAGCCTCTACTTGATCTGAACATTGGCTAGAGTCTGGGCAAAACATTCACTTTTCCATTCCACTGCGTTGTCCGACCATTTCTTGATCCATCGTTTGACCGTTCCCAGTGATGTAGATTGATAGTGCCTCAGCCGGCGTGCCTTGAAACACCGTGTACTTGAAAAGAAGGCACAAACAAACACCATGCTAATGTTCCCTCCAAATGTGAAGGAAGCTCTTTTCTTCTCTTTCCTTTTAGTTTATGAATGCTTAATTGTCGTATTATACGTTCAATCGTTGAAGCCAAATGAACATCTTCCAATCCTATAAACCGCTAGTGTTGTAGGGGCTTCTGCACGTTGGCTTACTCAACAGAAAGCCTCTGAACATTGGCTAGAGTCTGGGCAAAACTTTCGCTTTTCCATTCGACAGCGACCATCGTGTGAACGTTTCCAGTGATGTGGATAGATAGTACCCCACCCGGCGTGCCTTGAAACACAGGTAATTTTTAAAGAGGTTAAAAATGATACATTTTCGGTGATCGATTGCAGTATTTTTTCGGGGTGGGTGGGGGGTAAAATTCATGAAAAATATTCAGGGATCGCACATGATGTCAGCTTATACAGGAGTATATACGATGTCCAGAATGATGAATCAGTATTTCCTCTATGGCTACTCTTTTAATTAAATATTTGCCGTTGTCAGTAAAAAATAATTTTCTGGTATTTAGGATTAGTTAAAAATTAAAGTGTTGAGGATTTGGGATTACGATTAGGAATTGAGGTTACTTTAGCTCCTTTTTTTCTTCTTGTATGAATGTAGGTTCTTAGGAATTAATAATTTATTTGTTGTAGGAGTGCGAGTGATATGAGGCGTTGTTCTTGGTTTTGTTAATTTTATTCGGGTTCATATCATCCGTCCACAACATGCACACTATTACATGAAAAATTGAAATAAAATATGAACAGCTTTTGGCGTGCATGCAACAAGATATAACATATTTATTAAATGATTGATTTTTGATTTATCATATAATTGCTTACAACATATTATTCACAGAACACACACGTCATATATATATATATATATATATATATATATATATATATATATAGGAAAAAACAATTTACTCACTACAAAGATGCAATTTTGTTTCGGTGCATTTAGTTGCACCTCGACTGGTGAGAACCAAAATGGTCATGAACAATTCTGTTTGTAAGCAGGCCGCACGTGGAACATCACTTCCTTTTTTCTATTTGTTTGGAAGTAAGGTGGACAAGTTGAGGAAATTGAGTTAATAGAATGTTTAAACCTCAAAGTTAAAATTAATTCTAACATTAAACAAGTGTATTTCTTAGATGTAACCTTAAACTTAGCCCTTAATAATTTCCAACCTTTCTTGAAAAATAACGCTAACCCCATTTATATAAACCCTAATTCCAATCACCCAGTGCCGGTTATTAAACATATCCCATCATCTGTTGAACGTCGTATCAACCAGCACTCTTCTACCAAAGAAATATTCGATAAACATAAAGTTGTTTATAACAAAATCCTTACCGACGGCGGCTACAGATCTTCCGAAATTAAATATAGAGAAAATTATAGTTATTCTGGAAAAAAAACAATAGAGGAAGGAAAATAATTTGGTTTCCACCTCCTTCAATAAATTAGTCCGTACCAAATTGGAACACAAATTCTTAAATTTAATTAACAAACACTTTCCTACGAATAGTAAATTAAGTCAAATCTTCAACCGCAATACCCTAAAAATGAGTTATAGCTGTTCTAGAAATCTAGATAAAATTATTAAATCACACAACAATAGAATACTGAAACTTTATAAGGAGAATAAACGCAACCCAAACACAAATACTAATATACCCCACATAACCGATGTAATTACAGAATCCCCGATCAGTGTCCATTATCAAACAGGTGCCTAACGAAATCCATTTTATATATGTGCTATATCACATCAAATGAGAACCCCAAGGATATTAAATTGTATGTGAGATCTACTAGAAGATCTTTTAAGGATCGATATTACAATCACATATCCTATTTTACTAATACAAGCAAACGTAATATGACGCCACTTTCTAAATACTTTTGGAAACTGGAGGAGGAAGTTAATACACCTAAGGTTAAATGGAAAATTCTAAAACAAGCCAGAGCTTGCAAATCTTTCAACGAACGTTGTTTTTTATGTTTGTAGGAGAAAATATGTATTATTAAATTTTTGAACAGCCAATTATTAAATCAAAGATTTGAAACCACTGTTTTTTGTAGGCATATTAAAGATCTAGCATTACTGTCTTGCTAAACTTTCAAATCCATAACTCTAAAAGTTTAAAATTATAATTCACCTCCTTTGATATACTTTCTACCCTCTTATATACCTTTCTACTACTCTATCTTAGATTATGATTCTTAAAATGTTTTTGCACATATATAATACTAGTAATAGTATCAGATAAATTGATTTACATCCATACTGATTCTACAAGTTATACTGTTCGACATTAGGTCAAAATTTGCTTATAAAAGTTATATTAATATCCCATACTTTTAAATACTTTTCTACTTATATCTTAAATTCTGACCTAAAACTTATTGTTTAAAAAATACAAAAACAAATAATTTATGTATTCAACATACCAAGAGAAAATCTCCACCTCTTAATTGATTAATTTACAAAATACATTCATTGATTACAAAACTAGTAGCAATAATTCCAGCCTAAAAATACGCAATTCAACTTTCGCTTTGTTTTAAAGTTACCAAAAACATTTCCAATTACTATTATAACCATTGTTTGAACTTATCCCTCCTTCCTCTTTCATCGTCTTATTCTCTCCTATTCCCACCTCCCCCCTGACTCTTACGGGGCTTGGAAATGTTGTACCTAAACTCTTGACCGTTGTTGCCGATTTAGATTTCTCGGGTCGAGCCAACCTCAACATTACTTCACCAAACGGTTATCAACAAGCACTATTGTTTCATTCTGTCATTCTTTTGCCTTTCCTATCTTTTTCTTTAACTGTATACGTCCCCTCGTACTTTTTTCCAAACAAATACAAAAATGGAAGTGACGTTCCACGTGCGACCTGCTTACAAACAGAATTGTTCATAACCATTTTGGTTCTCACCAGTCGAGGTGCAACTAAATGCACCGAAACGAAGTTACATCTTTGTAGTGAGTAAACTGTTTTTGTCTATATGAAAAAATTATAATAAATAATTATCGCTCTACTATCGGTATTGAGCCCTCTTTTGGATCAATGCTGTGAGCGTTAGAATTTATATATTATTTTCGTTCTCATTACATTCGGATATATATATATATATATATATATATATATATATATATATATATATATATATATATAGTGTATTAATGCAAAGAAAGAAATGTCTTTTTGTTTATCTGTATGAAGAGACACGTCTAAATCTTAAAATCTTTTATTTTCAGCAGTAACTGAAATTGCAAATGATAAATAAGTGGTGTCAATGTTTTCTTAATGGTTAAAAAAGTCACGTTCAATCCTATTTTCTCTGGCAGAACCCTACAAAACCGCCGACTTCAACTCACCCGCTGTCATGTTACAAAATTTCACTTCTCAAAAACATAATTAAATTTACTGCATGTAAACTTTCATCTTGGGTATCTCGACTTCATGAATTGAAGCGTAGTAGTAGATTGGTTGTTAGGTTTCATCATTTTACTGTTGAAATTGATAAGTGTAACCTGTTGGGTTAATCCCACCTAATTTTCGAAACTGCTTCTAGGGGACGCTCTCTGCGCTATAAATACTCTGCGATATTTTTTCTCAGTCTCTTCTTTACCTTATCCGCTTATTCGTCAACATGTAACCTCTCGCGGAAAACGCGCTTCCCTTTGGGAAACGCATGAACAATACACACAGACACATACGTACGCACTAATTTCAAACACCCACTTTACTAACGCCCGGAACAAGATGGGAAATGCATAATCGGCTCGCAGAAAAAAAAAACAAAAAAAAAACATAAGTTCTATTCTAATAGTTTCTTCACCCGCACTTCCCACTTGTGGAATTCGCTTCGGATCTTCAAACATTTAAAAACGGCTTTAATCGTCATCTTCTCTCATTTTAAACCCTGTTCTTTTCTTATTCTTTTTACACGATAACCATTTTTCTTAGTTTCTTTTTATTTTCGGTAATTCGTTAGCGACCTGTCTAGAGTGAAATGATTAAAACCATGTTTAACAACATGTATATATACACACCAACTTTACTATATTTTCATTCACTCATTTATCAACATAACATATACAAATAATTCTGAAATAATTTTTGCCCGGATTGAGTTCTCTGATTTACTTCTATAGATTTGTCAATGGTTATTTACTTTGATATTTCAACAAAATATTACTTGAAGCCAACTTCTTTAAGTCGTTAAACTAAAATTAATCGTTTCATTATCACATTTATTCAGTTTCTGCTACCTCACTTTTTTGCCTGAAGAAATACATCTTAATTAATTTCGTCATCTTGTATAATTTCTTTTTTAACAGATAAATTTTCTGAACTTGATTCTTGTGTATTTTCTTTTTGAACTTCGTTTTGTGATTCACCATTTTGTATTTGTTCATTTTCTGTTGACGCGTTTTCATCGTTTTCTTGTATTTCATCCTCATCGGCATTATTTGTGGTATCTTCCAGCCCAATTGAGAAATCTGGAATATTGTCATCGATGTCTTCCTCAAAGTCGAGCATCACACATTTTGTGATCATAATATTATTAATCGGGTGTTCATTGATCGTTTTCTGCTCTTCCATTTTTTCCAACAACTCTGTGCCTTCCAGCAACTGGCTGCAACAAAAGATAACTCAAATTATTAATGTTACATTTTTGTTTGTAAAAACAGATATAAAGCATTGGTAATTGCTAATATTTATTCAGCTTAACTTATTTTCACACAAGAATATAATACTAGGGCACCTGGTGAGAAACGAATTCACTAGAAACAGCTTACGAGTCTTGCTTGCATTACAGATGCACCATACATACATATATATATATATATATATATATATATATATATATATATATATATATATATATATATAACCAGCTTAATCTGACACAATTAATCAATAATTACACAACTAGGGAGACAGAAAAACATTCGCATCGGCCTACCAGATTATTTTGATAAACGCTAAAATAGTGCTCACTAACAACGTCCTGCGGCAATGACATGTCAATTGCTTCGCAGACGCTACTTACGATGATGCTTAGTAATGTTGAAGATTTCTGTGGAGAAAAGAAACAACTATACGAGACAGATTCAGAATTTTGATTCTCCAGATAGTCTGCAATGAAAATATACACAATTAGAATTATAAGCTATAAAGGTAAGCTTCGTTCTTCCTTTTTTTATAATGACAAGGCCCAAGAACCACTCAAGGTTGAGGGTTACAGAGTAAGAGGCAAAGTTTATGGGGATATGTGAAGAAAATAACAGTTGCTTAAACTTGTACAGGTTAAGTTTGTAGTAATCAGGGAAGCATCCTCTTGGGAGTTGGTGCCACAAAACAGCGGTTCATGGGAAGAAGCAGCTTAAGTGGAATTTACATCTCACTAATATAGCGATATATAAATTTTTTTCCAGAAAGGTTTTGGAGGAAAGATCCATGATAAAGTGGAAAAGTTTTCGTGTGACGCGTTTCGTCCCTTAAGACTTCATCAGACTTTGGTTTGTTTACGTTAATGCGACTACACATGCGCACGAACGAAGCGCGCTATGAATTTTAAATTTGTGTATATTTTTTAATGTTTTGAGTATATAATCTAGCCAATTTCATTTCGATTCTTTTTCTTTTTGTTATCAAATAACAATATTGTGATCACAGAAGATCTGCCAAAAATGGTGAAACGTAAGAACCTGGATGTAAATTTATAATGTATGAACAAAGGATTAAAGCACTTTCTAAAGTTAAAAGTTAAAATTTGGATTACCAATGGGATCGCCTCTTAGTGGAATAATAGCATGTATTTTCCTAGAATTTCTGGAATCTAGTCCTTTCCAAAATATTTTATCTAAACAATCAACATACTTCTGATATATTTATGATCCTCTATTAATATATCCCCGTGATACTGACTTACCTGTTCTTCTGGATAAACTAAACACAATAGAATTTACATACGAAATAGAAGAAAACAATACCTTACCCTTCCTAAATATCATGCTATACCGTATTGACAGTAGCTTAAAATTTAGTGTCCACCGAAAATAAACTATTAAAAATTATCTCATAAATTTCTATTCTCATCATAACAACAAAATGAAATCTAGAATAATCATCGGATTCTAAGAGCACTCAGAATTTGCAGCCCTCAATATTTACACGAAGAGAAGAAATATATTGAAAATACTCTCCGATATCCCAACGATTTCTTATTCAATGCAAAACAAAAAATATTCCAAAATAGAAAAGTGGCCCTCTTGACAAACCCAATGAATAAAAAATATATTTTTTTACCTACTAACACTAACACAAATACAATTGAAAAGAATTTATTTAAACTCAACATAGAATTTGTCACAACTACATCTAATACAATAAAAGACTTAATCGATACAAAATAAGATAACGAGCCAAAACTTGAAGGGGGAATTTACTCTATCACCTGCAAGGATTGTCAAAAAGAATATATTGAATAAACCACAAGAAGTTTAAATAAAATATACTATGAACACAAAAGGGACATTTTAAAAACTATTTTATTAGGCACATTAGTTGCTCATCGTAACGAGACTGACCATAAAATTTTGCCCTTAAAGAGTAAAAAATATTACGAAAGCAATTGCTTTGCAAAAAATTGCAGATCAAACCAACAATAAGGAGTTTGTTTTTCCGTCATCGTCCAAGGATTAAATGCAGTCGCCAAATAGAATGAAACAATTTACTCAAGTAGAAGAGACTTTCAAACTCTACTTAACTTTTTTGAAGCCATAAATCAAGATGGCGTAGTATGAAGATGGCTTACCCAAATGCTACATATCTGCAGTTCATCCAGGGTGTGGCTGTTAATGTAATGTAGAATTGGGAATTATTCGTATGACGGCCATGATTTGCCATTCCCAGTATGCCTCGCTTATTGTGAGGAATTGAAAAGTTCTCATCTGGAAAACAAGAAAAATTTTGGTTTGAAATGTCAAGAAAAATAAAACCATCAGCACGGGAAGTGCTAAAAAGTTCTTCGTAACCAAATTCCTAAAAACCGGTATTTTTTGACCAAATATTAGAACATTGAACTTTTCGGTGCACACTCGTATAATTTTAGACCAACTTTCAATTCAATTCACTGTACATTTTTTCCTTCTGATACAAGCCAACAATTCGTTTGTATAATATTTAATATGTTCCGATCATCATTTTCTGCAGGCATTCAGTATGAAATCAAATTAAGCTGCATGGTACTATAATGGTCTTATAAGTTCAAAATAGCCCATTGCGCTGCCGACGCAATTTTAATAGTACTTAGGGGCTGGAGTCGTTTTCAGATATAGACTAACCATATGTCCTAGTTTGGTCGGCACTGCCCCAGAGTGAGGTGTTCGTCCTGGTGATATTAGCTAACAGTATTTTTCTTTTCTTTTGTGTGTTTTTTAGAGTGAGAAAGAAAGAGAGAAAAAAAAGAGAGCGCCGAACGCGGAATTTTAAGTGGTGTTAGATCATGAAAAGAATTTATTAAAGAAGAAAATTAAGCTAATAATGAAAATTGCAAAATGTCCAGATTTGATGATTGGAACTAATGGAAAACCTATTCAGAATAGACTAAAAACTCGCTTTATTGATGTGGCTCTCCAACATAAACCTGGACGTGGTCTGAAGTCGTTATTCGAGGACACATTCAGAAATAAACACAAGTTTCATTGTGGCATTCTTTCCTGGCTACCGACAATGTCTGCTGATTTTCAATGTGCAATATGCAGATTAAATGCTAAAACGAAATATAGACCAGAGATTGGAAAAATCTGTTTTGTCATCAAATTTACCTTTACCGCCATAAATGTCAAGTTTGTTACGACAGAAAATGACAAAGCTAGAAATTAGGACATGAACGATCATAGCTCTCCTTAATTTCCTATCCTCTCTAGCTCTAAGCAATGGTTATTCACTTAGTTTCCCTCACAGTGCCTGCTCTATTATTCATTTACACAAGCTCGATAGGTAGGTTACTCAGTTTCCCTCTTGCTTTCAATATGTGCTGTGGACGTTAAATTCTACACGCCTTCTTTCCTCATTTTCTGCCTTAGAAATTTCAACTTTTTCTGATTCTGAATACAAGTCTCTTTTTGTTCTCAGTTTCATTAAAACTTACTCCTTGCTTACATGCTCCGTCCGTGGTATTCTTCGCATCCTTTTGTTGAACCACATCTCTGTAGTCTCAAATCTCCTTTTCATCTGTGACGAAATTGTCCAGCATTTCTTGCCATATAGGAGGATTGATATTACATAGAATTTCAACATTTTTTCTTTGTTTATAACGAAATTTTCCTGTTTTTTAATACTCTGCTTAGCTTTTGGAAGACATCTTTTGTCACTCCAATGCACTTTCACATTTCTGTGTCCGATTTTCTATCGTCTCTTTCTCCTGATAGTTAAATTTACAGGATGATCGAAAAGTGACTCCCGAGTATGATGGACTCTCCCGTTTACCTATAACTTTTACAAGACGGGAGATTCTATCATACATAAACTCGGGAGTTACTTTTCAATCACCCTGTATTCTAATGCTTCTAATTCTGTGTATACTCAGTTCAAATGTAGCCGGCGTTAAAATACAACCCTGGGTATTGTTTCCTGTTTTAACCTACTGCCAGAACTTGCTGCGCGATTACGTGTGTGGGAGGTCTGAAAATTATAACTAAATGTCTAACCATCTTTTTTTGCTTTTTTTTTTGGGAAAGGCTTCTGGTTCGATCCGAGAATTTTTCAGCACTTTTATACATGTAATCATTTGATGGAATTAATATTTTCTTATCTATTTGCTTCATACACCTTTCCCGTGATGCCACAGTTGAAAATAAACTTCATATTTTAAAGCATACCTGAGGCATTCTGAATAGATTTCTAGAGTAGAAATTAATTAAGTCATTGAACCTTTGAAAACTATTGTAGTGAGTAGCTTAGAGCTGGAATCAACCAGTTGATCTTTTTAATAAGGGAAAGGCGTATTTGATTTTCTTTATGGAATTATGTACCAAAAAGCAAAAAAAAAAAAAAAAAAAAAAAAAAATAGAAAAAAAAGAAAAGAAATCCATAAATGCAAATTTTTTAAATACACTGCTAACTATGTGTCGTGTCCCTTCAGGACGTAGGCGATCATAGCTCTCCACAATGTTCTGTCTTTGGTAGCTCTTTAAAAAAAATTGTCATCTCTAAGAGTTGTTCCGCGATTCATTCACTCAAGCTTGCTAGATAGGTTATGAGCAGTTTTCCTCTACCTCTTTTGCCTTCAAGCTGTTCTGTGAGTATCAAAATTTCCAAGCCCTCTTTCCTCATTATGTGCCCCAGAAATTTCAGCTCTCTTCCCGATGTTAAATATAAGTGCCCTTTATATTTACATTTTCCTACAGATTTCGTCGTTGCTCACATGTTTGGTCCACGGTATTCTTAGTATCCCTCTGTAGAACTATATTTCTGTTGCTTCAGATTTCTTTTTCATCTGTGAGGAGAGTGTCCAGCATTCTTTGCCATACAGGAGGACAGGTATTACACAACCGTTCAGTACTCTTTTCTTTGTTTCTAACGAAATTTTCTCTTATTACTTTGCTGAGTTTTTGGAAGACATCTTTCGCTATCCCAAGGCACCTTCGGATTTCAGTGTCATACTTTCCATCCTCTGTTAACACTCCCCAGATATTTAAATTGTTGATTTCGGTACTTCCATTTTATAATTTGCGTATTGGGTTGTTCCTTTTGCTAATAATTAGTGACTGGAAATTAAAAAGAGAAAGATTATATTAAAATCTTTGCAATAAATAACAATATTTGTCTATTCAGTGTGATATCAATTACTCACCTTCGAAAGTTTCTCCGTAAATAGATCTTCCATCACTACCATTTCCTCTTATTATATCTAAATAATAAAATAATTTAATATAAGCAAACAGGTGAATTTATGAGTGATAAATCTGAGAAGTTTAAATTAGTAAAATCGTATGAATGCTTGCGTTTTAGATATTTTTAAGAAGGAAAAAAGAAAGAATTTTGTTCACATAAAAACACTTTAGAAAGCCATCGATAAAATAATTTTTCTTCTATTTTTCCGCTGTTGGACAACGGAATCGTGGAAAATGTCCATTGGTTTTCTATGGCTTATCTTTGCAGGTTATTTAAAGCCAGAAAATATTTTTAGATTACAAGAATTCTTTTAGATAATAATGGTTTAGTGATTACTAATTAACCCATAGCTGGGAGAGAGGAGGTGGATTCATACCTTTGATAAGGGCATTTGCGCGTAAATAACGGGCCCAATTGGGAATTGGAACTCGGTTCTACGATTAACAATTCCCAGTCACTCTATGCATCAAACCAACCGCATATCAAAGCTTACAGCACTTGGTATTCCAAAGCAGTTACCCATCTAGGTACTGATCACGCTCAATGTTGCTCAATTTCGATGAGCGTACGGGAACGGGTGTTTCAATGTGATGTGGCCGTAAACCAAAAATATTCAGTTTAGGGCTTAAGGATTGAGTTTTAGCACTAAGTAACATTTGTGTAGTATTTAATTGACACATTATCCAAAAAATAATATATTGATTTCAGGATATGTTGTCCTTTACATATGACCCTTAACTAAACACTCGAAATAAATATTGAAATGGAAAATCACTAATAAATGTAGTTCAGTAATAACAACATAAAAATGAAGTCCAGGGGAATTAAAAAATAAAAAAAAAAATAAGAAAGCCATCTACTACCGGCAGTACTCAGGCTGGAGAAATAACTTCAGCTACATTTAAAAAGGAGCCGCCAACACAATGTTGTACATGCGGTAAGGGGCATTAATTACGTTTTTAAACATTTAAAAAAAAAAAAAAACACCAATGTCAGACGTGCAACCGGTGGACACAAGAAAGGGTTTTACTGCATACAGCAAAGGAAAGTCTTTCACCACTTAAAAATGCCCAAACCTTCTTCCGCAAGAATCCGTGCCGCAAACATTGAAAAACAAATCCGGTTTTCGAAACTTTCAAAGTCGACGGAATCTCGCAGAAAATATGACAGTTCCTATTAACAAACTCAGCTTCGAATATAACCTTGATTTCACATTGAGCATTAATCAGTAAACCTGTCGTGGCAAACACTAACAATATAGCATAGAGTTGTGATTTGCCTTTCAACAGCCAACACTTTCCCGGAATATGTTATTTCACTGATTATTCTGAATTGAAATTACTTAGACTTGATTGGATTGAAGTGCTTGATCTTTTTTGTTTGTTTTTGTTTAATGTCCCCCCGCCCTCGCGTCTGTATTACGGCTTGCCATTGCTTCAGAAATTAAAAGAAGATTCCATTTTGGCCACCAGGCAATCGAATCTTAACTCACAGCTATTATTACTGGCCGAATATGGACATGCCGTTGGAAGAACTGGTGTACACTGATGCCAATTGACATTTGAAACTAAAATCCCCTCAGAAAAATAATTGCCTGTTCCATAGTCCCCGCTGGTCACGACTCCAATGTTGACTTTGCAGATCAATAGACAACATTACTTGATTGTAGTTTATGCTTATATTATATATATATTATGCTTATATATATATATATACCTATATATACTATTCGTCCAGAAGTATTCACTGGGAATCAAACCAATTCTGGTGAGACTATAATAAAACTACAACAGATTTCGGATATGTCAGATATTAAACAAATAGTCATTTTATATATAAAGCGTACCCGGCTAAACGGTAACTCCCTCCGCTGAAAAGCGCAAATTTTTCTTTAATAAAATTTCTCTAACATTCAGGCCAGTAGGTGAAAATAAATAAATAATCATACTGTTTAATAAATAAATGGAATTCCCACTAAAAATAACATTTAAAGTGATAAAAATCTGTCGGGTTAATAAAAATTCATTCTACATGTGTGTGTGTGTGTGCAAATTATTGCACAAATAATCTGTTGAATTTCTTGACTTCTGATAACATGCTTTTCTTAAATTCATTTAAGATCGAAAACTCTGATAAAGTCAGCTTAATAAGTGAAGATAAATTGTGATCGTAGCTAAGGACCTACTTTGAAGTAACCATTTGTATTCTTTCTATTGAAGAGGATGACTTTTTAAATCTTATTTGCCAATCTGATGTTAATATCAACTATGCTGTATCCCAAAATAATGATTGGGATGGAAAACGAAATCTAAAAACATGTAAACAATAATCACTAAACTTGCAGGGTGATAAGAACGATACTTATGGCAACCGATTGGTCTTTACAGGTTTTTCTTCCAATTTATTAGCTTCATCGACAAAAATGTTGCACTGACTATCGAATTTACTACGCACATATATTCTCGTTTTCAAGTATGGCGTCATTCTCTCCAGATATTATAGCTTCAGAATGGGGTGAGAGGATGTCTTATCTTCCATCGCTGTACAGCATGGCAAAATTATTGGAAATATAAGCGTCGGTGGCGATGTTAGAGCTAAAGCATTTTCAAGAACTTGACTGGAGTGAATTCAGCAGTACACAAACCTTGAAAACTTTGGGAGCAGATGTATTTTTTCTGGTATATATTTTAATTCATTCCGCAATCATTTTTCCTCTTCTCATTACTTCCAACAATAATTTCCGCAGCCTCCATTTTAATTTCCCAAATTATATTTTTCTACTGTAATGTTGTTTTGAGGGAGAATATTTCCCTACAAGTTTGGACTCGGCCATCAGAAGAAAGACATAAAAATACCCCTATAACAAGAGGAGTAGCACCTTTTTTTTTTCTTTTCTTTTTTTTTTTTTTTCCTCTCTTTTCTGAAAACAGTCATTCACGTTCAAACATTCTCTTCCCTAGTTTCTATTCTACATTATGGTTCCCCTGTACCAAAATGTAATAAACTTGTTAAACCAATTCCGGTTTTCTACTGTTGTTTTTGATAACTCAATTACAACAAATGCCAATCGTCGAACATTACAAAAGAAAACACGAGACTAAATACTTCATGCGTAACATTACTGTTTATTTAATTCCGGACTTCATCAATCACCAATGACCAGTGGGTGTGTGACCCTCGGGTTTTCTCTGAACGTGGACCCTACACCTTTGTGTGGATGTATCAGTCGGTAGATGCTTATATTTGTATATTTGTTTCTCATGGTTTTCTCCAGGTGCAGCTGGGCCGATCATGTGTTCACCTATCGTATTCAGCGACTGAAATCCTGTGAGGTGCGGAACTACACTTGGTGGGTAAGCGGTCATCTGTGAATCCGCGCACCCCATGCACCTGGCTTCCTGGAGGACATGAGCGCAAATTCCACCTGAGTATGTTAGCATTTCCGTCCTTATTAATGGATAGATTCAATTATTCTTGCTCTAGTTCTGAACATGTTAAGCTTTTCTAAGAGTAAAAGTGAGTAGACAAACCACATAAAAAATACACAATTTAGGATCTGCTCTCTTCCATCGAGCTATACATGAAATGCCGCCATTCTGTTAATGTCAATGTGACTGCCAACATGACTAAAATCTATGATCAGATTAGCGATGACATTTTCCCCAAGCCTCATTCCATCAACCGGGAAACCAGATAATTAGCCTAAAGCTATTTTCAGAAATAACATCTTTAAAAATCACCATTTAACGAATTAACTAATTACTCGAAATATCATTAGGGTCATAAGAACATGAAAGTTAATAATTAAAAGCATAAGCAATGTAAACGTTTAGAACTATAAATATATGGATTTTCTCTCTAATATCATTAGGAAGGACATTTAATGACAAATATATGAAACCTATTGCTGATTTTTTGTTCATATTTTAAAAAAAGAATTACATTTCTATCTTTTTAGATGTAATGTGCTTCAATGACAATTTTTTTTTTTTAGAAAACCTTAAATCAAATAGTAGTGTAGACAGGAAACTCTATCGATGGTTGGCAACCACTCTAGGACAACTCTGAGCTCAAAACCGCAAAGAACGCAACAGAAAAGCACTATGAATTTTCTTCAAGTTTCAAATTTCTTCAATTCAAAGATATATAGAAATGGAAGTTAGAGAGTACCATAATCCCTTGTGCCTGACGTAAAAAAGGGGCAATCTTTAATTTAATAACCTACTTTTTCAGTTCAATTTCAGTAACATTTTCAATGTTTAGTCTGTTAAAAGCTCTTGCACAAATGTTATATATGCTATGTAAAAATCTTATATTTCAACGTTTCAAAATATAAAGACGAAATAAAATATTTTAAACATACCCGTTTACGTTTTCCGTCAAAATGAGTTTCTAGAAACAGGACATAATGAAACATATATATATATATATATATATATATATATATATATATATATATATAGTTGGATTGATGTGAGTTTGTGACCCTGGGTTTCACGCTCTTGCGATCGTCAGAGTTTGTCAGGGTTACAAACTCACATCAATCCAACTAAATATATTAACTCACTGATATTGAGCGCTTTTCAATAAGTACCGCGCATATACAATATATAAATAATATATATAAAAATTATATATATATATATATATTACATACATATATATGTAGGTTGAAATTTTTTTTTAAAGAACTGATCCGACGTGCAAATTTTCGGGATAACAACTGAGACATTACTCTACTTAGTGAGCTATTTAGTTCATACCACGTTGACTGATAAACTCCTACAACAAAAAATTTTTAAATTGCCATATTAGTAAAAACGCACTCATTTTTTTTTTTTTTTAATTCAACCTTAGCGTTGCGTCTGTACGCTCCACAAGTTTGTATCCTTCATCAATAACACATTTTTAAAAAAACATATTTCGATTCGCATTATATTTGGATGCTACCTGAATTTTACCAAAAACAAAATAATTTCCATGACTGATGATGACTGGACGAACCGTCGAAAGTACTTGCGTATTTAAGGAATACATAATACAGTTTATAATTTTTAAAAACAAGGATCATGACATTCATCGAGTGATTAGTGGGTTTTAAAAAAACATACATCTTTAAAATTTAGTTAGCGAAAAGAATTTCTCCACTTTATATCATTAGCTTAGCTAATTTACTTTTTGTATGAATGATTCATTGTAATGTAAATTAAACTGCACCACACACACACACACATATATATATATATATATATATATATATATATATATATATATATATATATATATATATATCCTGGGTATGACGATAAACTACACCCGACAGCAAGGTCTCTGATAGGGAGATTGGAGGTTTTGAGGAGCGTGGAACCATCTCTTAATTGCTTTTGTTCCCAGCTTCATTATTACCTGGAATGGTAGCACCTGTTAGAGTCCCAGCTATGGGCAAATAGTGAAACCCTAAACAATGTAAATCTATTTGTACATGTGTTTATAAGTCTATGCGTATGTGTGTGCTATATTTGTATATAGGTACGTATGTATTCATATACATATGGTTATGTATATGGGTGTTGAGGTCGGAACAGAGCTGAGCAAGAAAATCATGGCTGCTCCTAAGCCACCTTCTCTCTCTCAATGGTTGAAAAAGGAAAGCTCACGGCATCAAAACCTTGCAGCCTTCAGCACAGTCCATCGAAGAAAAGTGCTGTATTGTGTTGGTGGTGGTTGTTCCAGGGGGGTGCAACTCCGAGACTAGTAAAGTCTGAGGTCTGTTGTTTACCGTTTCTGTGGCAATGTTTTGCACTGATTAAAGTTATCCATGGTTCCGAAAAGTGTGGATGATCCTACACATGCCTTTATCACTAAAATTAAATCCTCTGTGTAGATTTTCTCACAACTTTCATTATCTCAGTTCCACACATGTACTTGCATCGAATCCTCCGGCGAGAGTTAAGGCAGGATGGAGGCATGATGAAGTAATGGATTGCGGAATCGGAGAGCTGAGTTCGAATTCCAATCGAATTCATTACATTCACTTACGTGCTAATACACTTGGTAAATAGTTTCTACCCCACCAGGCTATGGATAAATAGCTTCTGCACCCACCTACCCAGGGTAAATAGCAGGATTTCTCCCACCAGTTATGAGTAAAAAGTCCTATTTACCCATAACGGGTGGGGGAAGTCCTGCTATTTACCTATAAATGGTGGGAGAAGTAAATAGTAGGACATTTTACCCCCAGCTATGGGTAAATAGCAGGACCTTTTGCCTCCAACTATGGGTAAATTGAAGCACAGGATGGGTTCAATAGCTTTGGGTGGCAAACGGTCTAGGCGAAGGAAAATTCTGAATTCTAACCGGCCTAGAGTGGAGCCTCGCTGTTGCACGATATATGGACTTGTATCCAAGTCACTAGCTGAGTGAGGTTCTCGGATTCCCATACATTGAAATCGACGGGAGTGTCCATCATATTTATTTATTTATTAGCTGACGTGTCAATAGAAACTAGTCTAAAAGATAATCACCGACAATACATTCGTATTAGAATATAGCGATAGAGAGAAACTCTTTTGTTGACCAGACATTGAGATTTATCACGAGTTAAGGTGTACGACCTCAATTCTTTTTGGGAGAATGGTGCTTGCAAATATAATTTGACCACAACGATACAAACTCTTGACATCGTTTTCTCTCGCCTTCTCCCCAACTCATAAATAGAAACGTGACTAGTGGAAATTCATTATTTTCGATTAAATAACAGTCATAAGAAATTTTGCTGAAAAGGCGAATATGTGATTTCAAAACTAATGAAATGACTAAGAAGTCGATTTACTGTTTGGAAGAAATTCTATATTTATGTTATAAATTTCTTCATTAAAAATTATTTACATTTTACTTGTTATAATCAAATTGAGATGTTGATTATCTTGCAGAATTCACTGACGTTAACGGTATTGCACAAGTGTTATTAATGCGATATTCTAAGCGTAGCTTAGATGTGGCCGAATGTAAGGGAACATTCAGTGAGGATCGAACTCACTATACAATCGGAATCGATCGCGCGAGACGAACTTGCTAACGATTACACCACATCGAAGTGCCACGCCAAGCGTTATTAATATTGACTTTCTGTATAATGAGAAATAATTCCTGAGTTGAAAGTCGAAAAATATTATAACAGTAATAGCTATAAATATTTTTTTCTGGAATTCGCTTGTATTATTAATAAATACACTTATTGTTAGAGTAATAATATTGATTTCCCCTTTTTCCACCAGCGATAAATATCCACTCAGAAAGTACGAGAAAGTATAGCTATAAAAAGATACTTTAAGAAAACAAAACATAAAATAAGAAAATAAACAATTCATATAATAGAAAATACACATCATTTTAATCGAATTCACCCCAAGACACGAGGGGTTACTAGGTGTGAAAGAATTAGAGCACCGGACCATATGTGGCAGCAATAATCGAAGCATGGAAGAACTGTATGTAAGATAAATTCTGGAGAAAATTGTCCAGCACGATACAGTGAACCAACTTTCTTAGCAACAGACCTACCAATGGATCCAAAATAGTCTTTCCACTGTCAGCCGAGGAGGCGCAGTGAATCACTCTCCTGGAGGTTAGCATTAGCCATGCTGATGGAAGGCAGAAAGGGGTCTGTCAGATGATTAATAGAGAGAAGTTTTTTTTTTTTTTGAGGTTTAAAAAAAAAAAAACAAGTTATTATTTGCCCCAGTTAACAGACTATACATCTTTTTTTTTCTTTTTCTATTTTTTTTTTTTTTTTTAGATCAGCCACCAATTTGATATTATCGAACTGATCATATTTACTATATAGAGGCAGGAGTAAATGGTTGTCATCAGCATAGATAGCAAGTTGACAGCTGATGCTTTCAAGAAGGTTGTTAATGAAAATTAAGAAGAAAACAAATACAAAGATAGAGCCCCTGTTTGACACCTGCATTAGTACGAAAGGATCTAAAAGAGTGACCATTCAGGATAATTAGAAGACAGTTGAAAGAAATGATGCCTCGGAAAAAAAATAACCAATTTAAACAGACCTTAGGCTACAAATATGTAGCACTTCAACCATTTTGAAGGGCAAAAGGTGTATAAGAATTAATTTTTTAAAAGCACTGTTAAAGTAGGGTACAATAATAAATACTGGTCCTGACAAATTAAGATAGCTAAAAAGAGATCTGTGACATTAGATGCCCGAATGCGTATGAATCCAAAATAGAACCATAATCAATATACGTCAGTACTCACGTATAACCGGAAGTGAAATGAACAATCTTGTCTCCTGCTTTTATATAGAATGCGCAGATTTATTTGTAAACATTTAGACGATATCCGGTTTTCATAATTTTTTACCATACTCGTTTACAAAGATTAGTATAGGAAATTTTAACGTCATTTTTCTGGTAGAAAACACACTGAGTTGGAAATTCTGGCAAAAACAGAATAATTGTCGGATTTTGAAGAAACTTTCAGGACTTATTCACAAATGAGTCAAATTATTTTAGAAATGTCTGTTTGCTTGTTTTTTTTTTTTTTTAGTTTTTTTTAGATTTAAATAAAATCTTTGAAAAATAAATTCATATGTTACTTGCCACTTATTTAATTTTATAAAATTTCGAGAAATTAAATTTTGCAGAGGTTAATGGTAATATTAAAAGCAGAACTTGGAGATTTTAAATCAGCAATTTCTTTTTGTAAAACAGGACCCTCATTTACCCAAAATTTGCTCTGACTCGTAAAATAAAAAAATGCAATAAAACTAAGACATTATTTAATTAGAAAAGATTTTAAATGCTTTTATGAATAAGATACATTATCGACACTTTTTGTCTTAAGAAAATAAAATTTTCGATGAATAATGTATTTTTGCAAGAATTATTTTCATTTTAAAAAATGTTTAATTATAATAATCTAAAAAGATTTAAATCTTAAAATTCTGTCTTACTTTACAAAGGTTAAGTGATGTTGTTACTAAATAAAAACTATATTTACTAATCATAAATGGAAAATGCTTATTGCAATTCATCGATCCCCAGTATTAAAAAAGTTTGAATTTTTGTGTTCATGTGTATAAACGAGCCGATTTTTGTAAATACGGTAGTCCATACACGACCGACATTACCAGAAAATAAGCAAGATAACTATACTAAATTTAAAGCCAAAATACTTAAAATTCAATAAAACATTAGATTACGCATATATTTTTCAACATTACTCGGGAGTTAAAAATTATATAAAAAGGCGCTTACGTTATATTCCTCAAGTAAAATTTATAGATATTTGGATAAACTTCCATCTGTCAGTTAACCTGTCACTACTTTAAATAAATAGTTACCGCCGTGTTAAAAATGCATTTCTAGGATATTTTAGATATACTTTATATACTTATTTCTAACCAGATTAATTAAACTATAAATCAGGTCATATTCCTCAAATAATGTTTCAGAGTATTATATTTTATTTTTGAAAGATTTTTTAATAAGAAGAATTATATTGTGATGATTGGCTAAAATGGCGCTAAAACCAGCGATTTTAGCAATTTCAAAACAAAAACACCCTCCACTCAATTTAAATTAGTTTTGAAAACCAGCAATGTATTTTGCTTTGAGAATATTAAATTTAATCTATTAGCTTGAAATTGAAATAAAAATAAAAGCTTCAATAAAGATTTTTCATTTTTTAAATTAATTTTAAACATTAAGTATTGTGTTTCTGTGGTTTGTTGCGTCAGCGGGTGATTATAAATTAGTATGGGAAATTTTTAATTTAGCAGTGAATGGGAGGTTCTTTCAAAAATCAAATAATTGTCTGATTTTAAGGAAATTTTCTGAACTTATTCACAAATGAAGGATACCGATAATTTAAAATCAAAGTAGCGTGATTGGCTGATCATCAGATTTTTTTTAAATGTGTAAAAGCTCTGAATGTTAAATTTTTATTTTTTTATACGTGTATTAAGCACTTTTTAGTACAATTATTTCCTGGTCTGATAAAACTGTGACCAATAACTATATATATATATATATATATATATATATGTGTGTGTGTGTGTGTAGTTTATTGTTACTAACAAGTAGATTTTTTTCTCCTGTTGATGGCCATGCTGGCCGAAACTAGTCGAGGAAACTAATTAAAATAACAGAAACAAAAAATATTAATATTCAACCCAGTGTGTCTGAAAATTTTAATTTTTTAATTTCTCAATATTTTTTATTGTTCCATATATATATATATATATATATACACATAGCAAATTCTATTTTAGGGTTGTCTGATTAAATTAATTAGACATTTTATCTGCTTATTTTTAGCATTATGTGTTCATACTCACGGATAACCTTCCGTATATTACAATCAAATGATGCAAGAAATGCGTTATAACTGTAAAATTCGCTTTTCTATCTCCTTTTGGGATCATCTTCAGAGGTGCAAGTAGTAAGACAAAAGCTACTGTGTTGCTATTCATTACTGATTTTTTTTCTTTTTGCTTTTAAAATAAAATAAAACAGATATTTTATATATATATATATATATATAATCTAAGTGTTGACTTCTTTGTTCACTTTTATATTTACACACGGTCTATCTCTGATATTGAGCACTTTATCCCATAAGTATACCACATCTTAAGACTATATTTCTTCATATATATATATATATATATATATATATATATATATATACTGATTTTTTTTTTTTTTTTTTTTTTAAATGCATTTTAGACATTGCTTTTGGAAGGTCCCCTGAAACACTATTTATTGGACTGAATAGCAAAAACTTGTTTCTATTGTTATTGATAAAATAGTAAATAATAAATATTGCATTGTAATTGGTTTACACATGTTTTCTTAATTTTTTTAACTTTTTTTTTAATTTTTGAATAAAAAGATTTCTCTTCAAATGTATTTCTTTTCGAAATGGTAAATACTAAATCTTTATAAAAGGTAAATAATAAATATTCCACTTGGTTCACATATTCTATATTCTTATAAATAAATATTTCTGAGAGAGTCAAAAGTATATACAGTAATAGCAGTGTCAAAGGAATAACCGTCCTTTTGACATTATTTTTATGTGCGGGCACGGCGATTAAACAATGCCAATATTTCATTATAAAAATCAACAGAAAATTACAGAAAATTTGCTTACCTCCGCCTTGTATCCATCCGTTCGGTACAAGTCTATGAAATATTGTTTTTTCATAGGTTAGTAGTCGTTCTGATGCGGTGACATGACCCATGCTTATCGCTTTAAAATTTTCACAAGTTTTTGGAACAATGTCACTGAATAGCTTGAAAAGAATAAAATTTTAAAAGCCGTGACATTCTTATATTTTCATAATTTCTGAAATACTTCAAATGTAAACTTTCTATTTCTCAGATTTAGTAAACTTTATTTATTTATTTAATTACAATTTAAAAATTACAATTTAAAAGAAGTTTAGGTTAGAATTCATTTTAATGAACTGCCATTTTAATTACAACTTAAAATATTTTCATTATTAGTTTTAATAGACTATAATATCATTTAATAGAAGTGAATGTATTTAAGAATTAGAATTACTTACAATAAGTAAAATTATTTTACAATTATACTACGATTTTATTTTTATCAAAAATAGCTAATTCATTTCACTGATTTAGTAAACTTTAGTTATTTATTTAATTACAATTTGAAGAATTTTAGGTTAGAATTCATTTAATTTTAATTAACTACAATTTTAATTACAACTTTACAATATTTTCATTATTATTACTTTTTTTTTTTTTTTTTTTTTTTTTTTTTATATACTATATTTTATTTAATTGAAGTAAATGTATTAGGCCGGAGCAGAAACAATGACGCAATAACGCCGCTCTTTGACGTTAAAAAATACGTCAAAAAACGACATCTCCGCGCCACTACCTCTGCACCAACCCAATATTTGAATCACTTACAATAAGTAAAATTATTTTTCTATCCAGTATGTTTGTATTACTATTTATTTAAATTTTATATTTAAATATTATTTAAGTAATTTTTTTTTTTTTTTATGGTAAAAGTAGCTAATTCATTTCACTGATTTAGTACACTTAATTTATTTATTTAATTTCAATTTAAAAGAAGTTTAGGTTAGGATTCATTTTAATTAACTACAATTATAAATACAAATTTAAAGTATTTTCATTGTTAGTTTTTATAGACTATATTACATTTAATTTCTATATCAAGTATAAGTATATTACGATTTTAAAAATTTTATATTTAAATATTTATTTAAATATTTTTTTTTATATATATATACCCTTTGTACATACAGTTGAAACTATATATTAGTAATGACATGGGTCATCCAATGGTCTACATCCTCTAGCTTTTCGTCATAATTTTATTTTTCTTTGTAGGTGTTTTATAGGAATCATTTGAGTGTCGGTATTTCTTTTGGGTGGGTGTTTAGGTTAGAATACGTATTATTTAACTATGTATAATTTTAAAAGATGTTTAGGTTAGAATTCGTATTAACTACAATTTTAAATACAACTTTACAATATTTTCATAATTATTTTAATAGACTATTTTTTAGGAATAACCAATTAAATATAATAGAATTACTTAAAATTAATTTTTCATGTTAAATATAAGTATCCTATTACCTGATCCTATTTTATAAATTTATTTTTATTTTTATTTTTAAATATTATTTAATGAAAATTTTTGACAATGACGGCATAAAATAGCTATTTCATTTCTCTGATTCAGTAAATTTTTATTTTTTATAAACTTAATAATATATAGTTTCTCATGTATGCACAAAGGACATGGGTCATTTATTCTACATATTCTAGCTTTTCTTATTATATAGAAAAATAATTTTACTTATTGTAAGTGATTCAAATATTGGGTTGGTGCAGAGGTAGTGGCGCGGAGATGTCGTTTTTTGACGTATTTTTTAACGCCAAAGAGCGGCGTTATTGCGTCATTATTTTCTGCCCCGGCCTAATACATTTACTTCAATTAAATATATATGGAAAAAAAAAAAAAAAATTAAGAAAATATTTTAAAGTTGTAATTAAAATTATAGTTAATTAAAATGAATTCTAACCTAAAATTCCTTTTAATTCGTAATTAAATAAATAACTAAAGTTTACTTAATCAGAGAAATTGAAATTTTACTTGAATATTCAAGGATAAAATTTTTAAAAAAACTTGATGTGATAATAATTCTACAAACTGTAAGGGATTCTAATTACATTTAATTGTTCTTGATAGAAATTATAGTATATTAAAAATTAAAAGTAAAAATATTTCAAATCGTAGTTAAATAAAAAGTATTAATCTGACGTAGACACCTCACAAAAATCTGTAAATATACGAACGAAAAAAATGCCGTTAGAATTTTAGCAGTTAATAATAAAAAAAAAATCCAGACGACACGCTTTTAACGGATGTTAGATTTCATTGAAAAATACATCCCTACCCACTACCAAAACGTAACAATAACTGATACATTAAAATATAAACATATTGAACATACTGACACCCCTAGTCTAGCAAAATAGATTTATCTGTAACCTTGGAAACATGAATTTTGTTTTAGCTGTGTATTTAAAACCCTGTAATTTTTAAAGTTACTCCAAAATTCGTTTGAGGATGAAATGGAAGTAATGTCTTTAATTTAAGTACAAAATTAAATTAGGGGCTTTTAGCTTCCATTTTTGAAACATGGTTGGAACTGTGTAGCGAAAAACCATATTTTAAGTCTATTAACTTATAATATATATATATATATATATATATATATATATATATGGTACATCAGAAATACTTTTACAAACTTTGTGGGGTAGGTTCCCTAAACAAAATTCCATATAAACATATGTCTGCAAATCCTTCGTTTTTGAGTTATTAAGTTTAAAGTTTACCGTAGACGCTGTTAAATGTACAATTCAAGATACAATCCAAAAATGCCTTTATAAACTTTGGGGAAGGGCTCTTGATACCAAAACAAGGTAAAATATTCATATAAACATATCCAAAAGGCCAGCGTTGTACGTATAACACGGCAACTCTTAACAAATCTTCAAAATGTCCTCCGCTTGCTTCCGTCGGATCATTGACTTGCAGACCATTTTAAATACTCCCACATTGTGTCGAATGGTTTCATAGGCCGCCATGACACGTTGATGAAGCATTTCTGCATTATTAATGTCTGCTGCATAAACCAATTGTTTTACGTGGCCCCACAGATAAAAAACCAAAGGGTTGAGGTGGAGAAACTGTCCATGAAACCGGTCCTCCCTTACCTACCCATGTTTCATGGCCAGTGAATCGTGAACAATGTGAATAAAATGTGCTGGAACCCCATCATGCATTAATCACATGCGTCTTCGTATTAGCAGGGGTAGATCCCCTAGCAAGTCTGGAAGTGTGTTCGAAATAAAGTCCCTGTAGATAACACCTATAAGACGTACTGTGAGAACATATGGACCAACCAGGCAGTCACCTACAATTCCAGCCCACACATTAATCGTAAACTGATGCTGGTGTCTAGCCTGTATTGTACTATGGGGATTCCGGTCCGCCTACAAATGTTGGTTGTGTAAATTTGTTATTCTGTCAAATGTTGCCTCTTCCGTAAACAAGACTGAAGAGACAAACAACAGATTGGCAGTTTGTGCAATAAACCATCGGAAAAAGTTCTCCGGTGGTGAGTGATCAGAGAGCGAAAGACCCTGTACACGTTGCAAATGATACGGATACAGGAGCTTCTCTTGAAGTAGCCTCTGATAGGGCTACTTGAAGCGTGCTGATATCTGGATCGTCTCCTACTGCCTGTGGAATGTGCTATTCGTGGTCAGGCGTACGAGCGCATCTTGTCTTCCTCGATGCATAGTTTGTGATCCTGTCTCAAAACAGCAGCAAATGTTGGATGAGTCGGTCAGGAAACGCAATCTGATACAACAGTGGAGCATTGCGTCAATTACCATTCGCATGGTCATATGTAAAAAAAACATATCTGCCTGCCCACGATATGAATATCCTGCCATTGTTAAACGAAACACTTCTCAGTTAACTCACTACTACACAAGTTAAACGTTGAAGACAAACTAGTCACAAATGTACACGAATGACAAATGTAACCTAGTCTACATGGCAACACAGTGCCAGCTACTCTAAACTTTCTTTAAACTTAATAACTCAAAAACGAAAGATTTGTGGACATATGTTTATATGGACTTTTGTCCTTGCTTGTGAGGAACTCGCCCCAAAGTTTGTAAAAGTATTTTTGATGTACCCTACACACACATACACACACACACACACACACACATATATATATATATATATATATATATATATATATAAGGACCTAAATTAGTGCTATGAATTACAAACAAATTACATTAAGACCCAGCAGCCATTCCTTCTGCTTATAGAGGAAAGGTTGCTGGAATTTAATATACAGGGTTTGAAGCAATTGTTTGTCAATGCACTTGGTTCTGCGATTGCAGAACACCTAATAACTAATCTAATTTGTGTCTTGTCTTTTGCCAGTGATTTTTTCTCAGTCTTCAACCAGGTATTTTCAGATTACCACTTGAATACTTGAGAAATTATGACAATTTCTCTCCTCCATATTGTTTCTCTCTGGCGTAAATATTTCCTTGAAGATCTAAGATCCCTATTTGCCAACAGATTCTCTAGAGAGGCTATACATTTCTTTTTATGAAATAAAGATTATTTGCCTTGTAATATATAGGTTACGAAATGGTCAGTCACAGTAATAACTTGTTTGACAACACCAGTTGTAATAATATACTTCGTTTTCCTAGGTTGATGATCTTTTTGGTGGTAGGACTGTCGAAATATAACTAGGACTTATATTATGGTTGAGAGTTCTCGCTTTCTTCAATCACTGGAATCAATTTAGTCTTACCGCGTCTTTGACCGCATGTAAATTGGCAGGGCTCGAATGGAATCTTCTCTTTTCTGACTTCTCTTGCTTTCGCTTAGTTAAGCTGATGCTGAAGATGTTTCCTTGTTAAAACAATCCGACAACATCTTTATCTGTCAACATAACAGTTAAACCCAAGTCGATATCTATAACCTTCCTGGATTCGCCTTTATCGAATCTTGTTGATCTGTCGTAAACGACACTATACAATAGAAATTTTATAGTCAAAACTTAAACCATTATTTATTTTATGTGCAAAACGATCAAGAAAAGGGACATCTTTCCTCCAGTATTTCAAATTCATTCCTTCAGAAGTTTTACAAGCACATTCAGGAACAAATTAACACAAAAAAAAAACATGTCAAAATAGGAACTGAAAAAATACTTCCAATAAAACGAGTTAATAAATCTCCCAACTGCCACGTCTTCTCGCTTCCACTTCCATTTTTTTCTCTGCTCTTCACCGTCGTTGTATACCGCCATTTAAAGCGGGTGGTCGTCCTCGTATGTAAATGACCGATGTTCATAAAAAGGCTCAACATCACGCATGTGCCTTGGACTTCTTGTAAATGGCGGTTCGGCAGGCCAGACAGCTTGGGCGCTTTGGATCAGGTATGTGCGAATAGCTATCGTCACAGTCTACAACCACTTTTCAGCTAATATTATTTTCAATACTTTCTGTTAAGCGGAACGTTACAATTGATTTATATATAAAGTATTTATAATAAAGAAATATAAAATATGGAATTTCTAAATGATGTGTTTGTATTCTATTAGCCAACAAAAACTCCGTCGACTGAGTTAAGTTTCTCAACGGTGCACGTGGCCGACGTTCCAAACTAGAACAAATACCATGACGTCAAATGATTCTAAAGGCAGGCCAATACATTAGCCTTTTCACCACACACAAACACATATTACCCTACATATACATCGTTTGGCTTTGTAGATTTGAACTTTACCTCAATTAGAAAATGCCCTTCTGGTTTGTCGTCGATGGAAATGTACATGTACATCAAGTCACGCTGAAAAATTCAGGAAGATGGAAAAATATTTATAGAACAAGTCTAAAATGCATATACACATACAGATAGATAGATAGATAATATTAGTGGTTTATATATATATATATATATATATATATACATACATACATACATACATACATACATACATACATAAATTTCCAAGAGGATAGAATCCAGGTAGAACTCAATGTCCAGGACAGAGTAAGAATATAATAAAAAGGCTTAAACACTAATATTCCATGTATTGGAATATTAGTGTTTAAGTCTTTTTATTATATATATATATATATATATATATATATATATATATATATATATATATATATTATCCTCCTTAGGTTTGCCCATACGGATTACCTAGTTTTTCATAAACTAATATATATATATATATATATATATATATATATATATATATATATATTATAATTTTTTCATATAAACAAATACAATTTACTTACTACAAAGATGCAATTTCGTTCCGGTGCATTTAGTTGCACCTCGACTGGTGAGACACAAAATGTTTATAAACAATTCTGTTTGTAAGCAGTTTCATCTTTGTAGTGAAAAATTGTTTTTGTCTATATCAAAAAAATATAATAAATAATTATTGCTCTACTATTGCTATTAAGCCCTCTATTGAATTAATGCTATGAACGTTAGAATTTATATATTATTTTCGTTCTCATTACATTCGGATATATATATATATATATATATATACACACACACACACACGCACGCTCTTATCTTATTTCTCGAACATATATATATATATATATATATACAGATATGTAGTCTACATACTTATTCCGGTGTGTTTTGACAGGAATGAACTTATGTTCACGAATTTAAAGTACATTTCTTTTGTGTTTAAGAATTCAAATAATTTCTATTCAAACGGATATTTTTTTACGTTTGAAAGTTAAGGCAATTATAAATTAAACCTTTCAAAATGCTTTATTTGTTTCTTAGAAATCTATTAACAAGACGTTATTAATTTTCTGAAAGGATAGACACAAGGTAAATCTTGGGGGTACGCAAAAATGCAGTAATCCCTGAAGAAACTAGTCAGATATGGCTGAGCACGGCCGGATGGAGACTGGCGCATTAATAGACTAACAGAAACTTCCAAACCACGTAAAATTTATTTCTATTAATAAAAACTGGTAACGTGATTTATTTGCAATAGTTGAAGAAGAAAATAACCATTTCTTCGCTGTTCCAAATCTAAATTAAAATTTGTAGGATGTGTATAAACTTATGGTCAAACTTATAAACAAACTTATGGTCAAATAAACAAACTTATGATGTACACAGTAGATTAGTAATATGACCCCGTCTCCATTTGCGCATGCTCAGCTTTTATCTGACTTCTAAGTTTCTTTACGGATTACTGCTTTTCGGTGTAGCTTTCGTACATCTTTTGCGTGACTTTCGTTTTCGACCCGATATCTTGCATTGGGGGTTTTCTATAAAGTCGTATGACCTCAGACAGAGAGCACTTTTTTGGCAGAATAGCTATAGTGCCAAGCAATGCAGACTTCTTATGTCAGCGAACACTCATTTGACACTTTCGTGATGCCAACGAATACTAATTGTCACTTTTGTAATGCTGGTTGTAGTAGAGACTTTGTAATCGCAGATATAACTACAGTAACGCCGTTGAACAATGTCAGACGCCTTTGAAAAGCGCTCACACTAATAGTACTTGCTCGATAATACTCGCTCGAATATTAGTCCGCATAGTGAAATAGTATAGAGAATAGCGGTCCTTATAGCAATAGAGGATAGAATAGAAATAGCGATCCGAATAGTAATAGGGGATGGACTAAAAATGGTGATCAATCTAGACGTCACGCGACTTCCAACATGCGTTTCCTATCTGGTCACGTGGTCTACTTAATTCAATAATGAGATCGTCTGTTTTTACTCACTGGCAATCTATGTTCAAATTCAAATGTCGGCAGCAACACTGTATTCCTATATAACACTTCTGAAGCGATGGGATATTAGACTATATTCTGATTTTTCACAATATAACACTTTCAGTTCAGTGATATAGACCCGAACACCCTAACGATAACTAGGACCTGAACTTCTCACATTCTGGTAACTTCAAGGAGGTGGGTGTATTTCCTAAGCTTTTCTTTGATGTTGTTATTATGGTCATCAGGTACAGCCACGTCGATGAAGAGATTTTCTTGTATAGTTTAGTAGCCTCAATGACGCGCCTTGTTGTTGGATGTTGAAATCTTAATCTTGACTTAGTTGCTTTTGATCACCTCTGGCTTGTACCGTCGCTACTTCTCAACTTCACGTCCATACTTCCTACGTTGGCACCAACGCAAATGAGACCACTCTGCACAAACATTCCACAAGAGCTAATTATATTATTTGTGCTAAGTTTTCCCATCCATAGTAGTATAACAGCGCACTAACTTTGTTTAAACATTTAATTGGATGAAATTTCAGGATAGTGGTTTGGAGGGACTACTAATTGAATAATAATTATTAAAATTCTCAGGAGAATTGTTTGAGTTGTTGAAAAAATGAAAAAAAGAAACTGGTTAAGAATTGTTTTAAAAAATAAATTTAAGAACAGTTTCAAGGATAATTGAACCGAGAATTAACTAGCTAAGATTCGATAACATTTTACCAAAACCAAGGTTTTCCACCTTATTCACTTCCCACCTATAAGAAGATACAGTGTCCGAATTATATTGGCCCTGAAAAATTAAATTCGGGGTTTGTTTATATTATATTATCTCTCTAAAATGTGCGTATTCTCACAGAAAAGAATAACTCAAATTCTTCTGGATAAAGCATTTGGATTTTGTTTAATTCGTAAGCTTGTGATTCATTTGTGTCCGCTCCAAAGCACCATTATCTTTACGGAAATAAAGGACAGAGAACTCTAAAGACAAACGCGAAGGCCATGTGGTTATTAACAGACATCCTAAAACGGTCGGAGTGGAGAAATTAGATATAGCAATTTCAATTTTTGAGGAGAGGGGAGTCGTCTATATAAACACCCCCCCCCCAAAAAAAAAACAAGCACACGCGCGCGTGCGCGCGCACATACACACACATACACACACAGATGGTCCAAGGAGGAATTGCATCACAGGACAGATGTCATTAAAGAACACACCACAATTCCTGTGGTCAGAGCGAAAACACAGACGCACACATGACAGAATAATTGAGTGAGTCAACTAGCTGGATTGCTACTAAATTTCTCAAATCACCATCCGGTAGTAGAGAACTTGATTTTGCAATAATAAAGGACATTTTATTCACCATTTTTTTTTTCTTTATAGTCAATAAATCTGTTGTTAGTTATCTACAGTGTTGTGAATTTTATTGAAGGAGTTCTTATTCCAGCCCTGATTCCTAAAGTTGTCCCTGGACGCAAAGAGACAAAAGTTACCACGCTTATAGACAGGAATGATGCAATCTTGTCTGTGGTACACAACGTACATAGATGGGTCCACATTAGACTTCGCCGCCAACCCCGATGACGCGAGATTTGGGGAAAATCTGAATCAACCCTATCGAGACGACACTCCGGCCTCAACCAAAGAGGGAAGAGATAGCCGGATGACCCGTGGTCGGTATTACTCAACAAAACAAGCGGAGCTAGCAACTGAGAGAAAGGACAGACGAGAGACTGTAGAGAAAGTATGACTTACAACAGCCTGTGGTCTTCACTGGAGATCAAATGATAACAAATCTCTTAATTTCTAGCAATTTTTTTAATGTTATACATGAATTTAGTAATGCTGTTGTCTAAATAGTTTTGATTCTACAGCCGATTTCAATTCTTCTAATCACTTTGTACAAAGGACATCTTTGTACTAATGAGGGATATAAGATTTACCTTCATGTTAGACAATTATTATAAAGGGAGTAGGTCTACTATTATTAATTCCATTTAGACACACAATTCTACAGGTTATATTCTTAAATCTCGCAGCCTGTACTCTTTTCCACTCTGTCCTCACCTACGTTCTGTCTTGGGAGGGGGGCATTTCATCACCGCCAACTCATCACCGACCAACCAGTGTTTGCTGTTGTAGTAAATGCATCTCTTAGATCATCTTTGAGTCGTAGATATTTTAAAACTTTGCCTTAGTGATTTGTTACAACAGCCTATTTGGCTGACTGGTGTTTAGTTTTCAAACTTTTCATTACACCGGAAATGTAAATTTTTTTTCAAAAAGGAAAAGTAAAATTTGCATAATGATTTTCAACTAAATATTTGAGGGGAATTGCATACAATTTTCAATAAATTTTTGAATTAAAAATAAAGTCATCTATTAAAAAATACTTTTATTCGGATTTAAAGCGTTATATTTTAAAAATGATCCGTAATAACTTACTTTTATTCAGTTTTAAAAATTTAACGAAAAAATTTTATTGTTTGCATGTCGTTGAGTCGGCGGTGACGAGTCGTCCTGCGCCCGTTTTGTCTGTCTGTCTTTTCCTCACGCATGCAGATTTACTTACGTTTTTTGCTTTTAACTCATTTTTGTAATCTTCTTCTGTTAAGACGAAGTACAATGGCAAACTCCAATCATCCTCAAAGGCGACATTATTCTGTGCCCATTTCAAAAGATCCTCGTAACCTCCAATCAATTCGTCATTAATGAAAATCAGCTCATTGTGTTTGAACACCCACATCTCTCCTCTGTGTTCCTGAAAGATGAAAAACAATTAAAATGATAAATGCATGAGTCATGCAGCACTAAGAAGCCTTTAATGTTTCTCTAAATTTGAATGCGAAATAAAGAAATGGTTTCAGACAAGTGGTCTCGAACTCGTAGGCCATATCCTCCCTCCAGAGCTGGTCTTTCGTGGATAATACTCAAGCTGTTATATTTATTCTAAATAGTTTCAGTTTAATTTAATGGTTGAACAATGCATGTTAGAAAAATTACGATAAAACTTATCAAATATAGTTAAAAATATTTGTAATTGTGAAAATCTAATTAATCATCCCACCTCAAAACAACACTACTACTGTTGACTATTAATTAATATGTGGTTTGTAATACAGTTTGGAATAGTTAAGTAAAAAAAACAGTGTCGGCGGACAAGGCTACCAAAGCTATCGCAAGTAAGTAGAGCTCTTACCTGTTGTAAGAGCTCTACTTACTAGCGAAAATAGAAGTGGGTTTATATATATATATATATATATATATATATATATATATATATATATATATATATATATATATATATATATATATATATATATATATATATCCAGATAAGATAAGAACGAATAGAATACAATTCCAACATTCGTAACATTTAATTTAAAAGAGGGCTTAATAAAAAATAGATTAATATTCTTTATTTTAGGATATTACACCGAAAACATGTCAAAATCGTTGCACAGTTGCAATCGTGTTTCGATGCGTATCAATGCATCTCATCAGGCGATTGTAAATTACTGGCGAGTGAACGATTTATTTAGATTTAAAAGCAAAATATAACCTTTTTTACGAAAAAAAGCGGGGTTTGTGGGCTTTCTTCTGATCAGCCAAATATGACCTACATTAAATTTAAACTAAGCGAAGAAGCAAAATTTTAAAAAATTATTTTTCTATAAATGGGTCATGACCATGATCCGCAGATTGGCAGCTAATAGCAGCCAGACATAAACTAAAGCTGAGGCAAATGGTTACATAAGTTATACAAACTAGACAATGTCGTTACCTAAGAAATAGAAATGGAGTGAAAGGTAATTTAACAAAATTTTAAACAAGTTATATACTCTGAATTTTCTACATAATTTTTTTTATAGTTGACAAATAAATAGCTTCTTTAAGAAACTAATAAATAATTTAAACGTATAGAATTATTAGGTTAATATGCGACTGTTGACTAAAGTTTCTTCATATAAGATGTTAATAACACTAACCAATCAATATAAAATGTCAAAAATACCAACCAAATATCAATACTTCTGTACAAGATATTACTCATACTACCAGGAGATTAACACAAAATTATATCAAATCCAAATTAATCTTACAAATAGAAATATAAGCCAATTATTGTGCAACACAGTACAACTAAAATATAAGGAAAAGCATTATCAAATTCCAAAGTTTAACTAAATTGTAAGGTAAAAGGTAAACTGTTTACAATTTACTTTTCATTCATTTCTTTGATTTAATAAGGGATTTTTACTGAATCTGATACTTTCCATTTTCCACACACACACACACACATATATATATATATATATATGTGTGTGTGTGTTTAGGCAGAAAATTCTCCTTTAGGCATGTCCGATTAAATAAATTACAGACATTATGTCTGCTTATTTTTAATAAAATCCGTTCATACTCACGGATAACCTTCCGTGCATTGCAATTAAATGGTGGGAAAAATGTTCTATAACTCTGAAAATCGTTTTTATTTTCCATTTCTCAACTACTTTCGATCTTCTTCCGAGATCATCTCCAGGAGTGTACGTCGTAATACAAAACTATGTGTTGTTCACGGGTGCAAATAGTAATACAAAACTGTTTTTTAATATTCATTACTGTAATTTTTCATTTTGCCTTCAAATGCAACGGTTGACAGTTATGCTTAACGTTCATTAAAACGTGAAAAAATATCCAGTTTCGAATTTTTCTTCTGTTTTGTAATGTCAGGGTATATGCGTGCATTAAAGCGACAGAAACTGTACTTTTTATAAACATTTCAGAGCATTACTACAATATTCGTAGTTGAAGTGACAGCTTTAATTTTTTAATGTATATTGCTTCGAGGATCTGTAGTATGAATTTGTTGTTTTCTTGTTGTAGGATAGTTGTTGTTGATTAGTATTATCTATATTGCGAATGCGGACATATATATATAAATGTATATATACGTATATATACATATAAATGTATATATACATATATACATATACACATATACATACATATATATATGTATATGTATATACACATATATATACATATATATGTATATATACACATATATATACACATCTATATGTATATATATATATATATACACATTTATATACATATGTGTATCTGTATACATATATATAGATACATGTATATATACATATATATATATACGTATAAATACATACGTACACGCGCGCAGACACACACACACATATATATATATATATATATATATATATATATATATATACGTTATATTTAGTCGGTAAAGTGATTGAGTAAATATCAGTTTTTTAACAGGGATATTAACATCTACTGGCCTAGATAGCCTAAGCCTTATAAAAACAAACGTGCCAATCGATAAGAATCAAACTTTTATTCCTTTAATCTTGGAAATCACCTTCAAGCTAGATGTGCTTTACCACTAAGTTATGAGAAACCATAGACGCAAAGCAAATGTCAAATGCCCTATTTAAGAAATCCACATTTCTCATTGTGACCTTTCGAAATCTATCGGGTCACCTTATTTTTATATCCGAAACGTAATTGCTATATATATATATATATATATATATATATATATATATATATATATATATATAAAACATTACTTTATATGTTATTTTAGTGGTTACGCATGATTGAGTTGATATCCCTGTTTTTTTTTTAATTTTCTTAAACAGTGAAATTAATAACAACCAACATATATTAAGAAGTCCTACTAAAGTAAAATTGTGTCTCGACTTTTGCATCTAGGCTGGTTATTAATTTTACTGAAGAAAATAAAAACAAGGATAACAACTCAACCATATGTTCTCCTTAAAAATAACATTTATGGCAATAAGAAATAATGTCACTTTTTTATCCTTTTAAAATATATATCTGTGTGTGTGTGTGTGTGTGTGTGTGCTGGTGTGTGTGTCTGTGTCTGTATTTACATGATGTAAGCTACGTGACCATACTAACGCCCTGATGTGAACTGATACCAACAAATTGCTCCAAGCGGATTTGTAATGGCGGCACTCCTTGTGAGAACAAAGGAGTCTGTAACTATAACGAGACTAGTCTTCTATGATTAAATCAGCTTCAGGAACAACTGATCGATTTAAGATAATGCTATTCGTTTCAAGAAAATAGCATCAATTTTTTTTTATAGATTTGATTGTATCTCTCATTGCTCTGAGCGAATAGAATAATTTCGCAAATAGACATCAGGTATCTAAATTGTGTTTCATGGGATTTTTGTTGATACTAAACTGTTCTAAATAATCCACTGTTTCAATTTTGCGTTTGTATTTTCACTTTTTCTATCTAACATCTCCGCAAATACAACCTGCAATAGTTTGTTCTTTTCAAGTCCATAATTTAACTGTCTCTAAATTTTGTAAATTAATTCATCTTTGTCTAAAGACTATATTTATGAAACATTACGTTAGAGGCGTTTGTACTTTCGATGTCTTCTGACATTACTTACCATCGTTTATAGGGCGCAGAAGACTTTAGTAATCCCATTTGTCCTGAAACAACTAAAGTAGCTGTGTCATAACAATGTGGCTCGTGGGTGTTAATGAGTAACAGAAGACGAACATTTTGAGCGCCTTAAGGTGGGGGTCAGTGGTTGACTATTGTTAGTGGATAGTACAGCCGGCCGCTCGTACCCGAGTATGTCTGTTTGCTAGAGTGGCTAGTTAATCCATGTAGCCTGATTAAGTACATTTGTGTCTGTTCAATGCCTTCAGAGATAACCTGTAACTTATACTACAACTATACTGAGCGGAACTTAGTTACAGTTTCTGGGAGATAACGCATAATCTGGCGAGATCACCAGTTTTAACAAGGCCAGGACGCTGAAACCGTCAGTCACGATGACTTGTCACTTTGTGCTAGCACAACGAACATTTTTTTCTCTGCTCAGTTTCACTCACGAGGCTCCGATCAAACTATGGTATGATTTTCAGACACTTCCCACCCTTCTGACAAATGAACTCTGATTTAAGCTTAGTAAATAAAAACAGGAGTAATGGATAGAGGTGGGGTAAGGGATAGCAGCTTGGATTGAGGAATCGGAGAGCCGAGTTCCAATTCCAGTCGAATCCATTACATGTTACTTACGCGCTAATACCCTTGGGAAAGGTATGAATCCTCTACTTCTACACCCAGCGGGACAGGCTCTATAACCTTGGATGGCAACTGGTCTACCGCAGAAAGTAATGGCAACCTATTGCGGGAAAAAAATCTGCCTCGTCAGTCATGTATAGAAAGATGCATGATCGCTTAAGCGTGTATCACGCATGGCACATAACTGGCTGAAATAAAAGAAGCGCCATATCGTGGTGTGATGGTGAACGAGGCTAGACTAGATCATTTGTGAGTTCGATTCTCATTAATTGCGTCCATACTTATGGCCTTGAGCCAAACTAAGCTAAAACCAACAAATGAAGAATATTAAAGCTAATGAAGATTAATGACAGAATCTTCTACATAGTTAATAATGTTAAGTTTAAATATATGCATCATGTGGCATTCTTCAAATAAATAACAGAACTACTATGTCAGTCCTCCTATATGGCAGTGAATGCTGGCCAATTTCTTCACAGTCGAAGAAGAAACTTGAGACTGTTGTCTCAAATCTCCACCAGATAGTCAAAATGTAGCTCTACAGAAGGATAGTGAAAATACTATGGACGGAGCATGTGAGTAATGAGAAAGTTTTGAGGAAAATGGAAACAAAAAGGTCGATCGGACTTAGAATAAGAAAGAGACAATTGACATTTCTAGGACGTTGGGGTTGTAAAAAGATAAACATTACTTAAAACTACAAGGATATGATACTGTAGAGAGCCACGAACGTTCACGACCTGAAGGACCACGGCACACAGTAGAAGAAAATTCAAAAGATAAATAACTGGGGGAGATTGGATTTGTAGATACTTCCCCCATGAAAATAATGATAAAATAATGTTATTAAGTATTGGTAATAAAACTGAGAATAATTCGATGTACAAAATAAGAAAAGGCAGTACCACCTTCAGGCTAATGCCTGAGTATATATTAACATAGAAAAATCTTACTTACGACCCACTGTATATTGACTACCAGTCCGAGACCCTGGGGAATGGACTTCCTTTCCTATAGTCTCACCAAACCTCTGACCCACTCTTTTCGTTTTCTCGGTCAAAAAATCTCCCGTTGCTAAATAAATGCTTCTAATTAACTCTATTGGTCACATGGTGATTTTCTAAGCGTAGATTAGATGTGGCACATGGCCGAAAGTAGGGGGCACCAACGAGGATCGAACTCACTACTCAGTCGTAACTGATCTAGCGAGACAAGCTTGCTAACAATTACACCACATCGAAGTGCCCCGGTATCTATCATATGACCAGCTAAGCTCGGTAATTTGGAGTTAACTTTAACCCAACAAATGTAAAACTGAGCCCCAAACTTACTGTCAGCGTTACTTTTTAAATAAGTCAGGTAGGTCAAATGATTGGCTCGAATCCGAAACGAAAAAAGCGGTCTATAAATAGCTTTATTTTCAGAATAAGTGATAAACTTTTTATTTATTAACATTTTTCTTATTTCAATGAATATTTATACTAAAATGCGTTTATTCAAATCATTCCTGTTTATTATCATACAGTATTAATCTTCTACGTGCCGCGTCCCTTCAAGATCAGGACTCTTCACAACTTCCTATTTCGTGTGGCCCTGAGCAGTTTTTCTCCTTTTGCTAAGGCTCCCATCCCGCGTTGCGCCATCCATTCACACAAGATCGTCAGTGGCTCGCTGCTTTCCCCTATATCACTTGCCCTCAATATGCCCCGTGGTGGTTAAGTTTGTTGGGGTTAATATTAAGTTGGGTGTAACAGGGTTGATGTTAATGACATTAAATTAAAATGCATAAAACGTACAACGATAACAACAATAAAACCTTGAGACACGTGTTGACATAAATAACAAGAATTTGTATTTTCTTTTTGTGATATGAATTACAGAATATTGGTATGGTGTATGCAAAAATGTTCTAAGTGTCTCTTTTGTTTAAAAGTCGATGCTTACTTGGTTTGGTTCCGAGAATTTCGTTTGTGAGGATGGCGTTTGAATCATCTGTTTTCGATTTTCAGGGAGCGTTGGTTAGACATGTGTTTTTGTACTGCTACTGCTATTTGCCTACTCACCTACTGACTAGTGCTACGAAAACCCTAGTCTACTCTACTGTTCTCTACTCTACTCAACTGACTCTCTTGTGGTGGAAGAGGCGTTTTTATAATGATGAGGACGATGAAATATCCTTCTTTTCTGTCATCTCTCATGGCAAGGTTATTTCTAGAATGATAAAATATCATCATCATTCTGGATTATAACAATTTTTCCAAGGAATTTCAACTGCCTCTTCCTGATTCTGAGTATGTGTTCTTTCCGTTGCCATTTTTTAAAAAGTTTTCAGCATACTTCTGTAGAAACACATTTCTGCTGCCTCGAGTTTTTTCCTTATCCGTCGGGAGATTGTCCAACATTCACTGCCAAATAAGAGGATGGATATCACATAACAATCCAGCACCCTTTTCTTTGCTTAGAAGGAATTTTTTTCATTTCTCAGCACCGTGCTTAGCTTTTGGAAAGCTTCTTTTGCTAGACTAATGCGTGTTTGGATCTCGGTGTTACGTTTTCCATCCTCTGTTGAAATGCTTCCTAGATATTTGAACTTTTGCACCTGCTTGCTGTTTATGTGACCAAGTCTTGGTCTTTTTCTCTTACTGATGACCATACTTTCTCTCTTCTTGCAGTTGATGATTAGTCCTTTTTTCTCGCTTTCTTCTTCACCCGTCTACAAAGTCCTGTAGTTTCCTTTCTGGGTCGACCATCAACAGAGGATCATCAGAGTATCTCATATTGTTAAGATTACGCCCACCGATAATAAATCCTGGCAGTGTCTCCAGTTCCCTTAAGATAGCGTTGCTGTAGAAGCTGAATAAATCTGGGAAGAAGACATATCCTTGTCTCACGCCCTTTCTATTTTTGTATAACTATATAATTTATTTTCTATCCGTATGCAGGTGGTTTGATCCCGGTATACGTTGTGGAGTATTTTAACATACATCGACTTTTCCTAGCAGTTCAAATAGATCCTTGTAGTGTAACTTGTCAAATGCTTTGGGCTAATCTATAAAACATAAGTGTACATCCTTTTGCATTTGCATTGCCATACAGTATTAATGAGTTAATATTATTGATAATTATGAAGACAGTTGTGTTAGTCGTTTTAATGAATTTATTTATATCATTGAGGTTTTGTGATCTTTTAATATTAAATGCTCACTCACTGAATCAACCAAAATCATGCTATTAGGTTGGTGCAAAAATAATGACGTAATAATGTCGTTTTTTGACGTATTTTTCAACGTCAAAAAACGACATTATTACGTCATTATTTTTGCACCAACCTAATAGTCAAACAATCTGTTCCAGGGGTCGGCTACCCCCGTGCCACATCCAACCCACAGACGATTTTTATCCGGTCCGCCAACTTAACACCTGGACACTAATTATCTGATTAGTATGGAGTACAGATATAGTTGTTCACTTTAACATTTCGATCCTTGGAAAAGTTACTTCCTATCTGCCTCAGTCTTTTTCATTTGAGTCTGATGCCCAGCAGTAAAACAACTGTAGGTATCTGTATTCGATAATAATTGTTTATTTAATTTTTATGATAAATATTGTTAATTATTATTACATTTAGGACAAAATTGGTTTAAAAAAAAACCCAAATGGCAACCCTGATGTAATGGCATCATTAGATATCGTGGTTTTATCACATCTTATTCACAATTATCATATTATTTTATCATATTACTCTATTTCTATTTACATCTATTTTCATTGATTCTTATTTCTCTATTCTGTTTACACTACGGTATTCTTTTTCTTTTCTTTCCTTTGTTTGAACAAAAACAAGCCGGTGGAAACTAGGAAAAGAAGAATGGATTTTTAGTACCAAAATTTTAACCATTGCTAGACACTTAACTATTTTTTCTTTCATTGAGCACTTCGGTAAACTTGTTTGCTTAATTTGTCAAAAAAAAAGAAAAAGAAAACATTGCCGTGAAGAAAGTTTAAAATATTAAAGTGCAGTAAAATATGGAACCTCGTTTAAATAATAACATTTACTTTGTTGTTTTTTTGTTTTTTTTTCTTTAAACCTCCAGACCAAGGCAGCCTTCTGGTCTGAGGTCGAGAAAATTTGATATTATGGCCTTCCTCCAAGATACTGCATGGCTGACTGGCCCGCTTTCTCCAAAAAGTTGCCAACCCTTAATCTATTCGGTTCTCATATTGCGTCATTATTGCTGTCTTATGTCTTGTGGGACTATAACAACTTTGACACAGGGTCATTTTCAATAAGTACAGATATATTAGGTTGGTGCAAAAATAATTTCGTTTTCTCACATAGTAACATATGTTAGAAAACGAAATTATTTTTGCACCAACCTAATAAAATGAAATCACTGTTTGCGGAAAAGCATTATGATAGATGTTTTTCTTTCGTGTTATTTACATTTCAACAAATATATTCACGTACATATGCGTAGGTAAGTTAATTAAGCTGTAGCCTAATGGCAAATATTTTATCAACATATCTTCGTTTGTCAATGCACTTAATCCAAAGTTTCTCCATTAATCACATAGATTGAATATGAATATTATACAGCGAAGATGTAAAATCCAAATTCAGCTAATAACTTTATCAGGCTTACTGATCCACCCTCATAGAGTTTAATTCGTGTTAACATCTGTTCACTTTTTTTTTTATTAAAGAATCATAAAGATTAATGGGGGGGGACAATGAGATAAGAAACACACACACACAGACACACATGCGCACACACTAATTACGTAATCAGATGACGAGTGGAAGAGACAGGTTTGTGTGGGTAATTCGTCTTTGAAAAAGTTATCCTTAAAAGAAAGTCACCTCGGTTGGTCTGGTTGCGAGCTCGAATCTATCGTCAGCCACTTACCTGTTTCTGTTGTTCAATAAAATGCATCCATTCAAACTCGAACATCTTTTCAATGATTGGTTCACCGAAATATTTCGAAGCGGAAAGAACGAGTTTCTGCAACGAGAGAAAAAAAAACGCACACACACAAATTTATAACAAGAAATTCTTCAAACAACTGAAACTTAAAAACTTACGATAAAGTATTGAGTTATCAAATATATGTTGGGAATACTTGGTAGTCAGTGGCCTTCTAAAGCAAATAATTAAAGAGAAGTCAGAAGAACGTAAATTATATAATTTTTTTTTTATATTCTAGAAAGAGAACATGCCAAAAAATATAGAAATATGATACATATCTTCTTTCCAACCCTTAAAAGGAAAACTAGAGCCGGAATTTTGAGTAAAGAGAGTTGTCTTTACTCACAAGTCCTGCATGCCATGTTGCAAAAAGTTGTCTACCCACGAGTCACAAACGCATCTGTTATCTGTAAATATAGGGCTCTGTTGATTGGCGAAAGAATAAGTTATCCCAGCAAAGGTTTTGATGTCTCTCAGCTGATTTTAATTGAAAGAAACTGGGTCCTCCAATAATGGTACAAGTATTTAAAAATTCAGAAAATGAAAACAAGATATAAAGATATAACGATGTAAGAACAATTTTAAACTTGACATTTGTAAATATCAGACCAATGGCTCTGTGAAAAGTCAGGGATCGATTTTACACTAGATCAATATTATGAACAGGACCCCCTTCTAAATCGATAAAAAAAAGTAATATTCTTTGGTTCTGTAACTGTCGTGACTTGAGAACGGTCTAATGAATGTTATTGTATTAAAATTATTCCCTCAAATAATTTTCCTTATTTTTTGCGAGTGGAACAGTTTACTTAAGTAGAGTCCAGGAGCCATTCAACTCACTAAAATGTAGCAAAAATTTAGAAAAAGTTCAAGTTATTTACATTTTTTTACAACGCGGTTTATTTTATGTAAAGCTGTATGTAATTTGATGCTTTTTCTTTTTCGATTACTTTTTCCTGTTGACCAGTCATTATTTAAAATGTTCATGGAGATGTCTGGTACAGAAAAAAGTTCATGTGTTTTAGTAAATGACATTACTCAGTTTAGAGAAGAAAATAAGTATATGTGTATTGAGTTAAAGGAGCTGACATATAATTTAAGTTATCGACGATTTTTTTAATCACTAGCCGCTTCGATTATCTCTTTGGGGAAAAGGGGATTGCTTGGTGTAGATTTATGTAAATGAGCTTTTTTTTTAATTAATTGATCACCACCTATGGCAAAGGTTCATACTAATCTGCTTTCAGGAATTACAAAGGCTTTTTTTTTTTAATTTACTCAGACTAACAGTGATTTATACATACTGATCCATTTTGTTTTTACCTACAGATCCATTTTCTACTACGCCCGCAAAATTCTAATTTTATTTCATAAACCTTTTTTTTCCTGGAGCCTACCATTTACCTTGATTCTTTTTCTTAAGTATCTTTTTTTTTTTTTACATATCTCTGAATTTTTTACAGGCTATCTATCGATTTTATTTTCATACCAGTTTTCCTCGCACGTATGTAATAATTTAGTAAAATAAAATAAAATCAATTCATTCATTAAACAAAAAATTCAACATCTACCAAGTGTTCAAGAAATAGTAACATTTCCAAAACATAAACAATGATCTGGAATTAGAATTAAAGCAATGATGGCATTTGTTTTTAATTGGTATCACCTCAAGCAAGGCAGTAAAGCCACTAAGACACAAGTAGTTATGTGAAAGAATTAGGAACAGAAACATTAATAATAAGCGGGAAGAGAAAAGAGTAATCAGGAGGACAGTAGATAGTGATTGACATTGCATTTAAATTTTTACAGAAAAGTTGGCTGGAAAGCATGCAGCCGGAAGGGAGTTCCACAAGCGAGGAGTGCGAGAAAAGAAACTGTTAGCATAATTTACGGTTCCATCTAGCCAACTTGACGCCTGTCTAGTACTGAGCTTAAATTCAAAAAGTTTATGTACCAAAGCCAAAGGCTTAACCGAACAATTACTGTGGAAGTATTTGTAGAAAAGACAACCTTGGGGCAGTGGGTAAGTAACTGAAGCTGAGCTGAGCCGAGCCGCCAGATCAGGACCAATAATATTGCTGATTTTAATTATTAATTTTACTGCACGTATATTTATTACTGATCTAGAGTCCTGTAGTTATAGCAGGTTTTAACTGGTCCTCAAAAGAACTAACACCAATACAAACATTGTGTAGATTAACCAATTTTTCAAATGAACATAGCCTTTTTTTGTCTGACGGGAAATGCAACGTTTCATCCAGTGGATTTGATCCTATCAGAAAGAGAAAGAGAGGGGGGAGTTAACAATTGTAAACATGTATGCGCTTGTGTACGATGTCTTCCTCTCCTTTCTTTCTGTTACGCAGTCATAACATTTTGAAAAGAATAATGGGACGTGTTCAGAGAAAGTGGATAGGTAGAAATGGAATGGATTACGTGTGCGATTAAGTTATTAATAATTTATATTTTCAATAAACAATTGTGAAAAGTTTTTAATTTACTAACCTTGGCGCAAAATTGGGCCTTTTTGAAAGTGTTAGAATCAATAAGACCGTATATATGAATTATAACCGGATCCGCCATGGTGTTAGCTGAAATGTGTTTACCTTAGATACGGTAAGGGAGGTTACTGTGTTTGCTTATATTATGTTTACATAAATGCTCGCCCTTCAAATGAAGCAAACCACATCAGGTTTTTATTAAAACGAACTTCATGTTATTGTTGCTTATTTTATTTTATTTTTTATCGCTATTTTTAATATCTTATTTACCATCTTGATAAAGGTCATCCTTTTTACTTTCAGGCAATTTATTTAAAATTTTTGACAGCATTCTTATAAATGATAAATGTCTAAAAACAGTAAGGTGGCTATTTTTAGAGAAGCAAATTCAGACTTAATCCAGACTTTATTCAGTATACAACTTAAAAGATTCCAAAAAATTATGTAGTGGAAACTATTATAACATTTAATAAGATTATTATTAATTGGGGCCCAAAACTAAGGTGACTAAATTTTCAAACAAATGCATTTTATTAACTACTAATGCTGACAAATATATTTACTTCCTTAAAGTAGGCACGGTGGAGTAATGTATAATAATGGCTTGGATTGATAATAGCAGGACAAACTGGGTTCTATAGCCTTGGATGGCAACTGGTCTAGGAGAAGGACAACTTAGAATTCAAAACCTGCGGAAGGTCGTTTGGGGACCTTGTGGCACGTAGTGCACCAGGTCTCTTTATTCGACTTCGGCCCTTCAAAAAGTGTTGATGGTTCTGCACAAAACCTTCACCACTATAATCAAATCACATGTGCTGGTATCTGACAGTCGGTTCCTAGGAACTGAGCTGCTTGACCCTCATCCGCCGAATACGACGAGAGAGTCGAATATATATTATTATTATTATTATTATTATTATTATTACTGTTATTATTATTTATTCGAAAATTATAAATATGTTATAAAATCACTACAAAAATACCCATTTTGGTTTAACACTTCTGGTGTCTTATCAAGTGATGGTGTTGAATGTAGAATAAAGAGTTTTAAAAGGTTCAAATCCATCAAACACCCCCTGCTATGGGAAACGCTGTTACATAAGCTGCAATGACCAATCAAAATACAAGTATATGAGAATTCAAAAAACTTGACAACGAACTAAGGTTATAATAATTATTTATGCTTTAATGTAGGGGTTAGACTAAAATAGAATTTATTCTAACTAATAAATATTAAATTATATGATAAAATTTGAAATTAAAAATTACTCGTTTTAAAATTTAAATTCAATCTATATTAAGTTTAAAAGTATAAAATTACTGAGGAAAAAAGAAAAAATACATATGTTATTCTATTTATTTATTTTTTTATTGAAATTAAGTTGGAATAAACGTTAAAATCAAATGTTGCTCTGAACTTCATGACAACATGGATACATTTTTGAAGCATAAACAAAGGCAGGGGAGGATGAAATCTTGCAAAAGAAAATACATACACAACCAGATTATAATACATAAACACGCAGACGTATTTAGATATATACACACACAAAAAAGCGACGAGACAAAAAATACATCTCAAGTTACTTGCAACTCCCAGGTAGTTACCTGGGGTGCCATCAAGGCCGATCGTGCCAGCGTGCCACCATGTAATGTGTTTGGGATCTTCCAAAAAACTAAGGTTTATAAAAACATACTTGTGGTAATGTCTCAAGACAGATTAAATTCTTTGGCTATTTTGTCAATAGAAAATGATCTCGTAAAAAAGATAGATGTAGAAAGTGTAGATCTCAAGGCTAAAAAAAGGTTTTTGGTAGGATAATGGTTGATTTCTTTAGTTTGTATTAAGTTGTATTGTAATAAACTCGTTATTTTACAATTTTAGATTTCACTATAGATATATAGAGAGAGAGAGGGGGGGAGAGGAAAGATAGCGAGAGAGAATTAATGCAAATATAAAATTTGTCACTTAGTAGCTAATGGATGTTATCTTCAGCATCCCGACTCCAGAGTTATGTAGGTGGTCCCTCCAGAAATCACACCGTTCATTCGTCAGTGATAGCAGCAATTGACTGTTTATGTCTCGGTTGCACTTTTCGTTGATGCAAGATTTTTTTGTTTCTTTTCATTGTCTGTGCGCTGGCGCACTCATGCGTCCGTCTGTGTGCATATGTGCGTATGTGTAGAATGTCGTGGTTATTTCTCCTTTTCGTCGTTATTGTTGTTCACTCACTGTTTATTGTTTTGTTGTTGTTGTTTTTTTTTTTTTTTTTTTGTTTTTTTTTTTTTACTTTTGTTGATCTTTCCTTTCAGTTGCAGGGGTTTCGACATCCGGTTTTTCAAACATTCATTGTCCTTGGTTAAGTCTTGAGCGTTCTAGTGTTTTTTGAGTTAGAAAAATTGTATTTCATTTTTTGCATAAATATTGTTTTTAATACATAAAAGAAATTATAATAAACACTCACACACAGGCACGCACTCATTCACACACGCACACAAAAAAAAAACTCGCACACTCGCACACGCACGCACGTACATATGTATTTTAAATAGAGTTTAGGTAGTAAATTAAATATTTACTTATTTAATTTCTGTCTACTAGCTAGTAGTTTTTTTTTCTCTTTCCTTTGGTGTTATCTTAAATATTGAGGTATCAATTATGTAAGGTTGGAATTGTAGTTGTTTTTGCATATATATATATATATACAAAAAAAGACACATATACATACACGTATATACGCGTATATAATATTTGTTCGTTTATTTTATTTTGTTTTTATCTTTATTTACCTTTTGTTTTTTATTTTATGTTTATACCATATTTTATTTATCTTAAATTTATATTATATTTACTATTTATTTTTTATTTCACATATTTTTTTTAATTAGTGCTTCGATGGCAAAATGAGTATTTATATGCCTACACTTAACCATTAATTCAGTTTTCTTGTTTAAGAGTTTATTTTGGTTTCTAAATGTACTTATTGCTAATTTTTCTTCTAAGCAGAGGTTACAGTTTTAGCTGTTAATACAGTATGGAGCTACCTTTTTATAATTTCACATTTGATTTTGGTTGGGATATTGTTTTCTTTTTGGCTCAATATGTATTTTGATGGCGCTGTAATATTTATGTATTGTTTTCTCTCAAAGGATTTCTTGCGGTTTTAATATCTTTCTTTTAAGTATTTTGCTGTAGCACCTATATATTTTTTGTCTGCGTTAATGTTATTAATCACGATAGCTTTGTATATTATGTTATAGGTTAAACCTTTATTATTAAGTGGGCAATTTTCTTTGTTTCTGTAATTATATTTGATGTTATTTTGCTGGGTGTTATTGTTGTTGTAATTGTTATTGGTTTTTATTGTGCTTAGTCAGTATTTTCTCAATGTTATCTATGCAGATGTAACTAATTTTGATTATATTTTTATTGATAATTTCTTGTTTTAGAGAAGTGTTTTTGTATATTTAGAAAAGAAATATTGTTTTAGGTGGGATTGAACGAAATTATATTTCGTTTTCTGTTGTTTTTTTGTTTTTTGTTCTTATTGTTTTCGTTTTTATATTCTAGTTTGTTTGAATATTCTCTGTTAGGGCTGATTCGTATGTTTTTTTTTTTTTCACTGAATAGTTTTGATTTGCTAGAATTTGTTGAAAATATTTTATTTAGGGGTATTGGTTTGAGTTTTGTAGAGTGTGGTTGGAATTTTTGTTAATATATACTGGGGTGTTATCTAGTTTTCTGTATGTTCCATTGAAGGTTATATGTAGGAAATTTATAGTAAATATATATATATAGTTGGATTGATGTGAATTTTTGACATTGGGTTTCACTCTTTTGCGATCGTCAGACAAACTGATTCAGTTTGTCTGACGATCGCAAAAGCGTGAAACCCAGGGACACAAACTCACATCAATCCAACTAAATATGTTAGCTCTATCTCTGATATTGAGCGCTTTCCAATAAGTACCGCGCATATATAATATATAAATAATATATATAATAAATTGCATTATATATATATCTTTTACATATATATATATATATATATATATATATATATATATATATATATCAACTCCCATAATAACCATATTTTAAGAAATTTCTATGGGATAAACAAAAAACCTGGTATTGAACCCTCCTGTAATTGTAGATATAAAGAACATTGTCCAGTAGAGTGCAAATGCAGATCTACTAGAGTTATATATCAAGCAACCATTTTCCAACCAAAGAAAATATGTAAAATTATAATGTTTACATTGGAATTACTGCGGGGAAGGGAAACAGATTTTCTACCCATAGGCACTCTTTTACCAACCCCAAAATTAAAACACCAGGCAGCTCTTTCAAAGACATTTTGGAAAATGAAGGAGAAAGGTTTGAACCCACAAATAGATTGGAAGATTATAGGTTCCGCACATACTCCTAATAGTCCTAGAGATAGGTGCAATATATGTTTAGAAGAAAAAATTACAATAATAAAATACAGTAATCAAAACCAACTATTGAATCAAAGGAATGAATTTGTATTAAAATGTTGACATAAAAACAAATTTAAATTGCTACAATATAGATTTTACTTTATTAGCTACTATATTTCTCTAATTCTTCAAATGTCAAATGTATAATTAATTCTAATTTCTATATTTCCATTTTTACACCATATTAATTATATCTTATAAATGTCCACTGTTCTAAGAGCTCTCTTTCTTTTTATCACTTTTACTCTCTTTCCTTTTATCACTTATATCTCATCTATATATTTTAGAGTAGTTTTTAAATATAACTTTGTATTTTTAAGTATAACTTTGTATTTTTAAGTATAACTTTATATTTTTAAGTATAACTTTATATTTTCAAATATAATTTGTTTTTGATTTAACTTATCTTTAAAGTTAATTTTTTTATTTATTTTTATTTCTAAATTTATAATTTATTTTATCCTATTATATTTTTAATTCTAAATATTTTTATTCTTCAAAATAATTTTATATCAAATATATTTTTGAATAAAATTTTACTTAAATGTAATACAAACTAACTAAATATGACACTTTTAATTTATTTAAATATATCTAATTTTTAAATATAACTTGTCTTTGGAAGAGTATTTTTAAGTATGATTTTGTATTTTTAAGTATGATTTTGTATTTTTAAGTATGATTTTGTATTTTTAAGTATGATTTTGTATTTTTAAGTATGATTTTGTATTTTTAAACATGACTTTATCTATATAATTTAACTTTTTTACAAAAATAACCTTTTTGTTCATCTCTTTGTTTCAAGTTAACATTTCATTCTTCCTATAATCCCAATTTAATGTCATAAGGTTAATATCCGGGTTTAATTTTATAAAACCTCTTCCCTTTAAGATTAATATGTTCTACCCTTCCCTGAGCACTGTCTCTTGTTTTTCGTCTGATTTGAAATGGAGAAATTCTGTATTAGTTTTTCGACTTTTTTTTTTTTTTGTAGCTGTCAGAGGTAAATTTCTAATTCCAAAGACGAATTTTTCGTCGGTTGAAATAAACCTATTCCCATATGAGGTAAACTTGTATTTTATTGTGTATTAATTATTTGCTCTCTAATAATAAATACATTGGATCAGTTTTAATATTTTATATTTATATTACACTTGGATTATATACCAACGGATTTATTACCTTTACTATATATATATATATATATATATATATATATATATATATATATATATATATATAACATTTACCGGCCTGTACGTACAAGAACTTTCTTCATAGAAAATATGCGACCTCTGTTAACACTGTTTATTATAAACAGAGCATTTACTTAAACATTTGTGTCTATATAAATAAAGTATAACAATAAAATATATTAACAATAAAATATATTAAAATAATTATCGGACTTTGTCCATTTCGCTATATATATATATATATATATATATATATATATATATATATATTACGAAAATACATATATATTTTTATATTACGTAATATATATTAACAACGAACGAACAGTATATATATTTCCCAATACCACCTTTCCTAACAGTATTACTACACTCCCAAGCCAACTTACACAACTATATCAAGAAATCAAAAGAAAATCGTTGAATCAGTCAACACAACAATAAAAACAATGTTTCTAAGCGTGAAAATACTTGACGTAATTTTCAGTTGACAATATGAATACAATAGTTTTTTCTAAATTCTTCTAGTTGCTAAGGGCATTTTGTCCGTTGTTAGTAGTTACTTTGTTTTCAATAAATTCATGTCGTTTTTGCTTTGAAAAAGTTCACATTGCCTCGGTTAATAATATAGTTTTCCTATTGTCTTTTACCTTTTTAAATAAACTGTACACTAATTCAGTTTGATATTGAAAATGATTATCAATCAATATCTAAAGAACTGTTCATGAATGCGTTGGACTTTGCTACCCAGTCTACGGATATTACAGAAGAAGAAAAGAGCATTATTATAAATGCAAAAAAATCGGTACTGATGCATAAAGGTGAGCAATGGATAAAAAATTCTTATGGCCGCTTTGATATCACAATGGGATCACTAGACTCAGCTGAGTCTTCTGCCCTTATAGGTCTTTTAATATTATACAATCTCACGGCGTACCGTGAAATTAATATAAGTAACATTGGTTTATACAGAAACGATGGACTTATGGTTATAAAGAACTCTACTATCTTTAAAATCGATAAAATTAGAAAGATATTATATAAAGAATTTAAAAGCCTGAACTTAAAAATTACGGTAAGCACTAAATTAAAAAAAGTTAACTTCATGAAAAATGTATACATACCTTATAAAAAAACAATACCAATCCTTTATATATACACCCTAAATCTAATCATCCCACATCTATAATTAAGCATATACCTTTATCTATCGAAAAAAGAATAAGTATTAGGTTGGTGAAAAAATAATGTCGTTTTCTCACATATGCTACTATGTGAGAAAACGACATTATTTTTGCACCAACCTAATACAAATTCATCAAATGACAAGATTTTCTATGAACTTATTAATTTCTATAATAAAGCTCGAAAAAGATAGTGACTACAAAAGTCCAAAACTAACTTATATAAAAAAGGAAAATGGAAAGCATAGAAAAACAGAAGTAGAAAAATAATTTGGTATACACCCCCATACAACCAAATGGTAAAGAACAAATTAGGACAAAAATTCCTTGCATTAACCGTTAAAGCACTTTCCTAGAGATAGTAAACTATTTTCAATAAAAATACACTAAAATTAAGTTACAGCTGTACTGAAAACTTAGAGAAAATTATTAAGAAACATAATGCTAATATCTTCAATAAACACTTAGACCAAAACCAAAGAAATTTAGACAATATAAAAATAAAAATAAAAAGAGATGAAGATAAACAAAAATTATGTAACTGTAGAAATCCTCATAACTGTCCTTTACAAAATAAATGTCGCACGGAATCATTAGTATACCAATGCAATATCTCATCTATTGAGAATCCCGAAAACATAAAAATCTATATAGGTTGCACAAGCCATGATTTCAAAAAGAGATTC
>OZ010602.1:62912498-63029998 GCA_963932145.1 Acanthosepion lycidas | reverse complement strand
AACGCTTAGAAGAACTACATAAAACTGTAAAAAAACGAGGCTACCCTACAACACTAATAAGCAAAGGTTTTGACATCATTATAGAAGGAAACTGCTACACTTTTGAAAACCCCAAAACAACATTCATAATAAATAAAAACTTAAACTGCAACTCCAAAAATGCGATTTATGTACTTAAATGCACAAAATGCAAGAAGTCATATATAGGTATCAGCCAACAACTGAACAATAGGGTCTCCCTGCACAAAAGCAACATAAAATTACCAGACAACAGAAAACTTTTTTGTATCACAACACATTTTCAAATGTAACCAGGGTAAATTTAATATAATGCCAATATATCAAACAGACAATTATTCTTACCTACAAACACAATAAAAAAAACTTCATAAACAAATTTAAACCGAAACTAAATAGATCATAACCCCACACGCAAAAGCACACAACATGCACACAAAGTGACCAAATATGGTGATCAAATCACTCGCATGCATGAACGCACACTCACATGCGGGTATCTGTGGGCCCGAAAATATATATATATATACAGATATATATATACGCATGTTGACAAAATCAGGGGAACTATTCACGGGCACTCTCACAAACCCCACACAACTTAGGAAGTATATGTGTATGTATGTACGTATATATGTGTGTATATCTGTGTGTGTGTGTGTGTGTGTACTGGTTCCATGTAACTTGGGAAGTATGTGTGTATATGTGTGTGTATGTATGTGTGTGTATGTACTGATTCCTTGTGGTGGGACGGTGTGTGTGTGTGTGCATGTATGTATACAAATATGTTTTACTAATTCCTCGTAGTGAGACACTGTATGTATGGAGGGGGAATATACACACGCATATATACACGGATGCTGACAGAAACACACGAAAATGGAAACAGATCTAAGAACACACAGAGGTCATTAAAACATTAAAAGATAAAATACCGATAAGTAATTCATCATTTCTTTTGGACCAACCTTAATTGTTTTATGACCCTTCGCGCACAACTCTTCACTGCCAATTCCAGAAAGACATTCAGATTACTAACACAAAAACAGAATATCTCATATGAAGAATATTTAACATCGAAAAATATAAAGGAAAAAAATTAATTATTTTTAATGATATGTGGAAATCTCCGCTTTTTAACTGAAGACAGTCACGAGACCAGAAACCCGTGTAGTAAAATTATGGAAAATAAATAAAATCCACATTAGAACTAAAAACGTTTGCGGTACCTCCCTTCTCTTCTTTTTAATATACACACTTTTCTCTTGTTGGAACCACTATAACGTCTTTCTTTTATATTTATACATATATATATTTATATATATATATATATATATATATATATATATAATATATATTTATACATATATATTTGCATATAAATATATAAACATATCTATATATATATATATTTATGCATATTCATCTATATATATATATATATATATATATATTTATATCTATTCATATATATATATATATATATATATATATATATATAAATATAAATAAAAAGAAAGAACAGTAAGATATATAATCCGGTGTTCTTATAGATATTTTTATTTTTACAACCATGGTTAGAACTGTGTAGCGGAAAAACCATATTTTAAATCAATTTATATATATATATATATATATATATATAATATATATTAATTTTATATATATATATATATATATATATATATATAAATCAACCATTCACCCTTGCATGGAGTATTGCTGTCATATATGGTCTGGAGCTCCTTCTAATTGTCTCATGGTCCTTGATAAAATCCAAAGACGGATATGCAACGTTATTGGCCATGATCTGGCATCTCATCTGCAGCCGCTCTCTCACAGAAGTACCATTGCCTCCCTCTGTCTTTTTTTACAAATACTTTCATGGTAACTGCTCCGATGAGCTGCTTTTGATGGTTCCCAGACTTCATGAATGTAAGCATTCAACTAGGCTGGCATCTCACTTTCACCCTTTCACTGTCGAAACTGTTAAATGTAGCCATCTCTTCTACTCCAATAGCTTCATGTCTCGCACTTCTCGCCTGTGAAACTCCCTCCCTATTCAACTATTCAAATGTAACATCAATTAACATCTCCAGATGCCCTGATCTATCCCCTAACCGTCTCTTCGTCCTTTCCTCTATCACTCCTACTCTGAAACCCTTTGCATGCTAGCGGCTTCCCGCCTTGCTTGGGGTTGAATGCTTAAAAAAAAAAATATTCATATATGTATATATAGCAAAATATAGTTTTAAAGTGTGCTACATTTATTTGATAAAGTGCTCAATATCAGAGATCGAGTGTATGTAAATATAAATATAAAAGTGAACATTGAAGTCAACACTCAGAGGTGACAGGCAGTGATTGCATCTAGCATGAACAGCCTGTGTTGACTTCAATGTTCACTTTATATATATATATATATATATATATATATATATATATATATATATATATATATAATATTAGTGGTAAATATATACATATATATGCAAAATCCACAGGTGCATATACACACATGTATATTTTTTGAATAAAAAGTTCCGAGAGGATAGAATCCAGGTAGAACTCAATGTCCAGGACAGAGTAAGGATATAATAAAAAGGCTTAAACACTAATATCCCATGGTCATAATTTATTCCATTGGAATTGCAAATACGATCCAATTCATCAGACCTACAAATTTAAAAAGAAAACAGAAAAGAACAACTCCGGAAATAAAAATAGAATTTAGAGAGTGTGTAAGTATGAGAGTGTGGGACGAATGTTAGAGCTAAAGAGAGGGGTAACGTACTAGAGAAGGTGGGAGATTAAAACTTAACAAAGAGGGGTTTTTTTTTGGGGGGGGTTAACTAGAGGTGAGTGGAAGGAGGAAATATGATTTCTTTACATGCCTCTCTCGACCACTACATTGTGTTATACCCCTGAACAAACTCTCAATTTCCCATGACTAATATATGATACCCCAGAATGAGCAAACAATCAAACCATGTAAATCACAAGAAATAAAAACTCATTCACTAATCTCAACCACATCTTTCATTTTTTTTTCACTTCCATTTTTTATTCTTGCCATTGTTACAATATCAAATGTCATTTTTGTGATTTATTTATTTATGCCATTGTTTCTAGAAGTATAATTGTTTAAGTTTACAAAGGTAGCATTATAGTTAACTAATTATTTATCATTTATCTATTTAAAATTTAACACCATTGATCCCAGTATAGAAAATGTCTATCATTCTCATCTTGTCCAACTAATAACAGCAAGTGTCTTCTCAGTTTTATTTTTTTTTTTTATCAACGTGTCTTCTCATTTTTCAATCAAATAATAAATTTCTAGACTTCAGCTATTAATATTTATTTTTAAACTGTATAAGGATTTATTGGAATTTTGTTAGATTAAGTTTTTTTCATCATGATATGTAATTTTCCTCTGACTAATTTCTTCATCTGTTTTCTTCTCCATTAATTCTCAGCCATATACCCACCTAGTCTTCCTCGAAATGTTTATGTTACTGAATCCTATTTTAGGAATGCATACACATGTTTCTTTATCTTTACAAGTTAACAGGCTATTGTCAAAATACCTAATTCAAAACACAATACCATATGCTACATATTTCTATTTCAGCAACATAACTTTATGCTTGTATATAGGGTTTCATTTTAAATTATGAGACTGCAAATTATTTTCAAGCAAGATCTCTCAAAACCATTCAAATTTCTGGTATGACAAAAGCGTTTATTATGCTTGTTACCACATTTAAATTTTTTTAACCTATTCACTAAATTTCCTAACTCATCCTAACATTTTTATTTTTACTTTTTTATGATTCTGTGTGCTTCAGGCCACATAAGAAATAAAATACATTATAATTCACAATTTTCAATGAATACTGTATCTTATAAAAGTGCCATTCAAAAGAAACATTCCTGGTGGTTTATAGACTACTGTCATTATCTTACTGCTTGTGCTATCCCATTTCCCAGTATTCAATGTCATTCTGCTTCTTATTGTCCTATTTTACTTCATTTCTAATAACCCATAACATGGATATAGTTTTATTTTTAATAGCTAAAAATTAAGAGATTTGAATTAACCTATTAATTGTAAACAATTATATTATTAGAAATGTTTATAGAAATTGACATGTCTAATATAAAGTTTCAAGTAATAATAATTATTATCCACAATTTGCAGAAGAAAAGTAAATATAAGCATATTTACTTTGAAAAGCTCCCATAAAATTTCAATAGTTGTTGAGGTTTTGGATTTTGAGATGCTTTGCTTTTCCCTTCGTCTCTTTTTGAGAAAAGTAATCATTTTGTGTAGATGAGCTAAATACCTAGAACGTGGTTTGCTACATATATCATTGCCACTACTGTTGAAATTCATTACCAATTACCTAACTATGCTCACATCCACTGTTTGATCTCCATGAATATTCAGCATGTGTCAGTTAATGTCAGTAGGCACAGATTTTTATGCATGGATGAATTTAATGGCACATTAATAAAGTTTCATGTCAGATGGCATTTTGCCAGATTGTCACACAGATGATATCTGTAAGAAGGCAAAAATGAATTATGGATTGTTGGCTGGAAGATTCAGCCTCTACAGCCAATACTTCCAAAATCCGCCTCTGACTCATGGCTAACATAATAAAAGAGGAGGCATTGCTTTCAGAGCAAACCCTGTACAGTGACTCATTAAAAATAATCTACAATGTGATTTCATTGATGAGCAAAACGCTATTTGGGGTGAATTGAGAGTTACTTCCCTTACAATTACTTTCTACAAATGTGACTTACCCAAAAGGAGAGTTCCTTTAATATTGTATGGCAGCACACAGGTGTTAAGCCAGGACAAACAGCTTAAAAATACGCACGCACGACACGCCGAGGCAGTTTAATCGGTAAATATTGTCATTTGATGTTCATTCTTAACCTTCATATATGAATAATAATTTACCTGTTCAATATTTACGCTTCAAAAATGAGACTGGACTTGCTTTTTTCTATACTGTTTTGCTTTTTTTGAGTCTGTGTGTTTGATCTTGATACCGATTTTTCATTTTTAAAATAAATACCAGATTTTATTTTTATTTGTTTAAATGTTGATTTGTTTGCAGTTTCTGTCATTGTGCCGAAAAACCTAATCTCTACTAGTTACAATTAACGTAATCTTTATTTCACGTTGTTTTCTTTTCTTTGAGTGATCGTGTAAGTAAGTGAATTATTTTCCCCCTCACTCTTAGTCTTCTTACTACAGTACACAATGTTTCAAACTTCAACAATGAACATCGTCAGTAGATACTTTTTATTTTCTCTTACACTTTGCAATTTTAATTTTTTCTCCAAAAATTACCTTTCGATTACTATTACGATTACCATAAAAGACTTTTCTCAAAATAATTTATCAAATGAAATAAATTAGCATTTTTGATTTGTTTTTAACGCGTTCTTAAAACAAAGTTATCCTATGTTTATTATTGGAACGAATAAATGCAAATCGATTCCATTTTTTTTCTTCTGGATTCAAACTTGTTTTATTTAAAATTTAAACACTATTTTTTTTTTTAACTGTGCATATTCTTATTTTTCGTTAAACACTTTGAATGCTAGCACATGATCAGTCCTTAATCAACTGCCACAGACAATTAAAGGGTCGTTAATACCAGTTTAAATAAACAACGCTGTAACAAATTAAAACCTCACTCAGCAGAAAATTTTCTGTCTCCAGCTATTTTTATTTGATATGCCAAAAAACACAAACAAAAAGTACGTTACTTATTGTTAAACTTTCTTTTGATTTATTATTGTTACATTGTTTTAATTATTTTATTTAATTTACAGATCTTTTAAAACTCAAAATTGATGATCACATCAGCAATAATAGTATAAAATTTTTGTTTCTTTCGACTGAAACCAAATCTACTTCACCTTTTCAGGAAAAGAAAACTCATTTCCAGCCAGCAATTATGAGCAATCCATTCAAATTCTTGAAATAGGAAAATAATTTGCAAGAATTTTAGTTTAATTGAGAGTTAATTTTTATGGACAGAATCAAATTCAATCATTTTCAACTTGTAAGCCCACCTCGGTTATTTTTTTTTTTTTTTTTTTTTTTTAAATCGAATTTATATTTTTTTCGTTGTTACGCTGTTCCGAAAAAGTCTAGAATCGTGGCGGGGTGGGGGGCATTAAAGAGGGGCCATAATTCGGATGCGCATAAATGAAAGTAATTTTATTAATATTAATAATACTCTAAAAAATGGATCTTTGGGGGAATTGAAAGAAATTCTGAATAATTTAATTACTTTGTAGAATTTTTTCCCGATAGATTGATAAGCATTCTAGAGGCAGTCATCCCTATTGAAGATTTTACGATCATTAGTGATAGTTGGTCCTCCTATAATTGGCTAAAAAAATGATCTAAGAATCTAGGATACAATCACAGTTATATTTTTAAATTATTATTTAAAATGTTTATTATAAATACTAATAATTTATTAATTCATGGAAATAATTTTATTTTTGTTTATTTACATGAATTTTAGTTCATACTCAAACAATAGAGAATAGCTGGCTTCAAAGCGTTTTTTTTTTCTCAAAGAAAACAAACCCAAAAAACATCCGCATGAGAATCTGACTGCTGAATATATTTCGAAAAAATTTTTTAAAATGTATTTGAAAATGTAAAAACAATAAACGATATATATAAATTTTAAGTAACCCGCGAATTAAGGCTCTGATTCTAGGCTTTTTTTTAGCCACTGTGTTTTTAAGAAGAGTAAATTTCGTAATTTTTGACTAACAACGTTAAAAATTTTAACGATTTATTTTCTAAAGTACACCATTTCAGTTGCTCATGAGAATGAAAATAGTTGTTTAATGCCAAAAATATGCTTTTCAAGATCTTGCTTTCTAGGTGATTTAAAAAAAAAAAAAAAAAAAAAAAAAAAACTTGTAATGTAACTATGTAACATTTTAAAATTCTTCTCTAAAGAGCACCTAAGAGATACAAAACTGAAATAATTATATAAAAATTTGTCCTTATGTATTGAAAAGGTTAACATTGCATGTGAACTTTTAATTTTATAATATTGTCACTTGTAGTTTTTGTTCTTAAATGTAGAACCAAAAACCCAGTTAGTAGTAATTTTGATTTTTGAGTTTTGTTTTTATTTGGTTTTTAAAATTGTTTCAAAACGTAACAGCAAACATCTGACTTGTTAAAACTAATAATGTTTAATAATGAAAACACAACAAACACAAGAGTATTACTATTACTATTACTACTTGGTAGTCAACACTACAATGTGTGAAGTAAGAAGAGATGATGACAGAAAGACTTAGAGATGAGAACTGCCTAATCATGACACAGCTTTGGTAACCTAATTGGTTAAGGGGTCATCCATGAAAGACAAGCTCCTAAGGTAAGGGAAGACTTTTCAAGTCTCATGTAAAGCTACCATTTTATTAAGAATTAATAGTTGAAGAATGGATTGATTCAAAAGATTTGTGAGGCCCCTCCAAATCCTGCATTCTCATGCATAGAGAAAAATGGAAGAGTGTTAAATTAAACAATTTGAGTAAAACCGAGAATGACAGGTGTTTAAAATTATTGAAGGGGTGTTTAGAGTCTACATTGTGTTATGTCAGTGTGTGTAAGAAAGGCCTATGACAGTGTAAAAATATTATAGATTTTGGTTAGAGGGCCACTAGATTTTAAGGCCCTAGGCTTCAGCCTGTTTAGTCTATAGGTAAATCTGGCACTACTCTCTGGTTTAGATTTTGATTCTGAACCATAATTACTTGTCTTACATACAAATAATGTAGTAGTAAACCTTATTGCTGGAAATAGGTTGTAATTTTTTAAGGCTCAGTATTAAATTTTAGTTAAAAGTATATTAATCTTAAAATGCCATCTACATAAGTAGAGTTTTTTTTAGCCTAAGTTATCTACCAAGCATATTTCTATATCATTACTAATCAAAATAAAATCTACATACATATCCTTCAAACGATGTTTCCTGTAAGTTTCCTTATTTACTTTCACCTTCTGGAAGATTCATTTAAGGTATCTTCTCAATGTCTCTATATTAAGATATTAAAGAAATCTTAAACTAGTTTTCTACATTAAACATTTGATATCTATTTAGAAAATGTAAGTGCACTTTAGCAATAGTATTAGCTGCTACAGATAAATACTTCTATAAATATTGAAATGAGAATCCTTATGCTAATATCTATTAATATAACCTATATGCTATTTTGTTTATTATATTATTTTGTTGCCAAAATTAAAAACAACTGAATGTGTGCAATGTTGAACATATGGTTTAATTTATAATTATTTATTCCTTGATATTTGGTATGTATCAGATTTATGCAAAAAGTAAGACAAGATTAAATCTATATAAATTTATCAGATTTTTCCATAGCTAAATAAAATTTTTTTTTTTCTTTTTTGGATCTTTTCTGTCAGTTCATCCCAAATTAAAAAGAATCTATATTTATTAAAATTCACACCAAATTCTCCCAGAGTGAGGCTCTTCCATTGTATTTCAGTTGTATTGACCTTTGTGATTGCCCCAAATGTTGATGATTAGGATGCGCTATTTCTAAGTGTGAGATCTACGTTCACATTCACCCCCGATAAATAAACCAAAAACGGATTTTTTTTTTTTTTTTTTTTTTTAAATTGTAAAAAATTCCTTGTAAGTACCTCAAATATCATCCACAATTATGAAATGTGAATAACTCCCTGATTTTTGCTAACCTTTCATTCTGAGGGTTGGAGTTGTTGCAAGGCAAGCTAAAAAAATTTTGATCTAAAATTTATAATTTCAAAAGAGTGAATTAATATTTGTGATCAGTAACTGTACATTATTTGGGATTAATTAACAAAAAGGATCCTTTTTTTTTTTAATGTCATAACCTTTCAGGATGCTGGCATTCCTGGTTCTCCACAACTTCTTTATCTTCAGTATCTATGAATTGCCATGACTTTGGAGTAGTTTCCTGTTTCCTTCTCCACAGTTTTGAATTCAAAGTCGTCTTTCATCTAGACTGACTTCCACCCTGGGTTAGAGAGCCCAGTCTACCCAGCTATTTAACCTATAGCTAGTGAGGCGGTGAGGAAAATAGATTGATTCATGTTTTCTTAAGTACATCAGTGAAAAGTAAACACAACAGACTAGGCTAAAATTTGAACTCAGCTCACCATTTCCACTTTCCATGCTGAAAACCATTATGCTACTTGCACCTCCTAAAGAAACTGATATAATAGCTGGCTGCTCGTATCAGATTATACCGGTCTACTAAGTCAGCTAGCCAATCCCTGTTGAAGATGCCTGCTTGGGTGCATTTGTGTTTGTTCGACACCCACAGAGCCCACCTGTGGTTTATACTGCAACTATGCTGAGCAGACCTTACTTACAGTTTCTAGGAAAAGGCACATTATCTAGCATGATCAACAGTCTGAATAAAGCTAGTGTCCCTTGGTCATGATGACTTATGACTTCATGCTAGCTCAACCATCAACGGCTACCAAATAGTTCTGTCTACCCAATTTCACTTACATGGCTTGGGTCAATCCATGGGTATGGTTTTCAGGCACTTTGCAAAGGTGCCACATTCTGGGATCACCTCCCCAGGCCAGTAACATCAAGTCACCTTCCTGATAAATTGACTGTGATGAGATTTGAACTTGTGTCTCATGGTTGGAAAGCAAACATTCTAACCACTCAGGCCCCATGCCCATAAAGAAACTGATACTGTCAGTAAATTAACCAATAAGAAAACATGTCTTAGGCCAGACATCAATCATTAAGATATTTACTATCGACATGTCTTTGAAGAGTCTAGTGTTTATATTGATGACATACAATTCTGCCTTATAATTATGTAACCAGGTCATGTACCTTAGAGCCGAAGTTTGCAAACTAGTCTCATAGGCCACTACTAGTGTAGCAAGTTTTAGCTTTACTAAGCAACAGTCCTTGTGTCAAACTAAGCTAGATTTAGAAAATATTTAAATCAATTTCACCATTTCAAATTCTATATCTTGTTAATTTGTTTTTACTTAAAAGCTTTCTCTTTTCAAATGCTTATTTTTTTCTTTGTTATATTTTCTCTTTTCAGAAGAATCACCATTACGATGGCAAAAGATAGAGATAAATTCATTGCAGATGAACTCAAAGAAATAAGAAATCAATGTGAAGGACTTGAAGGAATTCAACTTGTCACTTGTGTGCCTGATGCAGTTGCAATGATTATAAAGTAGATTATGATTTTTCTTTTTTCTTATTTCTCTTTTTCCTTATGGCATTTTACTCTAAACGAGAAAATGTTCAAATTACTTTTCTCTTGTTCAGTTTTATAGTCTCATGTGGATTTGTTTAATTTGTATTCTTTAAAATAAATGATTATATTTAATTTACACCTTACCCACGGACCTATTTTACTCTTAACTTTTTTTTTGGTGGACCCACATAACCATGAAAAAAATAAGCTTATTTTATCTTTTTCTAATAGATAAGTTTAGGAATTCTATTATAGAAATAGTAAATGTATATGCTTTATTTTGAAGTAAAACTAATTTAATGAAAATAAACTGGTATTTAACAAGTAAATTCTATGGAACATTTATGTATGCTAGTAAAATAACTCTTTTTTTTTTTTTTTTGTGTGTGTGTGTGTGAATATCCCAGTAATGTTAAATGGACTCTAGTTGAGAACCAATGATTTACATGATCCAATCAAACAAAGTTTGTTATCAAATTTATCATTAATACAAATCTAGATTCAATTCTGGTGGATGATCAGAAAAGATGAATGCTTTTCTTTTTCATCAAGTTTCCAAAACTACTGAATGTAATTTTTGGCAATGTTAATTAAATTAAAATCACTTAATGTCTCTTCTTTACTCTTTTAACAAATTCCATTTTTATAACATTTCTTAGATCTTTTTCAAGTGGATACTAAAAAGCTTACTCTGAATAGTTGTTTAAAACAGTCTCTAAATTATTGTTTAAATATGTTTATATTACAACTATTTCATTTTAGCAAAGCAAAATAACTGGTAAAAACAAAAGTTTATGTATAATAAAAACAAAAAAATTAGGGAAAGTTAAAAATTCAAGTTTATTTTCATTAGTATTTATTTCATTTAATAAACTTTAAAAAAATTTACTTTCTCTTGATATATTCCTATTTATATTTTTCTGTAGGAAAACAGATTTCAAACAACTCAAACTTCGTTTGATGTTCCCATCCCATTATCCAAATGAGCCAATAATTTCAGAATTAAACAGTAAAACATTATCTGAAAAATTACTTGATGGTCTGCAGAAAGTCTGTGATGATGAATGCAAAAAGTTTATTGGCAATGTCCAGGTAAGCTAACTTGTTTGCTTTAATTTTTTTTACAGATGAAACTAGCCTTATGTCATTGAAAAAAAAAATATATATATATATATATATATATATATATATATATATATGAAGAAAAATCAAGTGTTAATTTGATAATCTTCAGAAATTAAACTAGTTTAATTTTTACTGTTTGCAAGAATTTCACTTTTTATACAATCTTGTACATTTGTATGTGTCAGATGTTAATTCAGAACAAAATCTGTTTTGGGGAATTGAATTTCCTCCCCTCATCAAATAAAGAGATTGTTCAGAATTAAATAAACTAAAGACTTTTTGTTCTGATAGATTTAGAAATATAATTTGAAATATAATTTGTATATTAACATGTAGAGTATATTGAAATTAAACTCTGAATCTTCAGTTTCATTTTTGTGGTTGAAGTTTTTGCTCTTTGTGTGTGTGTGTGGGATTTCCTAGTTCTGTTGCACAATGGTAATTTATCATTCTGATTTGTTATTTGATTTCTTAATTATTAAATGTTGAACCCAAATCTCATGGATGAGTTTAGTCAGCAATCAAAACTCCTTTTGTTTCTTTCTTGATTAAGTCATCTTTTAGAATAAAATCACATACCATTAGACAGAACTTTGTGAATCATTCTAGTTTCATTTTCGTGAAACCTTTTCTTGATGCTTAATTGATATTTTTATTCATTGTACAACTGAATGGAAATCGATCAAGAATTATAGTGTCGAAAAAAAAAAGAAAAAATCTCTTAAACTGTTCTGTATTATACAAAAAAACATATTGCCAAAAGTACTATTTTATATAATACACTGATTTGATTCTGAGTATTAGGCTGGTGCAAAAATAATGTCGTTTTCTCGCATAGTAACATATGTGAGAAAACTACATTATTTTTGCACCAACCTAATATATAAAATATTACATTTGGTATTAGTATCCTCATCTTGGTTGTTATGGAAACTTGTAGTTGTAGGTTTAATCCCTAGGTCAGGTAATGCAAGGTAAAGTCATTTACTCTGGTTCAGTGGAAGAAACAAGCAGCCTCACAAGAAAGAATTAACTAATATGATATATCCTCTGACATGGATAGTGGAATGAGAACATTATATCCTCATAGATTGAATAAAGTGTTTAGTTCAAAATTCCCAAAAAGTTACTATGACAGACACTTGAAGAGAGTACAACAACCAAGATAAGGATATTAGCCTAAATAATTTAGTGTATAATTTCTCACCTCAAAGATTCAGTCAAAAATGCTGTTTTTACTTTCAATGAAAATGATATATGCAAAGAAGCATGCAATCACATCAAAGGTAGTATTTCATTTTTGCCCTCACTTTTCTAGTTTTTACTCTTGCAGGTAATGAAAATGCTGCATTTTGTAAATAAATTCCTTGAAGACCACAAATTGTGTGTTTGTAGCAGTGAGATTGCATATGTAAAAAAGGAATTGTTGAAAGACTGTGATGAGGTTAAATTACGGCAAAAAACAGCTCAAATAATCATAAAAGCGCAACAAGACAAATATTTCCTCAACTTTAAGCTCACCATTCCAGAAGAATATCCAAGGATTCAAGTACAGTAAGTTTACTTTACCAATTATTTTTTTTGAAGCTATATTCTTTGTCTAGGTTCTTTGTTCCATTTTCTACACACAAGTCACATATTTTGAAATAAGTTGCTGAAAAAAATTCAAGTCTATCTTATGGGTTACTTTCCTCCTCAGTACTGAAATTTATTGGCTATAGAAATAGCATTTAATCTGTGATTACTGCTAGCAGAGATAAAAAAAAACAACTTATTTTTGAGATTTGATAAGGGGGATGAGAAAGATTCTGCTAGATTGTGAGTGACTGAAAATGAATTTCAAGAGAATAAATGGTTTTATGTATCGTGTTGTATATAAAAGTTTATATAAAATTACAAGCTATAATTGGCTTAGAATTTTTTATTTTGTAAAGCTGAAATCATCAGTGCCGGTATCTTGTTATAGTGTTCATTTAAATGTGAAGTCTTTTGGTCAGAAATTGCAAATATTATAAAGCAAACAAATTTCCAAAAAATTCTTAAAAGCTGTCCTTATAATTATTCAGAATCTAAGAACCTGTTTTATGATGCTATTAAAACTTGTAGCATTGAATTTCAATTTATGCTAATAAAACTTGTAATATTGTTTCATCCTTATAAGTGATGGTATCAAAACTTCATTTTTACTTTATTTTAAATAACATTGAACCTTATATTTAAAATCAGTCTATTGAGATATCTTTGGACAAAATTAAATCAACTTTATTAAAACTTGAAAATCTTTTGCTAAGATGAAGCCAATTTTATTTTTACTGTAAGATACAAATAAGAATTACCTTCAATTCATTCATTCAGATTTTAAGATTAAAGATATTTATAAAAGTTGGAAGAATTTTGCCTGCTAAATTCAATTTTACTTACCTCCTCCTTTTTTTTTTTTTCAGCAATATCTTATGCGACAGTAAAAAACATTGCTATAGCTTTTACTATTACTTTTATTATTATTAATTGAATTATTGTGTAATCATGTGATTAACCTACAAAGCATATTGCAAAAGAAGAAAACAAATCTGTCACTCCATTTAGGTCAACTTTAAGGATTTCCAGTCATACTGTAACATTTCAACAAAGAACAATGAATTTTATATTAAAAAAAAACTGAGATCTGTTGAAACTTTATTATTTATTTATTTTTTCATCAGTCTATAAGATAGTCAAATATCAAAACAAGTTATTAATTATTTTATAGTGTAACCATGTGTATGTAAGTTCTATAGACTTGTCTGTGGAATCCAGGGTGATGATTCTCCATCCTGGAAACATACCCAGCCCAGCATAACTGGGACTTCAGCAGCATATCCTCAATGCCTTTGCAAAGATTTCAGTATTGGAGACGAAGTCAGTGTGTGTTAAGGATCATGTGGAGGCAGCACTGGTGGAACCATTCAAAGCATCCCAGGTGGTGTCAGTAAGTGACCCATGACTCTGAACCATATAGGAGAGTGGTGAGGATGATAGCTCTATACATGCTGATCTTAGTGCCCTTCTTCAGGTGTTTGTTGTACCACACACATTTGTACAGTCTACCAATTTGCCAGTCTGTTGTTGACCTCCTTGTCGATCTCAGCATCTGATGTGATGATACATCCAAGGTAGATAAACCGATGGACTGCCTTCAGCTCCGTTGCACCAATGATGATGTGGGGAGGACAATACTCATCCCGAGGAGCAGGCTGGTAGAGTATCTCTGTCTTCTTTCAATTGACTTCAAGCCCAAAAAGTTTGGCAGCCTCTGTGTAGCAGGAAATAGTGTGTTGCAAAGCTCCTTCTGTGCAAGCAACAAGGGCAGCATCTTCAGCAAAGCAGAGGTTTTGGATAAGTTGCTCCAGTGTCTTCATCTGGGCTTTTAATTGTTGTAGATTAAATAGGCCACCATTGAGATGGTATCTGATGTAGACTCCATCCTCATCATCAAGATCTTTCGTGGCTTGCTTTGAGAGAACACCGTTGTGCCTAACTTGGCCATGCTGATCCTCATGCAGTTTGATGATCATGTTCAGGAACTTTGGAGGACAGCTAAGATGTCCCATGATCTGCCACATTCCTCTTCTGTTCACTGTGTTGAATGCTTTTGTCAGATCAATGAACACCACATATAGCCCCTTGTTTTGCTCCTGACACTTCTGCAGTTGCCGGAGAACAAACACCATGTCTATTGTGCTCCTGTTGGTTTTGAAGCTGCGCTGACTTTCTGGAAGATGCTGTTCCACGATGGCGAGTACCAGCCTGTTCAGCAGAACCCTTGCAAGAGTAATCTCTTGGTAATTAGAGCAGTCAGATTTTTCCACTTTGTTCTTGTACAGGGCAATGATGACTGCATCACAGAGATCTTGTAGTATTTTTCCCTGCTCCCAACAACAGCAAAAGAGCAGATGGAGTCTCATATGCAACACTGGACTCCCATTTTTCCAGATTTCAGGTGAAATACCTCAACTCCTGCTGCCTTGTCACACTTCAGTTGTTTTATGGCTTTGATAGTCTCTTCATTGGTGGGCAACACATCCAGTTCCATTTTTACTGGTTGTTGGGGAATGTGGAGAATTGCTGGTTCCTGGGCTGAGCGATTAGCACTGAAGAGGGCCTGGAAATGCTCTGACCAACAGTTTAGGATAGACACCTTGTTTGTAAAGAGCATCTGACCATCTGCACTGCACATAGGAATCTGGACCTGATACATAGAGCCTTTAATACTTCATAGAAGCCCCTGATTTCTCCAGTGTCTGCATACAGCTTTTTTTCAGTTAACTTTCACTTCATCTGATTTAAAACTGCCAACTTTTTACAGTGGGTCCCTCTTGGCCTGAGCTGAAAGTGAAGCTTGAGTTTGCAGGGAACAAGGTGATGGTCGATATGACATTCTGCACTGGGTGGTATCACTTTTGTGAGCATGATGTCTTTTAGGTCATGCTGGCACAATATGACATAGTCAATGAGGTGCCAATGTGTAGATCGAGGATGCATCCAGTTTGTTTTAATCAGTTTTTCTGTTGGAAGATGGTGTTCGTGATGACGAGCTGATGCTCTGCACAGAACTCTAGAAGCAAATGCCCATTGTCGTTACAGTTACCAACACCATGTCTCTCAAGCACTCCCCTCTGGCATGCAAAATCTTGGCCTACTCTGGCATTGAAATTGCCAAGGATTATAACCTTATCATTACAGGGGTGTCTTGTAGTAGGCTGTACAGATCTAAATAAAATTTAGCTTTTTCCACAGGATCTGCTTGTAAACTTTGGGAGTACACACAAATTAGTGTGGCATATTGAAGATGCAGTCAGAATAACCTGTTGGCAGGTTTTCAAGCTTGGAGGCAATGGAAAGACTGATCATGAAACCTATGCCTGAAAGATGGCTCTCTACTACTGAATTGCCTGACCAATAGAGGGTATATCTGGTGCCATGCTCTTGTAGGCTGCCTTCCACTGGGAAATGGACTTCACTGAGAGCAGCATTATTAACATTTAGTCTTGACAGTTCATTTGCAATTAGAGCAGAACGATGTTCTGGTCGACCACTGTCGGGTGTGTCCAGCATGGTTCTGATATTCCAGTATGCTACATGTAGCCCTTTGATACCATTACAGGTGGGTGTGAATCTTTTCTTTAACTGATGTTTAACCTCATGAGAAGAGGCCCGTTGACCGTGGTTAGCCAACTGAGTAATATAGGAGATAAGATTTGTTTAGGCCAACTTTTCTAGGCTTCTCTCCATATGGAGCAAGCAGTGCTGTCCCTAGAGAAGGCTGCTTGGTCATTCAGGGTGCTGCCGAACGATGTTGTCATCTCCAGGTCAACATCAGATGACCAATATCTTGACCCGCCTTCAATTTGGGATTGGGACTGCGACTTCTAGTGTTTTCATCCCTTTCCCATCACTACAAGGCTTGGAAATGGTTGGTGGACACAAATGTCTCCCTCAAGCCTGTGCAGTGGAGTTTTTAGGTGAAGTGCAGCATGCACTGAACTGGCCCCACCCTTTACACCCGGGATTCGATCTGTCATGGCCTAGCAAGCTGGGATGATGACAGTAAAGTCCCTGGGTTGTAGGTTTTACAGAGTGCCAATGGTTAAAAAAAAAAAAAAAAAAAAAAAAAGTGGAGTCCAAGACTCATAGAAAATATCTATTAATCAAATATTGGATATTATATCAATGAATACAAACTAGATTTAGAATTTAATCTTTAATATGTGAATTTAATAAGGTAGTTCTAAAAATTCTCAACCTGTTCAAGAAGAAGGGATTAAAAAAAAAGATATTTGGTTAGTTTCTGAGAAGTTGGTCAGGCTGAGAACTTTTCAGCACAGCCTTGTATTTTAACACTTATGATTTTCAAATTATAAAGAAACAAAAGTAAGCCCAACCTTTTCTGTCATAATTAGTTTTCTTTGTAATTTTGTTTGCATTTTTTATATTAACCAAGAACCTGCCACATTCTGTAAATCCAGTTACATTACTTAATGAATACATGCATTAAATTCTTCAACATTATTATTAGCAGTACAAGAAAAAAAAACTTCAACAAATTAAACTTTAGCAGGAAAAATTTTATAGTTGCCACATTTGCAAAATGAATCAATTAAATGTTCAAACTTTCAAATGTTTTAAAACATTCTTTGTTTCTTCAGGTTGGAAATTATGGATCATAATTTCCCTGAGCTTTTAAAAGTGAACTTTGAGGCCCAAGCCATTGAATATGCCAGACAATGTGTCCAGCCACCTCTCAGAAAAAAACCTGGGTGAGTCTGTATAATATTTTATTATGAAACTGGTAAATGCTTATTCCGATGGAGAAAAGACATCAAACTTCTAGTTAATGATTATGATTATTTTCTGCTTCATTGTAACAATAATGCACATGTTGATCCATTTTGATAGCAAATATAAAAGTCCCTTAACAGAAGCCGGTTTGCCATGTGATCAGTTTCTTAATAAAAATTTCATTGAAGATGTCAAAAATACAATAGCTATAAATTAAGTTGCTATAAGACAACTAGTTTGATATTTTCCTATATGAAATATAAAATCTAATTAGATGTTAACAAATTTTTATAATAATTTGTTCTTACCTCAATAATTTCTAACATTTCAATTGGTGTGAATTTACTTAGCAGAAAGAATTTAACTTCATATAAAAATTTCATGTAAGATCATTAAATTATATTTACAGATTATTCATTATTTTTTAAATTCTTTATATTTTATAAGAATTTAATTTTTAAAGAAAATCTTTAAAATGTTCTATTACCAAAAGAATGTTTATAAATCATAATTTTTTTCTAATTTATCTCATGTGAAAAATTAATTATACTTATAAATATAAAATTATTTTTTTAATACATTTAAATGTTGAACTATTAATGCTTTCTGATCTAAAAAATCATTCACTTTGCTTTTGAGTAATTTCAAAGTTTTCAATTCAAGTGTAGACTAGGAATGGACTAAAAATCAGAATTTGATAAGATAGCAGAAACTCAAATTTGAAACTTTTTCTTTACTGACTACAAAGTAAAAACTAATTTCATAATTTTTTCCCACTATTTAAAGTATTTATTCATTATTCTAAAATTTATAAATTGTAATTTCTCTGTAAATAATACCTTCATTGTATAGAAAATTACATTTTATAATTTTTTATTTTAATTTACAAGCAGCATTTTCCGAATCATTAGAAAAGGGTTTGCTTGTTTTTCTGCTTGACATGGCACTTTTTCTATTTTTATTTATTTTTCAGTGACCCTCCTTTTCAACCCAAGCCGTCCATGTTGCCTGTATGCAAGTATCTTATTGGTGAATGTGTCAAAAACTATCCCTTGCAGAAGTGCCCCATGTGCTTCTGCTATGTCCTTCCTCAAAATCCTCCAGTAAGTTATTGACCAACTTAAAAGAACTGTCAAGTTATTCAATTATTGTTTGTTGTTAAAACCAAAAATGGTATTTTAGTTAAATTTTCACATACCTCTCTATTAGGAACATAATGCTTGAAAATGGTTCCACTTTTAATTTCAAAATTTATCTTTCTGTCTCTGCAAATTTTGGCTAAAATAATTAACTAAATCTAAAAATAAAGCTCTTTTTCATAACTTTTTAAGCTTCTGATCTTACACAGCATGTAAAAGCATTTATCTAAAAGTGAATTTTTTACTTATTTTGACAAATTATTCCATAAGGCATGGTGGAGTAATGGATAGCAGCTTGGATTGAGGAACCAGAGAGCCAAGTTCGAATTCATTCGCTTACATGCTAATACCCTTGGACAGACTGGGTTCTATAGCCATGGATGGCAACTGGTCAACCGCAGAAAGGAATGGCAACCTACTGCAGAAAAAAAATCTGCCTCATCAGTTATGTATAGAAAGATACATGATCGCCTAAGCGTGTATCACATATGGCACATAACTGACTGATTCTATAAAATTAGGTGCCTAACACCGAGTTCCTGTTTGTATAAATTGTATGAATATAGTTTTGCATTTCAATTAACTTCCATCAAATATTACAATGAGAGATGAAAGCAATTCCCAAAAGATTCTTAGGCAATTTATGATTTTTTTTTTTAAACTTCAACGTTTTGTGTATATTCATATCAATCTCACAATGTAATGATTTTTTTCTTTCAGGAAGAAGTTTCCAAAGAGAAACAGGTTGAACGAGTCTACTGTGGTCATTTATATCATCATTCATGTTTGGCTGCTTATATGAAGAAGCCACCTTTCATAGGCAAGTAGATTAGAATCTTTCTCTGGATTTGTTTTTAGGAAGTTAATTTGCTCAAAGAATTAGTTTTATTTTGTTTGTTTACTTAGTTTTTTTGTATGGTGATTTGTTAGCAGGTTGACAAAATGTTTCTCATTAAGTTTTTCTACATGTATTTCAGTTTTACTTTACAACTCAACTATGTTAATTCTATCCAGTTAAATTGAAAATATAGACAAATGTATATGTTTATTTATAATAGAAACCTTATAGTATCTTGTTGAGAAACAGTAGTTGTTAGTGTGTTATTCTAGTTTTCAAGAGGGAGGATTTTCATACTAGCAAGAATTATTTTCTAAAATGCATGTTTTTTTTTTTTTTTATTTTAAAAAATGCTCAGCACAATCTACTCTTAACCCCCACCCCTGCTGCCATGTCTTTGAAATCATTTTACAGTTTTATCAAAACCAAAAAAAATACTGATTTTACCTAAACTCTAATTTCCCACTTTTCACTTTTCACTAAATTTATATACTTTGATTTTCTGTAAAAAAGTTAATATTAAGACAATTATAGAATTGCATTTCATTATTTTCTAACAAATTAACAGGAAATCTTTATTTTTCATGCTAAGTCTCATATAGATTTTGTTTTTTAAAGTGAGCAATTACTGATGTAATTTGGGCAGATTAAAAAGAAAATTGTCAGTTCTGGATTTACTATAATTTGAATGGTCATATCTTTTAAATAATCACAAGCTCAATTTAAATATAAATGACTTGTTACTAAGTGTAACCTTGTCTAGCACAAAGTTAAATTATTGAAATTCACAGTGAGGAAGAAACTCACTACTGTTGTTTGTGATTCAAGATTGCTTCATATAATTCAATGGCTGATAAGTGTGAAATATATATACTTCCATTTACTTTAAAAAACATTGCTCAAGTAGATATTCAGGAAGATTTGTTTTGTGATAAAAGTTCTTTATTAAACCAAAGAAGTGAATTAAACGTGAATTGTAGGCATAGCTTACCTTTCAGCTTAGAATATGGTTAAACTTTAAATTTGGTAATATGGTCTTAATTAGTGAGTAAATTGTGGTACACCTTTTATGAATGATTATTTTATTTTGTTTATTTAAAATTAATATAGCTATGTATTGCAGTTGAATCAGCATTATCAACATTTTGTATGAATATTAGACATTTTTTATTTATTTTTAAACACTTAAGGTGCATTTACTGGTTTCTTAAAGAAGCCTTTTTATTATCAACTATAAAATATATGTTACAATTAGCTATACATTTGATTTTCCTACCTCTTCCCATAGCTTCTTATAAAACTGGACAAGTTACATTTGTTTCATAATTATGATACATGGTTGTCACTCACTTATAGTTTGTATGAATTTCTTGTCTGCCACTCATGACCATGACTAGGATTATATTTCAAAACACATTTTACCATGATCAAAATTCCCCCTTTTTTAATTTAGCATAGGTCTAACATCTGATTGGTTAATCAGGTTAAGCCCACAAGCCTCATTTTAATTTTGATTTGTAGTTATCTGCTTTTGAAATTTAAAAATAATTTTTTACTCACTAATTATTTACCATCACCTGAAGAGGCACAATTTGAGTGCCGAAACATGAAAGCTATTATGTAGGGATTTTTAACATTTTTGTTTTAATCTCATTATATATATATATATATCTATTAGGTTGGTGCAAAAATAATGATGTAATAATGTTGTTTTTTGACGTTAAAAAATACGTCACAAAACGACATTATTACGTCATTATTTTTGCACCAACCTAATATATAGTTGGTTTGATGTGAGTTTGTAACCCTGGGTTTCATGCTATTTGCGATTATCATACATATATATATATATATATATATATATATGTAAGCAAATATAAATGGATATAAATCCGACAGAATGGAGAAAAATATTTGGAAAAAACAAACAAAAATCCTTAAATGCAATTAAGTTGTTTTAATATGAATGAAATGTCAACGTCTGACGTTTCGGTTTAATAAACCTTCATCAGGACAATATTCATTAAAATGCAATTAACATATTCAGTTCAACATGACAAAGACGATGGACATAAAAACAAAACTTATCCAAAACAGATAACTGAAAATTTTAAATGATCAGCTTTCCGTTTAAGCGTGGTCACGTTGTCGTCAAATGGGCGACGCTTCAAAACGTATTCCTAAAATTTAAGTATTTTGAATGAAAACGAAAAAATGAAAAGAATTCTATTATGATGGAAAATTGTATGTACGCTTATCGAGCATTAATCTTGCTAAAAAAGGGGAAATACTAAAGAAACCAGGTCTAGTATTCACCGTGCGTGAGATGGATATTATACCTGCTTCATAAATCCTCCTAAGATTTTTATTATGAAAATATTTTAAAATCTTCACGGAAAACAACTTAATTGCATTTAAGGATTTTTGTTTGTTTTTTACATATATATATATATATATATATATATATATATATTATAATTAAAAAGAAGAGAACAATTGCAAACATTTTTGGTTGTAATGATTTTTTTTTTTAAATATATGCTTTATTTTCCATAATTTTGCTACATGTGTTTCCTGTCTTGTGATCTTCATCAGGCAAAGGGTGGATATTTCCGCATATTATTAAAATGAATTAATTTTTCTTATGTTTTTCAGTGTTAAATATTCTCGATATTAGACATTCTCTATAAATGTAACCAGGGTGAATTTAAAATTATGTCAATATACCAAACAGACAATTATTCTTACCTCCAAATACAAGAAAAAAATTTCATAAACAAATTTAGACCAGCACTAAATAGATCGTAACGCCACACCCAAAAGCACATGCACACATAATGGCCAAATCACTCGCATCTATGCATGGTGCACGAATAAGTATGCGTATATTGACAAAAACAATAGACTGCTCACAGGAATGCGCACAAACCCTACACAACATAGGGAGTGTGTGTGTATGCATGCATGTGTGTGTGTGTGTGTGTGTGTGTGTATATATACTAATTCCTTATAATAAGACTATGTATAGAGAGGGAGTGTGCATGTACATATGCATACTGGTGTGTGTGTGTAAATATATATATATATATATATATACACACACACATGTTGACAAAAACAAAACTGGCCACAAGCACAAACCTGAACCTTACACAACATAGAAAGTATGCGTGTACATATGTGTATACTAATTCCTTATATTATGCATGTATGTATGGAGAGGGAATATGCATATGCATGCTGACAAAAACGCAAAAAAATGGAAATAGATCTAAGAAAACACAGGGATCATTAAAAGATAAGAATATAGATATCTTTCTCATCCTTTCTTGAGCCAGTCTTAATTGTTTTATTACCCTTCACACAGAACTTTTTCACTGCCAGTTCAAGGAAGACATTTGGGTCACTAACACACAAAAAAGAGAATGTCTAATATCGAGAATATTTAACATCAAAAAACTTTAAAAAAATTAATTTCTTTTAATATGTGGAAATGTCCACTCTTTGCCTGATGAAGGTCAGGAGACCAGAAACCCACGTAGCAAAATTATGGAAAATAAAGAATAATATATTTTTTTTTAAAAATCCACATTACAACCAAAAACATTTGCAGTTTCTCTTCTTTTTAATATACTCACTCTTCTCTTGTTGGAACTACTATAACCTCTTCACCTTATTATATATATATATATATATATATATATATATAATTTTACTTCAGTAAATTTTGAGGATGTATCTGTGTTTTTCTTCTTTTTCTTTTTTTTTCTTCTAGACATCTGCCCCATCATTGCGATAACCCAGTATATTTAACAAAATTTAAAATATGTAATGATCAGTCTCAATTCTGCACCTGAAGATTGTTGTGCTACCAGTGAGGAAAAAAATGTGTATTTATTTATATATAACCAATATGAATACTCTCTTTCTCCTGCAAAGGGATATGCCAGTTCTAATTATGTCTGAGGGCACATCTATTTCTTTAATAAGATTTCTCGAATATTCAGGTCAGAAGACAAAAATGAATAAATATATTGTTTAATAATTAAACAGTGTGTCTACTCAACTATGGCCATGCACTAAAAATAACTCTTAGTGATAAAATCTGTCAGAATAATAAATAAAAAATGCATATATATATATATATATATATATATATAAAAGGCTAGGGATAGAGTCTCAAGCCTTGTGTAGTAACCTTCCTAGAGATGGTGCCTCAATAAAAGCACTAGATGTACTTTGACTACCGTGAGCTGAGTTGGGGGTCTGCAAAAGCATCTGCCTTTGTAAAACCTTGCTTCAAATTATGACAATTCCTCTGTCATGCAGGACCAACCTTACTTTGCATGAGGTTAATCCCAGTCTTGCTCAACAAAAAAAACATGGATATGTATTTCTTATAAAGTGACTGTCTTCATATTTTCTTTCTGAATATAGACAACAATAAAAAGAAACTACTAAACCAATGCAAAATCTCTTCCAAGGATTCACCTATTTTTTTTTTTTTTTTTTTGTCTATTTCAGGTGGCAAAAAATGTCCTGCATGTGGCAAACGGATCTTTCATGAAAAATGGAAAATCACTCCTGAATTGGCTGAAGCGAGGTGGGCACATAAACAAGCAAGGGACAGAGAATTAGAAGAAGTGAAAGACTTTATGGCCTGAATAATTTTATGGCCAGAATGACATTTGACTTTGTGGTATTTTTGTCGGGGGTTGGGGGGTGTTAACTTGTCCCACTACTCCTTCCTCCAGTCTAGGCCTTGGTGCTGATGGTTTTGACATCAATGATCTCTGAGATGGCTGCTATAAAGGACTGCTTTAATAGAAGCCATTGATGACCAACCACACAAACCTGCAAGGCACTACCTTTTCTGCTCATAATGCAAAGAAAGGTTTACAATAAGGGCAACATTTATGGAAATGGATTGTGAAGGCCACTTTGAAGGTGGGTGGGGATTCCAAGAAAATCATATCAAGAGATTTTATAAATCTTTTATGAAAATGTTTTTCATGTCAGGGAAATCATTTCAATAAAAATTTGGGATTATATATTTAAGATCAGGTTATGGTATATTTCAAATATTTTTAAACCTGTGAATCCACAAAATGAAACCATGGAAGTAGCTGTTGTGGACAAGAATCATAACTAATTCCCAATATACATTCAAGTGTCCCATAATATTAAGTAAAAGCATTTGGTCTACAGGCATTAGTGTTGACAATTCCATAACATGATTCAAATGTCAATATATAACCTTATTCAAACATTTTCAGCAAACTCCACTTGCTATAATGGTGTAGCTTTCTCTACACTTAGAACATTTCACCTTTAACAACGATGTTTTGTCTTGGACAGCTAAGTTGGAATGTTCTAAAATTAATCTTACATTGTGTTAAGATTACTATAAATTAAAGTAAGATTTTCTCATTTGCCAAGTTTTTTGAAGGACAATTTTCCAAATTCTTGCTCTTAATTAAAATTGTCTGTATGTCATTGTGACATCAGCTACAGATGTATCTTGTAAATTTCTTCTAGTATTTTCAAATATTGGATTAGCACTCCATCTTTATTTTAATAGTTCTCTTTACTGGACTATTGCCTGCAGGTACAATTTTGTTACATTAATATTTTCAAAGAAAAATTTTCAAAAGAGCTCACTATTTTTTTTTTTTTTTTTTTTTTTTTTTTTTAGTATTCTTTACCTCTTTAAATAAGTTAAAGCTACTGTTAATTTATTTTCTACTTACTTTTAACACATTCTAGTGTCAAAGAACGTTAATTAATGATTTTGCTACTTGTTAAACACCAAATGACATTAATTAAATAATACCCCCACCCTTTTTGAAATTCTCACCTTCATTTTGTCCTCTATACACTGCTGTGACTAATACCTGTTTTCCTAAAATGCTAGGTCTCTGAAGAATTAACATTGTTCTATTCTTGGGCTACACACATCAACAAAAAGAATTTTAGTGCTGAAGGCATTCATCCTGCTAAAAATTTATTGTTCACTTAGTGGCATAAGAACAAAATTCTGTTGATAGGAAGGATCAAGATATACAGTTTTTTTCTGCTTTATTAGATTGATTTCAGAGCAGGTCATATTAAATAAGTTTAAATGTACAATTATTGCTAAGAAACTGCTGCATATATTTTCTATTAGCCAAATTTTGTCACTGTCATTTTTTTTTAATCTCATTACACAATACATTCATCTTTAGAAAAGCCAGCTAGTGAAAAACAAACATCTGATGAATGACATTTGTACATCAACTATTCTGCAAACAGGTTTTCATGTTCAAATATAATTGAATGTCTACATGTTTATAAAGATCAATATATTTGTGTTTAGTCTCATCACATGATTGGAGATTGAACTCTAGTACTTTTTATATTAAAAAGATAACAAGGTCCTTATAAAACTCATCTTGTAAGGTGATTTACTGTATTGTCTGGAATTGAACATGTGAAGATTTTAGTAATGTATCGAATGTGTATACTGTATATTTAGAGATGATGAAAGGATAATGGTCAGAACTGTGATATCAGATTTTTGAGTTTTGTACATTATTTTTGAAAAATGAATCTTTCACTTAGCCATCTGTTGAATGGTTTCTCAAATGAGAGGGGTGTTTTTATGATTCTCATAGACAAGTTTGAAGTTTTCTTTTACTGCTCTGTGCAAAAACAAAAATCTGATATGTAGAAGTAAGCTGGTAACTTAGAGCAAGGTTAATATTCATTTGAATTATATGATAAATTACAGAAAATAATCATTAGTTCTAAATTGACAAAGGGTTTGTTTGAAATTCATTTTTTTTTGTCAATGTTTAACCATTGTGCCTGCAAAAAGAACAGTATGTGAAAAGGATAGACATTTCCTTAAAACTGCTATTACTATATAAGCTTTTAATTCCATTGGCGATGTTTGTTGTTAAAACATGATAATTAGAATTTTTATAAAACTCAAACATATGAAAGCAGTAAATAATAAATATTGCATTGTAGTTGGTTTGTATATTTTGATAATTTTATACATTTTTGAATAAAAAGATTGCTTTTCAAATTTATTTCTTTATAAAAGGTAAATATTGCATTGTACTTGGTTGAGATATTTTATAATCTTGTAAGTAAACATTGCTGAGGGAGTCAAGAGTGTATACAGTATAATAGCAGTGTTAAGGGAATAACCATCCTTTTAAAGACATAGTTTTTTGCAGGTACCAGGGTTAAACATCACCCACCACCACACCACACACACACACCATTTTTTTTATGAACATTCACTTTTATGATCTGAAATCTTTTTTTTTCTTCTTTTTTTTTTATATGTAAACAAAACATGAAAATATATAATTTTTAACATTTAGGACAAATTGTAAAATTTACCAATTGTTTTTCTTGCATGACAAACTTTTCTTTTCAGTTGGCAAGTAGATATCATTTAACTCTCTTCACATTGTGCCTTTCTTCTAAAACTTGATTTTTAATTCTATTTCAATCTGGCCTTTCCTAAAGACAAACAAATGATGAATAACTCAGTTTCATTAAGACTGAAACCTTTCTTGTATTTTGATACCATTTTGGAGCAAGAAATCTTTCATCACTATATTGTATTTTTTTGCTTTCACTTTAAATATGTATGTTCTCCAATGAGACATTCTAAAACTGTCATATGATGCTGATGAGAAACCCTACTCACTTGTAGAAACCGGTGTTACCAAATTTGCAGCCATAACCCCCCACCCCACTCCCAAAAGTTCATATGCTACATACATTTTACATGTGGAAGGCTGCATACTAATAAAGGGCTCTTTATTCTAGTTTGAAATAGATAACTAATGCAATTTCTTACATTAAGTTATCACTTATAATATCCTCCTAATATAAAGCTGAATTATTCCACTCTTTGTATTGCATGATTTGTCTAGACTTTTCTCCAAAATATATGTGAATTGTCAAAAGGTTTATCTACTCTTTCTGGACTAAACTTTAGGTTTGCTATGACTTGTCTGACATTTTCTTAACGAAAATCACAAATATCAAATCCTAAATTATTTTTTAACATTATATTCTTAGAATATAATTAGCATTAGTAAATTTATCAAGATTCCTTCCTTCATATAACTGATATTTGGAAAGATTCTTGTGTTGACTGTTTTGTGTTGTAAGTGTAATATAAAATGATTAAAAAAAAATTTTGAATATGCCAAAATGACAAATTTTCAAAGTTATCTTGCTAAAAACTGAATACGGGTCAGAAAAATTATCTCCTAGCTTGAGCAGAGGTAATCATTTTTTTTTCTCTCAACTTGACAAAATGACTACTGCTTCTTCAAATATTTAACCTTTTCAACACAACCAAACTTTAAAACAATACTTAAGTGGATTGATCCATGTAGTTGTGTATCTAATATTTTTGGTAAAATCTCTTTAAAGCAAAAAAAAAAAAATTGGGCTCTCATTACTTTAGGATTTGTGTTGTTGAATGTGGTGAATTGATGTGTAGCCTAGAAAATAATTTATACTTGCACCTCCATTCCTCAGTTTTTGTTGTTTTTACTCTATCTGTTCATAATGTGAAAGTGTCTATACCTTTTTCACACTTTTTAATTCCAAACTGAAAACATGTCCACAACCTGAACAGCTAAAATGATACAGATCTCTTTTGATATAAATTGTTTACCAAACCCTTGCTATCAATGAAAACAGCTAACCAGTAAATTTAGTGCAGGAAATTCCTCTCTTCCATGTACACCCAGATTTTATCATTATTAATCGTTGGTTTTTAGTTGGTGTATGTTTCTGTGTATAGGTGTGAATGAATAAAATGGTGTGGTGAATATTTACTTGTATATATTATTTTTAACAAAAACAAATTTTTATTATATCTAAGGAAGCATGTATAACTTATTGAAATATTAAGGTTTTTAAAAGACAGTTCTCACTTGTTTATATATTATCACTGAGTCATCAATTACCAGGTTTTTATAATAAAAATACATTGTTGACCAGTTAAATTGTGACTTCACAAAACAAACTTTTGATCCTTCAAGGGTGTATGAAATGTTAGCATTTAGACCCAAAATTGAAATGCACCCATCTAAAGATTGCATTAACCATATCTTACCAAGTATTTTCATAATAGGATTTTTACTTAATGCAATATGTAGAGAAGGATTTGCAAAGCTAAAAAGTATATGGGCAAAAGGATCGGTGAACAAGTCCTCTGCCTACCTGCTTCACTAAAATTTAATCTGAAAGAAAAGAAAAATATATCAAACCTTACTGACAGAAGAATGTCCATTTATGGCATTAACCAAATTTTTCCATCAGTCAGGATATATTTCAACTCAGAAAAAGAGTTCTCTCTTCCCATACTAGAATCTATCGATTCACATACCCAGCTCATCGATCTTTATACATTTTATCTAAATATGAAACCAGTTTATAAATTATTTGTTGCTAATCATAACTGCTCATTGAATTAAACATGTAAAAGTCAAATCTTGTACATTATACTAAAAAAAAAAAAAAATAAATATTCTTTTTTGGTTATACAAATGAGTAAATTAATAAGTATACATCCTTCAGTGATTTTTTTTCTTGATAAAATTTAAATCACAATGGTAGATAATTTTCAAAAACATTAATATAGATAGGTACCTGAAAATATGTTATACCTAAGGTGTAAAATGCATTTTAAAAATGAAAAATATTTCTTTTAAGCTTTTATTTTAGTTTCAAGTAAATAGATTAAATTTCATATTTCCTATAAGCAACTTTGAATTCAAACTGAATTTAAGTAGATCGGAATGATTTTCCTTTGATTATCAGAAAAATTGATAAAATTGTTCATATTGACAAATCTGTCAACGAAACATAATTTTCTTTATTGAAAATATCTTTCAAAAATAAAATATACTTTTCTGAAACATTATTTGAGAAAAATTAGCTGATTTAATGTTTAATTTGAATTGAAACAAATATTACTTTTCAATTTTAAAATACCACAGAAAAGCAGTTTTTAAAGTTTTGTCACAACTAATGACAGCTTGATGTTTGGGAAATTTATATAAGATAATTGTAACATGACATACATACATACATATATATATATATATATATATATATATATATATATAAGCAAATATATGGATATAGATCCGACAGTATGAAGAAAAATATACAGAAAAAACAAACAAAAATCTTAATATGTAATTATGCTGTATTAATGTTAATATAAAGTCAACGTCGGACATTTCAGTCTATTTTAGACCATCATCAGGACATATTCATAAAACATAATTAACATTAGAACATATAAAATTCAACATGAAAAAGACGATGGACATAAGAGCACAACTAATCCAAACAGATAACTGAAATTTTTTATATAAGATCAGCGTTCCAATCATATTTTAAACGGAATGCTGATCTTATATAAAAAAATTTCAGTTATCTGTTTGGATTAGTTGTGCTCTTGTGTCCATCGTCTTTTTCATGTTGAATTTTATATGTTCTAATGTTAATTATGTTTTATGAATATGTCCTGATGATGGTCTAAAATAGACTGAAATGTCCGACGTTGACTTTATATTAACATTAATACAGCATAATTACATATTAAGATTTTTGTTTGTTTTTTCTGTATATTTTTCTTCATATATATATATATATATATATATATATATATATAAAAGAATTCTTATGAAGATGCTTGTTGAAGAAAAGTTAGAAAATTACCAATGAATTTCAAATCTACTATAGTTACCATTCTTATTTTCTGATACTGTCATGTATGGACATCTGTATTTACAAAATACTTATACACAAAAAAAATTCAAAATTCTTTTTAAATTACTGGGGGTCACTGAATTGTAGTAAGCTTCTACATTTATGAATAGTTAATAGTTTTTACCTAATAACAATATTACTTGACCACTACAAATAAATATAGAAAGTTAAAAGTTTATAAATTATAATTAAATTTAAAAAAAAAAGGAAAACTTTCGTAAAATTTTATTATTCACTGAAAAAAAAAAACTTTCATAAAATAATTGTATCCAGAATATATTCTATTCATAAAAGCATAGATGATGATGATGATGATGATAAAGGTTTTGATAACCTTATAATTATACGATTCACAGCAGATTTTCTCTAACTGGAGGTCCTGTTTAACAAAAAGAGATTGATTTAAATTTTCCACGGACTTGTCCTTATAACTAATATAAACAACAAAAAAAAGAATTTATGGAAATTTCATAAAATTACATAAGTGGGGCCTGGCATGTATAATAAAAAAAAAAAATTTACAAAATTAATCTCATTCATTTGTGAATAAGTCCTAAAAGTTTCATTATAATCCAAGAATTATCTCATTTTTGCAAGAATATCTAAATCAATGTTTTTTACTGTAAAAAGCTGCTCAAATTTCTTGTACAAATTTACTGTCCCTTGTTGGCACCAGAAAAACATGATTTTTAAACAAAATTTCAAACATTCTAAGAATTGAAAAAAAAAATCCTTGATATTTCTTAATAAAGATTTTTAGGGTAAAAAAATTTTGAATATGCCAAAATGACAATTTATTAAGTTTGGGGCAGTTTTTTCCTCATGTATGATCATTTTTTAGCAAATCTGGATTTTTTTAATCTAAAAAAAACAAAAAAAAAACAACAATCATGTTTGTTGAAAATTTTAACCAGGCAAAAATGGACCATTGTTTATATAACTTGATTCTTCCTCTTTACTGTGAACTTACTGGAAATTTATTTCCAAGGTTAAGCAGATTCTCTTAGCATAATCCTGTTTTAAATATAACCATATTCACATGAAACAATATTGAACACTTGACAAGAAATAAAATAAAGTGGGCAGGGGGTGATCCTACAATGCCTGTTGAAAGCAATCATTTGTATTTATTTTCTCTTACCTGGATGATTTTCTTTTTCAGATATATGAACTTTAATACAAACAATGAAACTTCTTTTTTTTTTCTCCTCCTATTTTGTGCATTTTCAACCAAAAATATTATATGTTAATCTAAAAGAAGTAACTAATTTCAAAGCATTCAAGATGCTGCCATATCTGGGTTGGATGGAGCTGCTCAATTTTCACCTTCTCTAGTGATCGTTCAAAACCATTCATGTAGTCATGAAAAACCATAACCCTGTATTAGTCACGTGTGGTGTTTTGTCACACCAACATTTTTAAAGTACTCATAATTCCTAACTTTTGCTCCCTCCCACTACTCTCTTGACTTAGTGAGGGTGTGTAGCATGCAATGTGGTGCAGTTGTTGTGGGAGGCAGATGCCAGGGGATTTCAGAAATCCAAGGTAACTAACTCAGGGTTAAACAAGTACCTGACCTTAACAAGGGAGAGGAATAATAAAAGAGAAACATTGCTGAGAGCTATTAAGGGTAGGAAGTTGAGGAGGGCCATTATCATCCACGTCCTGAAAGAACACAGCTCATAAGATTCCCTGCTAGAACATATAGAAATTTCAGAGTTGAATCAACCTTATTGGCTCTGTTCAAATGTAAGAAAAAAAAGTTTCATTGATTATGGTGGACAAAGGAAAATTTTGAATGTTTTATTCAGTTTTTTTTTTTTTTTTTTTTGAAGCAGAGTGATTATATTAAATCAGGTGCTAGATCTGCTAAGAAATATGCCAAACAATTCTTCTTGCCAGAATCCACTTGGATTTTTTCCCAAAAAAACTTCCCTGAAGACTTCAATCTTGACCTCTTTGAGTTAATCATCTTTCTTTATCCTTATAATTTTCACTTCCTTTATTTCAAATGTTAGCCATTTTGACTGTAACTCTCTACCTTGAGTGGTTCTCGAGACTTGTGAAATTTAATATTTTTTAAATGTGCAAAAAGCCAAGGAATCAGTGTAAATAAAGAAAACCAAAAACATTTAGAGAATAAAATTTTATTCATGTAATACAATAAACAAGTTTATTTCTCAAAGTTGATAAAGATAGATAAATCTGGAAATATTACAAATTTATCACAGAAGAAATAGCACAATGTATGAATGACCAATGAAATCTGGTCAATTAATTTTCATTTGATAAGGTGAGACCACAGACCACCATGACACAGGTGTATATTGGGGGAAGGAATAAAAAGGAAAATGGCAGGGTGGATGGCAGCAAAATGCAATTAAAAACAGCAAAAACAAAATAGGAACAATATGCTTGGCAGATGACATCAAGTTAATTTTTCACTTTTCAATACTTTGCTCCCCTGAAAATAGAGATTAGAAAAAAAAGGGATGAGTAGAATTTACCTAACATATATATGTGTGTGGGTGTGTTTGTAAAAATTATTAAGTCTCTCTAAAATTACCCGATCAGGTATCCTGATGTGCCCTATTCAGGAATACATAGTGTCTCCACCCCCCTCAAACTTCCAAAGGCTGTAACAAAAATTCTAACCCCTCTCCTTGGAACAATCAGTACATCTCATGTAAAGAACTCAGGTAGCCTAGTTGAAAAACTAAGGAAAATGAACAAAAATCCCTTTACACAAATGTCCCAATTTAAAAATGTCTAAATCTTCTAAAAAAGCATCTAACATAATCTTACTTATTATAAAACGCAGATTGTGTGTGTTTCTGTACGTTTATATATTGGATCGGATTTCTTACATTTTTCAACCGATTTCAACAAAACTTCACAGGACTACATAAAATTACCTTGCGGTGGTTCTAACAGTGCCAAAAATTGGAAAAACAATTGCTTTTGCACAAAATCAATTTGAAAACACAATTAAGAGGCATCAGGAGAATGAAAGGGGGACAGCTCATATTGAGTTATACTTATAAAACCCAGGTTGTTTGTGTGTGTGTTCATTTATATACGGGATCGAATTTCCTACATTTTTCAACTGATTTCAACAAAAACTTCATTTTTTTTTTTTTTTGGTAGGTAGTGTTTCTTATTGTCTTGCACACTTTTTTCTTTATTTTTACATTCAGAATGCTTTAAAAATTCCATTTACAAGACAATTGTTTATAATAAAATTCTATTCAATTGGTAGACTCATAATGATTGAAAACAATGTTTTTGTATGATTTTGGGTTTGACCAATTCGTAAAAAAAAAAAAAAAAAAAACTAATTAAGACGTCAACCTTAAACAATAATCTTTGTCAATTTTATATTTCAGTCTTTATGATGGTCGATACTTGATCTATCCCTTGCTGTTACATCCCCGGGCAATGCCGGGCTCTATTGCTAGTCAAATATAAAGCTGTCTCTACCAACAGCCAAAATGATAAAAATCAGACTCATCATCGTCTTTACTGCCTGTTGTATGGTCTGGCCTCCAGGTGATATACATTGGAATTTTGGAGCATACAATGGCCCAATACCTCATCTCAGATTTTATATATATAAATATATATCAGGTCGACCCATAAGTTCTGTCCGAATTTTGAATAAAGAAAACAAGTGACCAAATGTTACATTTAATCACAGATTCAATCAACAATGTATTTTCCCTGATTATCTATGACTTCCTTCCATTAACAAGCTTACTAATTCCATTACTGTAAAATTCTCTTGGCTTTGATTCAAAGAACTCACAAATGTCAGTTTTAACCTCTTCCTGTGTTACAAAAGCTGTTTCTTTCAAATGATTCTGTAAGCTACAAAACAAATGGTAGTCTGAAGGGGCAAGATCGGGAGAATAAGGTGGATGAGGAATTTTCTCCCAACCAAATTCTTCGATCTTTTGTGACGTGATTCTTGCTGTGAAACATCACCTCTTTTCGATTCACTAGAGCAGGTCTTTTTTTCCTCAAAGCTTGGTTCAGACATTCTAATTGCTGACAGTATATTTGAGCATTAATTGTTGCATTAGGTGGTAAGAATTCAAAGTGGATTATTCCTTGGCAATCCCACCAGATTGAAAGAAGAACCTTTTGCCCATGAAGTTCCCTTCTCGGCTGTGGCTGGGGTCCTTCCCCCTTTACCAAGCCACTGTCTACGACGCTAAACATTTTGATAAGAGATCCATTTTTCGTTGCCAGTCACAAGTCTATCCAAAAAAGGTGAAACAAGTTGGCAAGAATGGAGAGAAGAGCAGATGTCAACTCGGGATTTGAGGTTGTTTTCAGACAATTCATGAGGCACCCATTTTCCAAGTTTAGGAACTTTTCCAAGTTGTTGAAGACAATGATGAACAGTTGTATGGTTTGAACTGAGAACCACTGCCAATTCCTCAACTGATAAAGCAGGATTTGCTTCAAGAAGCTTTTCATCAAACTCAACTGGACGTCTGATTCGATCTTCAAGGGTGAAATCTCCACCTCTGAATTTTGCAAACCATCTTCTGCAAGTTCTTTCATTCACACATTCCTCTCCATAAACTGAGTGAATGTTTCTAGCCGCTTCAGCTGCTGAGTTTCCTTTCTTGAACTCATAAAACATTATGTGCCTCAAATGATTCTTGGGTACTTCCATGTTAGCAGGGTTTTAATCAAAGAAAATTTAATTTTATTGTTCTCTGAAATGAAATTTGATCAGTTTAAATGCATCTAAACATAAAAATAATGTTCAGCTCCATTAGACATTATAAAATACTCTTTAAATTTCGATCATTTTAAAAAAAGGGAAAATTCGGACAGAACTTGTGGGATGACCTGATATATACATATATATATATATATATATATATATATATATATATATATATATAGGGTGCGATGGTTAAATTGTTGGCATTTTATATTTTTAATTTCACGCATACATGTTTGTTTTGATTCTAGCGATTGCACAATATAGTTGGGTCAATTGGATACCGTCTGTGAGAAAAAGAGCCCCATGATGCAATTCATGTCACCAGAAATTTGGAAACAGTATGCTGTACTGCTTGGTATTCAGGCTGAAAGCTCCAATATGGACATTGGAGAGTGTTTGACAGTGCAGAGGATTCAGAAAGAGTTGGAGGAGTCTAATGGTGATTACAAAAGTACAGCAGCTTAGAAAACTCACTCTGATCATTCTGATAAGAAAAGAATTCCCAAATTTGTTGGTAAGGACTTCAGACTCAACAAGGAGGCCTACATCAAGTGCCTTGAGGAGGTAGTGTTGCTCTGGGTCAAGAGAGTGGCTGCTGGAAGACTCTGCACCATGCCACACAAGCAGGCGAATCTAGTCATGGCTGTCAGACAATTTCTGCAACCATATCACTCCTTAATCTGTCCACTTATCTCCCTAGACTACAACCCCATTGATTATTCTGCGTGGGATGCAGTTGAGTGAGAGACCAATAAAACTTGCAACACCAAAGCTGAACTGAATGCAAGGATTATGGCAGGATTCACCAACTTAAACAAGGGGACCATCCAGAAGAGTTGCAGGAGATTCTGAAGTCATCTGGAGGCCATGGTTGAAACCAATGGCAATTTTATTGAATAAATTTACTCTTAAGTATTTCAAGATATTTTTGTGTGATTTTGGTAAATATCTGTTAAAATGAGATGTCAGTGTTATTTTCATTTTTGCATAATTTCGACGATAATTTATCCATCGCATTCTGTATTTTATTACTTAAATGTTATTTCTAGTAGATGCTCAGTTTATTAAACAGTATATTTTATTTTTTGTCTACCGGACCAAATTTTCAAGAAATCTTATTGGAGAAAAATATACACACTCCAGCAGGATATTTTTCTCTAATAAAATTTCTCAAATATTCAGGCCAATAGATGAAAATAAATAAATATACTGTTAATTAAATAAACAAAGCATCTACTAAAATATGAGTATACACTAAAAATAACATTTAAGTAATAAGATCTGTGGATTTATCAATAATTAAAAAATCCCACCCTTTCTTTAGAAATATATATTAATCATTTCACCCCAAGCAAGGCAATAAAGCCAGTAAGACAATGGGTTATTGAGTGTGAGAGAATATGAGGATTAAAAAAAAAAACATTATTAAGAAGAGAACAATAAACGAACAGGAATTCAGAAGATAAAGCTTGGCATTGGATTTAAATTTTGGAAGCTCAAAGTTAACTGGAAAGCAAGAAGCCAGAAGATAGTTTCACAAGCAATAAGAAACTGTTAGCATAGAATTTTCTTACATCTAGCAGCCATTTCAACTGTAAAATGAAACCTTGCTGCCAATCTAGTACTGCATTTTGTAATGTCTAGATATCACAAAGAAGAGTTCATCTGAACAAATGAAAATTTTTATAGAAAAGGCACATGAAAGCTTCATTATGGTGGTAGGAAAGTGACTCAGTACAAGATGCCAGGTCAGGACCAATAGCACTGCACATTCTTTTTTATTTTATATAAATGGCATTTGTCATTGACAGGTTTTTAATTCCAGATGCTTAAAAGTTACCAGTTCAGTTTTTGTAAGTGTCTGCAAGCACATAAAACATTTTATTAAAATTTGAAGTTCTTAAGTATATTTGATATTGAAGAAAACTGAAATGGCACAGTATTTAGGATAACTGGCTTTGATGAAAGCATTTGAGTAACTCAATAAAATTCGTAGAAACTTAATATCTTCAGCAATACTGGTAACTTTTCTGAATTCCTTAAAAATGATTCTATATCAAGCAGAATAAACACTAAAAAGGCTTCTTGAAATATCTTCCGCATATTTCAATTTGTTCTCCAAAAAATAAATTCCCAACCCTCTTTTTTTTTTCTTTTTTTAAAATATGCACCTCAACTGAAAAATGAAACTGGTCGATTATATTTTTTACTTACACTTTCAAATAAAACCAATATTTCAAACTACAGGTTTAAGGAGAGAAATATGTTGGCACATCTGTCAACAGGTCTTTTGTGTAGAGCAGTGGTTACCAAAATTTTTTTTCTCTGGGCTACATTTTCAGAATTATAATTTTGTTGTGCCTGACCACATTTTATGTGATAAAAAGTACATTTAAAAATAAAAGACAGAGAGAGGTTTAAAGGGAGATAACCGCAGATTTAAAGTCAGAACATTATCATTGATAACTCTCTTCTCCAATTTGCAGACCCTAGATATTCTTAATACTTGATATAATGCAAAAATATCACAAATAAAACCAATCAATAATTATTTATAACTATTTATAGTGGGACTCATGCATACAATTACAAGTAATCCATAATAACATTTTTAAATTTAGAAATCATTTATTTTTTACATATGAATGTTTTAAAACTGTTTCTAAATCTTTGATTGTCTTTCAATCATTCCACCTAACCTGCTATCCTCTTCTGCTGCACCATTTGGGGATCACTGGTGTAGAGGGTCAAAATATCCAGTTTCAAATAATAACGTCCTTCAATATCATTATTCTAACAAACTCAGTCAGTTATCATATACAGAGAAATTAAATATTTAAATTAAAGAAAATAAAGAGTGTATTCATTCCTGACTAGAATGAGTAGGACATATTGGATAAACAATTTTCAAGCAGAACATTTAATTCAGTATGATTTTTGGTTTGTTCAACAGCCAAAACATTGACCTGTAAAAGAATAATCTTTTTAACAAGAAAGGATTAGGATGTCAATAGAATTTTGTGCACATGATACACAGAACTGGTTCTACTAGCAAGGCCTGTGTTCATTCAAAGAAAGACAACTCAAAGTCAATTCATCTGGAGTACCCACACCCAATTTCTCCCCTAAAACTAAGGCTCTACTGAGTGATATGCACATTAACCCCACCACTGGTCTTGGACATCATTTCTAAATTAAACTCCCATAAAGCAAATGAAGGTGATGAGATACCAGCGCCATCATTCTAAAGAAATGTGCTCCCAATCTGGCCCCAGTTCTCTCTAAACTCTACAACTATTGCTTTTGCAGCTTGCTGGAAGTCCTCCTCTGTAGTCCCTGTTTTTAAAAACTCTGGAGAACCTTTTGACCCCTCTAACTATTGCTATATCAGTCTCCTACTGCTTTTTGGTAAAATATTCAAGGTTTTAATCAATGCTTAAGTGGTTAAGCATCTTACCTCTCACAACCTTCTCTCTGACAAACAATATGGATTCTGTTTTACTTGGTCCACTGCTGATGTGCTTATGGCCATCACTGAATATTTATATCAAGCTCTTGATAATAACAGCAAATCTCGAGCTATGGCTCTAGATATCTCCAAGGTATTTGACAGGTTTTGGGATGTTGGTCTTCTATGCAAGTATTACAGGACGATTGTTTGATTTAATCCAATCATTCCTATAAAATTGTGAGATGAAGGTTGTTCTGAACGGGCTCACATCCTGGTGCTTTCACACAGATGTGCGTGTCTCTCTCATGGCTCTATACTGGGTACTACGCTGTTTCTGATCTTCATTAATGATCTTCCTGATGCCATCAGTTCCCAAGTAGACATTTACTCCAGAGTTGAAAAGTTAACGTGGCCACTGCGCTCGAAAAGGACCTCCAATCAGTGGTTAACTGGGGCAAGAAATGGCTTGTAAAGTTTAATACTTCCAAAACTAAACTGCTCTCATTTAACCACCATGGAGAAACGTCCCTGCCCGCCATCATCATGGCTGATGCTCGACTCCAGAAGAGCATTTCACTGCATTGCCCTGACCTCACGTAAGTGGAACAACTACATTGAATCAATAGCTGCAGCTACTGCAAGTTAGTTCATTGTGTCGTGCCAGAAGGTTTTTCTCGTCAGAATCTATCTTGCACATTTATAAATCTATCATTCAGCTGTGCATTGAATACTGTTGCCATATCTGGTTTCTTGGCCCTGCTGTTCATCTTGAAATTCTTGACAAAATCCAAAGAAGGATCTGCAATGTAATCGATCCTGATTTGGCATTTTGACTTCAGTCACTTTCTCACAGACATGATGTCTTTTCTACAAATATTTTCAAGGTAACTGCTCTGACAAGCTTTTTTCCTGATACCCCAACTATGTGAATTTAAGTGTGCTACTAGATTGGCATGTAGGTCCCACCCTTTTATTGTTGAAATAGTGAAATGTAACAGTCACTTCTACTCCAACAGTTTCCTTTCTTGCACTTCCCAACAGAACTCCCTTCCACTTACTTGCTTTCCTGATAACTACAATCTTCAAAAATTTAAATGCAACATCAATCACCATTTTCTGTTGAGTTGAACCCTGTTCGTCTTTTATCCTTTCTTCAACCCCCACTATAGCCAGTCTTCTCTCACTTTTACTCTTCGTAACCCTCTGCATACTAGTGGCACTCCCACCTTGTTTGGTGTGAAATTATTAAAAAAAAAAAAAAAAAAGATGGATAAAGCCCATTCTTTTCTTCTGATTGCCTGGTTCACACACTTTTCTCGTCTTTTGAACAGGTGTTGAAGTATGTCTTTTTTCCTGTTTAGGATTGTGTTTCCAGTTTCTTCTAAATTCTTCTCATTCCCTTTCACTCAGAGTAGCCACTTGTGTTTTAGTGGCATTATCACCTTGCTTGGATGAAATGATTAAAAAAAAAAAAAAATGTTACTCATAATTTCTAAATATTTCTTAATTGAAAACTCAGACATCCATAACACAGCATAGATGAAATGAATATTCTCGGAAATTCCCAAGTACTTCTCAGTAAAGAACCAGCATGAGCGAAGGTAGAAATTGTTTAAAAAAAGTTTCACTACATTTACTTTGTATTAATCCATAATTACACAATTTAGTAATTAAATAATTATTCAAAATATTCTTTAAAATAATCCACAATTTAGCTGTCTTTTGTTGTGAGATGGACAAGTTTGTGTCACAGGCTGTTTACACTAGTGTAAAAATAAATTCAGTTACCAATGAATACTTGTGCCAAACTAAGCTTTGTTAATGTCTATAAACAGTATGCAAATGAAATGTGATTCATTTTGTATAAATTGTAAATAAAGTTACTAAAATTTGAAAAATATGGCTCTTTCATGACTTTTCCTGCTTTCAAAATTTATTAAACTTAATTTAGTTGGGGACTAAACAAGAATGGAACTACCTATTTGCAAACTAACTCTGTAACATTAACTATCATACAAGGGTACTTGATGGACGAACAGTTGCATACTAGACATTTGTGTCCTGGACAATTGTGTACCAGACAACTGCATCCCTAGATAATTGCATACCTCTAATAATTTTTTGAAGTTACCATACTTTCTTTTCTTAAGATAAATTTTGAAAGAAAAAAATATTTTTTTTAAAGTATTCTTTAATATAGAAATTTGCACACCAATATGTTTAAATACTCTAAACAAGCAGAAAGGTAGTCACCATAAATAAAAAAGAGAGAAAAATTTATTTTTTAAAGCAAAAGAAAATTAAGCTAGCAGTTTCAGTTCATTCCAGCAATGCATACCACAAACATCTAATAGATTCCAAATTTTATAGATTATATTTTTATTTGGAACCCATGGCTAAGTTCCAAAATTCAAATACTGATGGAAAAATATTTGTGGACAAAGAAAATTACAGTTATCACTATCATAAGAAAAATGACAATGAAACAAAAACATACTGGCAATATGTAGAACAATCTTACAAAGTAAGAATTCATACAGCAAATACTGTTAATCTGTCATTGTATTTTAAACAAAAATAAACTTTTAATTTTTTTTTTTTTTTATTTCATTCCTTTTTTAAAATTTATGATTACTACCTATTCTTTTTTTTTTTTTTTTTTTTTTCAAAATTTATGTTAATTGCCTTCAAAAAATTATCAACGGTACGCAATTATCCAGGGATATATTTGACGAGAGACACAAATGTCCTGGTATACAAATATCCAATACACAACTGTCATAGAACCAATGGTAGGTACACTTGCCATTACACACACACATTCTTGAAGATAGTACAATGGAATGTTGAAAAGTGTTTGGCCAGACTCAAAAGAGAAAATATTCTGCTGTTTGGAAATTTAGTCTGAGTTTGCAAAGTGGATTCAGCTTCCTTCTCAGTATTTTAGTTTTTCAGTAGACCTCAAATTATGAGCAACATACTCAACAAAAAATACAAATTCAAAAACTCCTATATCAATAATATTTTCTGTCACAAATGTCTTAGTTATAAAAATTACACACAAGAAATTATCAAAAATATATTTTTTTCAATAATTTAATTAAAGAGAATGTATTTAACTGAATGCTGATGAAAACTTTATAAATTTAATACCATATATTTATACTAACTATAGATGCAAAGATTTGACAATGTTAACTAATGAACTGCAACAAAAACAACAGAAAATCTGTGTCATCTAAAGTTAGTGGATTAAACAATACAAGATAAGTTTTAAAATGTTTTTAAATTTTAGATGACATGACAAAAGTCCTTCAAAAGTTTAAAAATAAAAAACAACACCAAAAGTTTCCTGCAAATATGAACCATAAATTTTATATTATTCTAGCAAAATCTTCTGCAACTGAACCTTTATATTCTGTTTAAAACAGCAAAGTTTAGTTACTGAAATTAACAGTTCTAATTTAGACATTAATCTACGTAAAAATTCAGTTTTTACTTTCAGAATTTTTTTTTTCAACAGAAAGTTAAAGACAAAAATTGAAGATGAAGAATTAAAAAACTGAAAACTTACATTCCACTCACTTTCTGTAAGGATGCCCACCACTGATACAATTTGGTACTGATCCTTTGTCATGCTGCTTAGATATTTACGAAGAGGCTGAGCCAAAACAGCTGTTGGCCTATCTTTTAATTTCTCCATGTGAGCTTTACTGCAGGCAGGATCAAATACTAACAGAGTTATGTTTCCATTCTGATGAGATTCCTCAACACCAATCACAGTACGACTATGGCCTTGGATAGGAAAGAGAATCAAATCAGTTTTAAATCATAATTTATTAGGACATAAAAAAGTATAGTATATGTGTTTGTAGGCACACACACACACATATATATATATATATATATATATATATATATATATATATGTGTGTGTGTTTCATTAAAGACAACTGACAAAGTAGTACAACTGAGCTTTTTATTTAATTTTCCTCGTTTTCCTATAAGTGAAAATACTTAACAAAAACTTATCTTTTCTAGCCATAAAGTGTGTAAAAATTGTCCAAATATTCTGCATATATGAGTGCTTTCAGCTATTCTATTAGCCATTATCAAGGATATATTTTTTTATTTTTAACTGAATGTGTAGATTTTTTTTATATATGTTTCTAGAGTGATAAGAATATTTTTATTTTTCAAACATGGTCAGCACATTGTGGCCATGTTCATAGTTGATATTATTATGTGTTGTTTTTTTTTCTTTTTTCTTATTAGTGCTTCCATTATTTTGCATGTACATAAGGCTATTGTATTTTCTACAAGTATGTTGCAGATGGGGTATAATAGGTTTCCATACGTGTTCAAATGAGTCCTAATTGAGCTATGGTCAGAGAGCTGTAATGCGTGTATGTGTGTATGCCAACAAGAGATTGCAGCATCTTTACAGATGATTGCCTTCACATTAATTGTACATCACTGAATTTATCTTTTTTTAATCATTTCCCCCCAAGCAAAGCACTAAAGTGACTAAGATGCAAGGGTTTACTGAGTATTTGAGAATATAAGAAAAATAAAAATGTTATAAAGGAGAGAAGACAATAAAAGAACAAGAATTAAGAAGACAGAAAATAAAAATTGGCAATTTAAATTTTTGAAGATCAAAGTTGACAGGGAAACAAAAAGCCAGAAGAGAATTCCACAAATGAGAAGTGAGATAGAAGAAACTGTTAGCATAGAAATTACAATTTCAACTGTAAAATGATGAGACCTGCTTGCCAATCAAGTGCTGCACTTGAATTCATAAAGTCAAGGTACTATAGAGGAAAGCTCATCAGAACAATTACCATGAAAGTATTTATAGAAAATGCAGTCAACTCGTAAATTAACATAGGCCCTAAGGTGTCTCTCTAAACCAGTGGCTTGAAATATAGGTGACATACAAAGGAGGTTACCTTGACAGGATTTATTAGATCAAATTGAGTAAAATCATCTACATAGACCTTCATGTGTCTTTTCAAAAAATTTGCCACACATTTTCAGTTGGTGCTGGATTGATTGAGTTGTTTTTACATCTTATCAACTTTTTGCATGTTATTTAAAGCCAGGAAATACTTTTAGATTGTAAGAAGACAATAATAATTTAGATATGAGTCCTATTAATTAACCCATAACTGGGGGGAAGAAGTGGAGTCATACTTTTCCCAAGAGTATTTGTGCATGAGCAAATATAACAAACCTGACTAGAATTGGAACTCAGCCCTCCAATTTCCAATTCCGAGCCATTATCCATTACACCACCTGTACATCCAAGCTTACAGTACCTGGTATTCCCAAGAGGTCACCAATCTAGGTAGTGACCAGGTTTGAAATTGCTTAACTCCTGTTATCATACGAGAACAAAGGTTTCAACCTGATATGGCCATAAGCCATTGGTCTTGGAGAATATATATATATATATATATATATATATATGGATTAGTTTAGACCATGGCACAACAGCAAAATGCTGAGGTGCCCTTAAAAAACAAGCCACGTCTATGGCAATTTTTGCCTTCAACTTAAAAAAAAAAAAAAAAAAAAAAAAATCTAAATTAAGAACGAAAAATTTTTTTTTTTTCATAAGTTGGCCATGGGGACTTTCCAAGAAAAAATTTGACTAGAGCCCTATGCAGATATATTTTCAAAGAAAAGAGGTAGATGAAACGAATTTCAACAAATGTTACTAGTTTATGTCAATCTTGCAACATTTATGTCTACCGGAAATGAAATGAACATCATATATATATATATATATATATATATATATATATATATATATATATAGATGTGTGTGAAAATATATAGAAAATAGGAAATATATAGAAATCAGACTTCTCTATCTAAATATTTTTGGCATCTGAAGGAAATAAATAGGACACCTAACGTAAAATTATAAACAGGACTAGAACTTGTAAAACTTGTGATGACCCATGCCCTATGTGCCTCCATGAGAAACTACACATTATTAAGTTTCTAAATAATAAAAATCTATTAAACAATAGACATGAGTTAACGGTTTTTGGCCGACATCATCAAATTTATGCATTGAATAATTAGCTAAAAACAAGCATACAATAAAATAACTTTTATAATCCATACCCCAAATAAATAGTTTAAATACCCTACAAAAAAAGATAACCCTTTATGAAGTCGCCAAAAAACAAATGTTACGGCAGTTTTTATATACACAAATCCCTTTCATAAAGAAATAAAATAAAAAAATAAATAAATCTCCATAGACACGTAAACCAGACTAGGCGAAAACATCTTCCGTTTTAAATTTAGACACCCCCACCTTACCCTGACTTGACATCTATGAAAGTAACTCTATACTGATACAAATTATTAACACCCAACACCCCTACCTAATTTAAACAATTTGCCCTGGCTGTTACCATGGAAATTTTGATTTCAATTATGAATATACTATTAAAACACGTAAATTTCAGAAACGAGTTATTCCAAAAAAAATTTCGCTTGAAGAAGGAACAGAGCTCACTTTAATTCAATTTAATTCAAATAATTATATTGAAGTTTTCGGCTCTTGTTTTGAAACACGAGATCTCTTATGTAGCGTGTTGGAATCATATTTTTAAATAAATAATTATTTATATATATGTATGTATATATATATATATATATATATATATATACACACACACACACACATTACATAGTAATAATGCTTTTCATTTTAAAACAGCAATACTTAAATAGACTGGTCCCCTCAAAAAGGAAAGAAAATTACATAGTTGGGGATCAGTTTGACATTGTATTTATATCGTAAACAGGATACACCATCTAAAATAATAGAAATTTAATGTTTTTCAATTCTGACAAATTGCCTCAGTAGAGGAAGTTCTGAATGCTAGGCAACAAAAATTAGCCAGGAAAATATTTTTATCTATAAGAAATTACTAATTAATGTCGGAAAGCAAAGGATCATTTTGACATTTCATTTACTATATATATTTTTTGTTTCAATAGTTATTTTGATTTTATGCTGAAAAAGCTTTATATTTTTATACAGTAATACAACAATGTCATTCTTTCCACAACATATTCTAAGCTAATAATGTTGTAATGTTTGATTTCTTTTTTGAAAATATTCCACTGTAATTTATCATTGCTAATAATTCTAGTCATCATCATCATCTATGTTATTTGTCCATAAAAATAGTTAATTTTAAAGCTTTTTCTTTATTTTTATGAATTATTTTAAAGATTTTTCTTTATTTTTATGAATTATTTTAAAGATTTTACAAATATTTTTATGAATTATTTTAAAGATTTTACAAATAAAAAAAACAAATTTTTCAAATTATAAAAACATTGCTCCGGTGACCTTAGTCATTTCTGTGGTGCCCTCATTTTTAAGAGGTACACCAAGGCCATTTTTGCCTGCCCCTCTCTTAGGCTAAACTCATCCCTATATATATATATATATATATATATATATATATATATATAAATAAAATTTTGTTACATATGACAGACAAGGAAAAGTTAATTGATTTTTTATTTAGTTCTTCCAGCGTTTTTAGTTTTTTTATTTGGTGGATATAAAGGAGTGAAAAAATTGTTCAATGCCCTTGGGCGGTTTCATCGACTTCTTTAGCCATTTTCAAGGGGGTTTGTTTTAGGCATTGTTTCTTTCTCTTCATGTTTTGACTCTTTAAGTTGTATTTTATTTTTGCTTTGTTTTGAATACCTTAGGCGCATTTATTCTGAAAGCGCTTGGGACAATGGTCAATTTTTGCACTCCTTTACACCCATCAAACATAATGCTAAATAAAAAATTAATAAAATCTTCCTTGTCTGTCATATTTAATAAAAGATGTTTAAAAGAAAGGTTGGTGCTCAAATACATACATGCATACATACACAAACATATACATATATATATATATTTGGCGTTGATCTCACTGTTCACATTGCTTACATTTACATATGCTGAATATTGAGAACTTTTTCCCAATAAATATAGCATACTGTAAAACTATATTTTATCATATCAGACACTATAACAAAATGGAAAATGTTAAAAAGAAAGTGCACTAATTTACAAATCCCAAACAATAAGCAATTATCATAAATTAATTCCAATATTAAACAAGATGCAAACATTCGACAAATAATAACAAATAATACTTAATTTTGATTGACTTTTGGAGATATCATATACAATGTAGGGACAGTGACTCTCAGCGATATGTATAATTTGCTTTCTTTGTTATTTATCTCCATTATGCCATTGACATTCTTCCATGGATTTTGGAGCGTGTCACGGGCCAATTTTTTCCAATAAAAAATTGGCAACATCTAAAAGAAGCTCATAATTTAGCAAAACATTTTATGTTGTGCCATTTACTAATCTAATGAATTATAATACACTAGAAGTCATCATATCTGAACTTCTCAGTGTTGCCATTTAGATGTTGTAGGAATATGCTACATTCTAATATTTTTCTTTTTCTCACAGATAATTGTTAGTAACTTGAAATTTCTCAACCCATAATGTCTCCTACAGAAGAAAACTTCAACTGGAAGAAAAAGGAAAAGAAATTCTTTCACATTACACCAGAAATAAGAGATTGCTTAAAAACTGTATAGAGCTCCTAATTCTTTGAATTTGCAAATTAACAAACAAAGATTGCAGAAACCGAGTGAAACACTAAAACTTGCACTTGAAAATGATCCATTGAATACTTTCAATCTGGAAGGCTTAAAAGAATGGATAAATGAAGATGCTAATGAATTACAAAAGAATTCGACACATGAAAATGATTTGGATTGTGAAGAAATAAAGGAAGAATCAAATTCTTCCAATAATGGTGAAAATATGAAGGATAATGAAGAAGACTGGAACTCAGTAGAGAAAGCTATTGATGAGGTTATCAAATTCACTGAAAGAAAATCTTTGTTCAATAGTACAGAATGTACAAGTGCACGTAATTTGCAAAAATTTCTTACTTTAAAAAGCCTAGAACAGCAAAAAGTAAACGAAATGAGAAAAGAAATAAGAAAAACAAATGAAAATAAAACTTATTGATTATTACAAATTAATATTTACTTTCGTGAGAAACTTCATTTTTCATATAATTGCAATAAGTTCTTGTGTTTTGTTAAGATATCGTTATATTACCCATGCCATATTATATCTGAACCGATCCTCATATCTGAAATATTCTGAAGTTTGGATATGAGGGCTTCGACTGTATGAATTGTAAGTAACTGAAAAATGAGAATTAAGAAAAATAGAGAAGAAGAAAGGAACAAAAATTAAAAAATAAATTAAATCTGAATAAAAAAATGGGTAAAATTGAAACATAAAGTCATTATTTAAAAAAAGAAGTAGAAAGGAACAGAAACGAAAAAAAAAAAGGATTCGATAAAAAAGAAAGACATGAAAAAAAAAAAGAAAATTAAACAGAAAAAACTATTGACCATAGGGAAAAGAAAACGCAAGTCATCTCTCTTCAATCAAAGCATCAGATCTTTAACTCATTTCAACTCTTTGGGAAAGGTCTTTGCATTTATGCTTCTGTTTTTAGAGATTTTTCTTATTGATACAGAAGTCAGGTGCATTAAACAGTAGCAGCTGGCGACAAGAGATCAACAGAATCCATAAGAATTGCATCAACGGCTAATTAATTATAACAACATCCATACGTGTTGTCGAGTGGAGCATTACTTGGTATTCGAAGGAGAAAAGATAAAGAAAAGTAACTTCCAATAGTTCATTGTAAGCTATTATTATTATTATTATTTGCTTTCTGTTTCTTACAATCCATTACTTGGATCCGACACCTGGGGTAAGGCAAAGTAGCAAATATATGCATTCTCTTTGCACAAATTCTGATGTTAAGTGATGCTCAACATGTATACTGTTTATATTTTCTTTATGGAAAGTAGTGTTCAAATATACATTCACTTTCGCACTAACATGCTTGGGATAAGCATGACTGTCTCTTCTCCCCAACTAATGGATGGCAACCAGACTAAGAGAATTAAAATTCTGAATTCCAAACTGAAGAAATTAACAGAGAACCCCTCACTAATTTTTACCAAGAATGTATAGCAATTCACATAATAAAGAAAAGGAATCTTTGGACAGTCATGATCATCTACATAAGGAAAAGAGAGATGCCATTTAAAAAAAGGTAATTATTCTTCGATCACAAAAAATCTTTACAATTTGTTTAGTTGCTGGTAAATATTTAAAAGTGGAATTCAATTTCAAGGCAGGTTCACACAAAACAAAATGAAATAAGACCACAAAATAACAAACCTTGATGTTGAAGATACAATGGTGACCGAAATTCATGGCGATCTTTTCTTTTGAAATAATCCCTGATCCACTGAAACATTTTTGGATGGGCTTGTTGCTGACCAGACGGAGAACGGACATCTACCATGCGACATCTATAATCACAAAAATCAGTTATAAAGCAAAATCCATCTGATTGCAGTTAGTGAACTGTCAAAGATTTTGTTCATTTTTATAATTAAAATATATAAATATAATAGTATTAATTTAAAATATTGGCATTTGTAAACTACATTACTAACATTTAGATAATCAGATGAAAAATAAAAATTTCAAGAGCTTTTCCAAAAAAACATAATTAAATTATTAAAATGTCAATTTAGAAATAATTTCAGATGGAGACTGATTAACTGGAGGATCTCTTGAAAATGTTTTATTTTTTTATTTTTGTGATCAGTACTATGAAATTTTACAGCTAAAATGTTTACTTCACAAGAGATAGCATTTGATGTTATCTTTTTAATCATTTCACCTCTTGCAAGGCATTAAAGCCACTCAGATACAAGGGGGTTACCGAGTGTTAGAGAATATGAGAAAAACAAACACTATTAAGGAGAGAATATAATAAAAGAACAAGAATTAAGAAGATGATTGACATTGCATTTTTGAAGATCAAAGCTAACTGGGAAGCAAGAAGCCGGAAGAGACTTCCACAAATAAAAAGTGTAATAGAAGAAACTGTTATCATAGAATTTACAGTTACATCTAGCCAGCTCAACTGTAAAATGATGAGACCTTGCTGCCAATTGAGTACTGCATTTAAATTCAAATTGAAGCTATGATGCAAGGTCAGGGCCAATAACATTACAGATTTTATCAAGAATCTCTAAATAGCACCAGTCCCAATGTGGCAGTAATATTTAAAGGTAGACTTATAAATATGTAAGATAGATTCTAAGATTATAGCAGTCAAATAATAATTTTAAAAATTAAGATAAAATTGTTCTAAATATGTACTAATATTATTTAAGGGAAGGAAAAAGAAAAATTACTTGTCACAAGGAAGCTCCCTAAACTAATAATTTATAAGCAGTTACTAAAATGTTTTGTCATAATTTAACCAATATTGCTTATTTGCAAGCTACTTCATAAAAAATATGAATGGTATCAAATATCAGGTTATATTTTCTATTGTACTGCAATATCTAAGAAAGTGATTAATAAGACTTTCTCAAATGAAAGACTCCTGATACTGTTTGTGGTATTATATAGATAGCAAATCTTGAATGATAAAATGGAAAAGCATTAAGAAGCTGAAGAAGGTTAGCAAGATTATGACTCTAAACACATTGGATGCCAGAAATTTAAACTTAAGTGTTCCTTCATCTTCAGCATTTTTATTGATGCAGAATTATAATGAACTTTTGTTGCATTTTGTTCATATCTCCTACACACGAGGTCTGTCTGAAAAGTAACGGGACTGAATGTGCTGTGTGACCTATAGGCAAAAGAAGGATAAGCTGATTGTATTATCATCTAACATGATACCTTGGGAGTATATAACTGTAATCTTAGCTTGCTGCAATCATTGCATTTTTTTCTCACATGCATCTCAATTGAACTCTGATCATCATCTTTACATAAGCAGCTTAGCTGGTATTCATACTGACTCACCATGACTGAGCATTTCCATGATGGGAAAATATGATGGCTTTACTTTTGGCACTTCACTGTACAAAGTCTGTCTAAAAAGTAACAGGACTGAATGTGCTGTGTGGGCTATGGGCAAAAGAGGAATAAGCAGATTATGTTATCTAACATGATACCTTGGGAGTATATAACTGTAATCATAGCTTGCTGAAACCATTGCATTTTTTTTTTTTCACATTTGAGGGTTGTGGCAGGACAAATCATGACTGCTTCGCCATGACAATGTACCTGCTCACAACGTCCTGAGCATCCAGCAGTTCCTGGCCGCAAAGAACATCATGGTACTAGAACAACTTCCCTATTCACCTGATCTTGCTGTGTGACCTTTTTCTTTTCCCCAAGCACAAGGGAATCATCAAGAAGACCTGTTTTGAAGGCATGGAGGCCATCAAGAAGGCTGTAATGATAGAGCATCTAAGAAGAATCCTTCCAACAGTGCATAGAAGCATGGCACAGAAGGATGAAAAACTGTGTTAGACTCAAAGGGGAATACTTTGAAGGAGAAATCATGTAGTTTGTTGTTTGGAATTGAAATAAATTGTTTGTGACACCAGTCCTGTTACTTTTCAGACAGACCTTGTATATATGGTTCCATTAATAAAAAAAAAAATTAGTTTGAAGAAGTTTTCTTGAAGAACAAAAGATATAATATTGGATATTTTTCCATTTTGACATTTAATTACCCACCTTAGCAGTTCTTACAAAAAATCTATTCAAATAATCTGTACATCTAAATGGATCATGTATAAAATCCAGCCTAATTTCAAAAGCAACAATGTTGAAATTTTACAAACCAAAAATTTGAACCAGAGATTATATTTCAGAATTATTAAAAGCTAAAATGTCTAAGCTTAACTGGCTCAAATAAACTAAGCAATAATAGCCAATCTTAAATTTCAATTTAAAAACAAAAGTAAAGCATTTATCAAAATTTTTGAATATAAATAATTATCAGCTTAAGAGAAAATATAAATTAAATATCTATGTTGTAATATATTAATGCATAGTGGCATTTGCAAATTACTTTGTACATCTATTTAAATGACCAAGTGTACTACTAACTTTTTCTACTTCATGTTGACCTTTTGTCTTGACCACTTCTTTTGATATGTAAATAAGACAACTTCTCACTACAATCTAGATATGACAATTCAAACAAACTATTAATAATGATTTGGAAAGTTGTTTTAAGGCAAACCATGCTATGGTATCTATAGAAATTCATTTGGCTTACTTAAATTTCAAAGATGACAATAAAGCAACAATTTCTGTGGCTCCAATCCATTTTTTTGTATCAACCAGTTTCCATCCAAGTTGCTCAGCTCCTTGTCTGTCAAAACCATTCTGCCAGGCATGTTCTATCAACTGCTGGAGTTTCTTGATGGAAGCTACTCGCCCATTTTTAACTGCAAATTTAATTACACAAACAATTATCTGTAGTTTAATGCTAATCTAGAAAACTATTTTGTTAGTATAATCCAAGGCAACTTTAGTTCAAGACAATATTCAGGGCATACAAAGTAAAGAATTTACTATCAATAGCTTTAAAGATAAGTTTCTAAGTGCTTTCAATAAACCGGGTTTCCAGCCTAATCATTGAATAAAATTCCTGATTTTAAGATGTCACATAACCTATAGACAGTACTAAGTATATAGCAGTACCAAAGGACAGCTGAAAAGATTAATGGACAAAGCAACAGACATTTTTATTCAAATATAAATCATATCAATAACAATTTAGAATTTATTTTCAAACAATTTTCAATCTAAAAAATGCATATAATAAACATGTCATTTGATATATGTCAAGTTACATGAGAAAATTCCCTCATTTCTCTGACAATAAATCAAAATTTTAACTCAATAAAAACTTATTTTACAACTCTGATTGTAGAAAGGTATATTCCTGAAGTATTATGAATTTCACAAGTGCATTCATTAAATGACAATGGTAGAAAAAGAAATGCAGAGATTTGATCACATTTGAGATAATAAATTAACTGTTCCTTACCAAAATCTTTACCATGCATATTGTCAATGTGGTAAATTAGAGAAATGTCTTTACAAAAGAAAATATTGAATGTATTTTACGTTTAAAATATTATGTCTCTTACAGACAGTTTCCTGTGGGAAATCCAATTGTTCTGATATGTGCCTTGAAATTCAATTAAGAAAACAGCTTGACTATAAGATTTAAACAGGCCTTAATTATTGCAGATTCTACAAATATCTAAACTGGTTGTGCAGGTCAGTGAAGAAATCTTTATTTTTTAATATTTAAATGACTAATCATTGAATAAAATTCCACTGAAATGCCTTGATTTTGAGATGTCACATAATAAACAAATAGTAACATGTATATAGTGGTACCAGATGGCAGCTAAAATGGTGAATGGACAAAGCAGCAGACATTTTTAATCAAATTTTACTAATCCCAAAAACCAAATATATATTGCATCAATAACAATTTAGAATTTATTTTCAAACAGTTTTCAATCTAAAATAAATAAATAAGTAGATAATAAACATGTACATTAGAAAATTCCCTCATTTTTCTGACATGAAACCACAAAACATCTTTGAATGTGCTTTGCAAAATAACAAACAAATTTTAAAAGAAACTAATCCATTTGTTTTAACATCCATCAGGTATAATGAAGCAGGTTGTATCATGAATTTCAAATCAGAAAATTTTCAAATGAATCCAGAAAAGAGCATAAAAATAGATACAGAAAAATGTTTTTACTTTTAGCAAATTTATTATTGATATAAACTGCAAATCAAGTAATTTCATTTTGAAGTCTTAGATTTCATTTGAATATAATTCTAGGAAAACAGACATTTTTTTTTAATAAGATTCTCTCTCATACAAAGGGGTTAATTCTCGACTGTCTGTAAGGATTTTCAATTAAGTTATCCTGTCTCAAAAATGGGCTGATTTACCAAAACTCTGCAATTATTTTATATTTTTTGTAACAGAAAATGATCAAAATTCTATAAGCACTCCGGTTTGTTTACTGGATATATTATAAATATATATCATAAAACAAAGCCATTTTATAATTACCTTTGTAATCTCCATACAAGAAACTTTGGTACTTGGGTTCCTTAGCCAAAGCAGAGAGCATCATTTGAAGGTTTCGGTAGCCACAACCCCATCCAGTATCTCCAAAAGAACCACTATAATGGTCAAGATCCGAACACAACCACACATCCTTGTTCTTGCTTTGTTGTTGGTAATACTTTCTTAAAGAAGAAATGATACCTGTAAAAAAAAGAATATAATGATCCATTGTGAATACAGACATTTTATGAAACTGTTTATACAGGATGTCCCTAAAGTCTGGACACATAGGCAAAAATGCATATTTTGAAGAAATTAAATTTTCAACAACATTTTATTGGCAAATAACATCTTCAATATGATTTCCATCATTCCATCAAGTTAATGCGCTTTGCAAGATTCACGTGAATTAGACGCAATAACTCCACATTGCCATCAATTTTAGCACATTCACTTTTTATGCTTTCAATCAAATATGCTGCATCTGTGATTTTCATTGAGTACACTTTCTCTTTTAGCATACCCCAGAAAAAAGAAGTCAATTCTTTCGACAAAAGCATGTGGAGGAAAAAAATATAGTTAATGAGATTTCCTATATATCCAAACTTTAGGGACACCATGTATTAACATACTGGGTTGGAACAAAAATTTGTAATGTATTTGTAGTGATTTTGTTTCACATGTGACTGAAATTTATTATATATAAATATATATATATATATACACGCACACACTAGCAATAAAGCCCAGCGTTGCCCGGGAGTAAACTTCCTTTGAATGGAAGGTCATAACCACCATACTTATTTTGTACACACATGTAAGGCTGAAGTCTAGTAGAACTGATGACCGCCCATGTAAGAAACATAATGTACACAAGTTGCTGGTATTCATCAGCACAACGGAAGAAAAAATTGTAAAGCTTAAAAGGAAGCAATGGACAGCCATGGTAACATCAGCCGTTTGCCATTACTAAGACACCTCCAATTAAAAGTTGTCAAGTTCAATACGAACTCAGGCCTTAGGAAGTTTTTGGTGAGTTGTAGCAGATGGCCTTGTATTCCAATGGGATGGTTTTATTATCCCTGAAGGCAAGACATTACATGAAGCCCTGTGTCAGTTGCAACGTAGTAAAACGCAATAGCATGAAAGGTAGACATGTCTTTTGCCCAAAAGATGATGCTGCCACTACTGCAAACAGAACCACATAACAGAAGTATGGGAAGGTGCTGGGGTGAGTACTTGTAAGTGGCACAAATTTTTTTGTAAGTTTTTAACAGCCAGTTGTGGCAAGCATGAAGGGCATGTAGCATTACCTAAAGCAGCCCTTATGGTAAGGGGAGAAACACACCAATGGTGTACAGCAGAGAATGCATATTATAATTCTGCCTGCTGCTATTCTTTTATTATCCCACTTCTTTTTGCTGAGGCCTAAATTGTGTGGAAGCACTCAACTTCCCTGACAATTAAACAAATCCACCTTCCCACATATTGGTTTTGTGTTGTAACTGAATATCGTTATGTGGTCGACATGTAAATGCGAATGCAGCTATGGTGGGTTTTAAGTGATAAGGGAGCATCTGGTGAGCAAGACAATCTTTAATGAAATGTCTTAGTAATGGCAAGTGTATACTCTGACGACCTTTAAATAAACTGGGTTAAAAAATGAAGGAACCTACGATGCAGCCAACATAAAGATGTGTACATTGCGTTTAAGCATGACCGACCATGGGCTACAAGACTTTTGCATAGGTAATATTTTTAGTTTTGTTTGTTGGAGAATAAACATAAACATTATTTTTACTCCTGACTCGGAAGCAGCCTACGTAAAGCTGTCCACTGTTCATCTGAATGCAGACCCACGATGCTGAGCGTCTGTCCTTGCAATTTGGCCATTGTTGTTGAGCCGTGCTTGCCATACCCCAGGGCTTTCTGAAGCTCTGGAATTCCTCAAATGACAATTAGCGGTCAGCACAGGACTTTCTAAAGCTCTGGCAGACGCAGTAGCACTGGCATTTCTTAAATGACAAATAGAGGTTTGTTGAGGTTGTTGCAAAACCCTGGAAGATGCTGTAGCCCTAGCATTCCTAAGACAACATGAAGTGGTTTGTTCGGGGCTTTCTAAAGCTCTAGAACATGCTGTAGCACTGGCATTCCTTAAACGTCGAAGGATTGTCTGTGTCGGGGACTAAGAAGCCCTGGCCCTAGAAACGTGTATTGCGTTCTGTGAATTCTGTACTAAACGTTCTTCAGTTGAAAGTCTAGAGCGTCATGATGACATAACTGATGCCAGCCTTTCAGTCTGTTCAGCGGTACTTTCTGTGGAGATGCAGGCAGCAGAGTGTGAGGCCATCTGAGGAAGGTGCAACAAAGTTTGCTATTGTCCTTGCTGCTCTTGTAGCGGAGACAGCAGCTGTACACTGTCCAAAAAGTTTTCTTCTCTTAGGCAGCATTTTAACCAATTTTAAAAAGGCAAACGTAATAAAAAGGTATGTAGGTTTTTTGAGTACAAAAAAATACATGTAGTCTAAATGTAGGTAGGTTAGAGGGATCCCAAAAATGTATGTAACTGTATCAAAAGGGGATCGAAGACAAAAAAAGTGAAGTTTAAAAAATTCAACTAAAGCTAAAACAGTAGTAGGTAATTTGGGAAGTAAATTTGATAAATGTGGAAATGGATGTAGTTATAACTAAGAAGTAAAAAAAACAGTTTGGATACGTAATCAACATCTTGCAGTTTCTGTAAGAAGTGAATGAAGTGAGCCAAGTGCGGGACAGTAATCGCAGAAGTGTGAACATGCATGCGAGTTATGGTATAAAGAGGCAGTTGGCCAGTTGACCTTGAGCACACATACTAAAGTGACGTACGTGCCCACATGCACATGTGTGCGTAAGAGAACTGTTTGTGTGAACGATTGGATGGGCCCAAGGTTAAATGCTTGAAACCGTGCCATTGAGCTCGCAGCAACCTTGAACAGTTGACGCAATTGGTTAACCTCCAGCTGGGTTAGTCAAAGCAGTGCGCAGTGGCGGATGACATTTCAAAATAGTATTTGGCGACTTTATTGTATCACGTTTTTTATTGATAAATATGAAAGCTATGTAGTTCCTTATCCCAAAATAGGAATTGCCTTTTTGATTTACATCGTCACCAATGTAGTGCAGTCTCTCAAAGTCAACCAATCAGAAAATGGGATTTTCAAGCTTCATTTTTGTTTGAAAATTTTGAGCAGCCAGGAGATATGAGGTAGTTTTATTGATCAAGAGTTGAAAATACAAATGTTTTTACACTTCTTACGAAAAAAATTTTAAGCAATGTTAATTTCATTTACTGATGGATGATGAAGGCATTTAAGTATCACGAATTTAGATGAAAACGTGCAAGAACTTTTTATAGCGAGTAGGTGCATTTTTGCGACATGTAAACGGCATGAAAAGACATAACAGACCCGCGGTGTCCCCTCAAATGAAAAAATGCAATCAAATGTGAAAAATTGGACAAATTGAACAATTGGGGGAGCCGATTCTGTCCACTTGGCTTAAAATCAATAACACATTTCATGCCACTTCACAAATGGCATGAAATGTGTTAGTGATTGCTCACTGAATTCAATCCTATGCTTTAGTAGGTGAAATGGGCCACAAACACCTCAAAAGCAGCAGTTTCACATTGTTTTTACTTTTTTTCTGGTAAAATTTGACATGTATCTTTGTAAATCCCTTTTAAAATGGCCTTGATGTTTACTGTGCAAATGCAGAAAACATGGAAAGTAATGAATGTCTGCATTGAAATATTAAAAGATCCTTTTTAAAAACCATGGTATGAATGTTAAATCCTGGAATAAAAGTAGGCTACCTAAAACCTCTACCCCATTTGGGATGCTTGAAACACACATGCATGAAACCTCCTTTCACACATGATCTCACATGACTCCGGAACGTGAATGGGCCAATCAGCAGCAAGCATTATGCATCGCATGAGCCACACGTGACTAATAACACTAATCCCATTGGCTTTTGGAGCGCAAAATTCAGCTGCAACAGAAATCCTTCATTGTCATAACTTTTGCATCTGAAACCAAAATATGGCCATTCTTGTCCTTTCGTATTCCCATATAAGCACTTAAATCTGACTTTTTTCTAATTATGCTATCGCTATTAATTCTAACATGGAAAGTGCACATATCTGCTGTGTGCAGTGAAGGCACATAATTACACATGTGTGCATCTGATCAAAAATGAAAAATCGATAATATTGATTTAAATACTGACTTAAATCAATTTTTGGCACCATCAAAACCTCTGCAGGACCATTAGCAGTAACTGTCAAATCTGGTTGAAATCAGTTGAAAAATGTAGGAGATCCGATGAAACATAAATGAACACACGCACATTCTGGCTTTTATATATATATATTTACATATATATATATTCTGAAGGTGAAATTCCAACACATCTTTATGATTTATTTGTGTGTTGATCTTAAATGATTTTACATTAAAAGTGAAAATGAAAGAAAACGAGATACATTTTCATCATTTCAAACTTATTTCTGCAAAGAAAAAACACTTTATGAACAGTAAAAAGATATGCGCTATTTTATGGAAATGGTGCCATAGCTGAGAGTAATATTCTTAAGCAGTTCTCTAGGTTCAGAAGTGGAAATTTGGATCTGGAAGATAGAGAACATTTTGGCAGCACTGCAGTCGTTGATGATTAAAAATAATCCAGGTAACATGACACGGAACACTACAAGAAAAAATTTAATGTTCTCTTTTCAATGGTGACAAAAACCATTTTCCAAAAAAGAACAATGGCAAACATAGAGAAATGCGCCTGCAATAAGACATAATGTCAAAAGGACAGTTTTTCCCATGACACAGTTATTTTAAATACTTTCACTCTTTAACAAAGTTTATTGTTTTAAATAGTGATAAGAACTGGAACAAAACCTAAACATGTGATCAAAGTGAATTTATACATTTTTTTGTTCTTGTGAATTGACAATAAAAATAATAAATACTATTTATTGGATTGTTTTTGCAATTTTGTGAAATTCTTCAAAATTAAAAATAAATATTTTAAAAAAATTATTTTCTTTAGTATTAATATATAAAATAGTATGTGCTTTATTCTAAATTGCAAAGATGTCCTAAGACATTGCCATATATTCTACTTGCAATATGCAATTTATAATGTCATATTAATTTGCTTAATCTGTTCAAAAATAAACTGTCAGCTGTATCCAACCACTTTCTAAGATCAATGGTGAAAAAAGGCTTTGAGAAAGAAAAGTCTGAGAGTCAGAGCAAAGATCAGTCTTCTTTGAACATTATGAACTGTGATACAAATTCACAAACAAAGAATTGTGCCAAATAACAAAAACCACATCACTTGAGGACTACAAACAGCAGCAACAACTAAAACGAATAGCACATGTAACTCAAAGAGAACATAATGACATAAACAAGATTTTGTTGACATTCCACATGACTTCAAATAAAAGTTTATACAGAGAGAAATATTTTCCATCATTAGTCTGGGAAAGGGTAAAAACAATATTTTAAAAGTCTAACAGTTAATATGGAGAAAATATTTGTAAATCTGATCAAAAATTAGTAACTTTTTAGAAAATGTATGGAATAGAGAAAAAAAAAAATCCTTACCTTTAGTACAGGAAACTCCATCATCAACCCCAGTTACCTGAGATTCAGACATTTGGGATTTGTACATGTGATATTCAAATGGACTGATTTGTCCTCTTTGAACAGCCAAGCTCAAGTTGGAATGAAACTGTTTTTTGTAATTTCCTTTATCAGTCATTCCATACATGTCCTAAGAAAAAAAAAAAAAAAAAAAAAGTACAAATAGATTATTTAATGTTTGATGTATTCTCAACACTGGCATAAGTTTACCGATAAAATAATTCTGCAAATTAGTCAATTTGTGGTTGTATAATAAGAACTCAAAAAAAAAACATGAAAATAATGCAACCCTCAAGATTGTTTCAATTCATTCACTCTGAATAAAACATATATACATTCTTGATTTACTTTACAATTAAAAAGTTCAAAATATTTAATATCATAAATTGTTGGTTCCAACCTGCTAGGAATGTGTATTTATTGTTGATTTATGTACAACAATTTTGGCACAAGGTCATAGGGCAAGTGAGATAAGGCTTGTTAACATTAACTATCTTAGACCTAGCTAATCCGATTCACAACCAATTCATTCATTCATTACAATTTGCTCATTCACCACAAGAACTCATCTGTCACCACTCAATTTTACATGTACCACAATACCACATTTTCACAGGGAACATGCAAAACACACCCATGAGATAAACATTTCATAATGTACAATCTAGTAGGAATGACGTGAAAAAAAAAAAAAAAAAAAAAAAAAAAAACAATTTCCCCTCCCTAACTTATAGGCAGAAGCACACAAATTCAGGCTAGGGATTTTTCCTAGACAATAAAATAAACCGCTTCTCACTTTAATCTGTCTTGTGTTGAAGTCAGAATGCTACATTTGCTTATCTGATTTTGCTCTTATGTGCCAACCCCTATTTTTAGTTTGTGAACTTTTTACACTATTACTGGTCCTTTGCTTTATTACTATTAATTTGCCTTGTTTGATATTATTTTTTGCCCTGTTTTTTTAATCTTTTTCTTGTTATTGCTTATTGCAAACTTTACCAATTCTGTTTATTGGATAGTTCTGTTACTTATTTTTGCATTTAACCATGGCTACTCACTCTACATGAATTATAAACATTAGGAAGTCTCCATGACAAATATAAATATATTATGAATTATTGTTTTACAATAAGAAACAGTGATGTAGTTCTCCAGCTACAGGTTAAATAATTAAGTAAATTAGGTTATCTAGCCTTGAGTGGCAATTAGTTTAAAAGAAAGACAACTCAGAATTCCTAACTGTAGAGAAATCAGGCAGGAAATCATTCCACTATCATTCACAAGAGGGCATGGCAATTCAGATAAGAGAAGGAATCCATGGTGAATAATGACAGCCTATGGAACCTGGTATTAAAAAAAAAGAACCTTACAGCACACAGAATTTATATCAAGCCCTACACATTTTTCTTGTATATTAATGCCAAAATTTCACACTAGAAAACAGTCATCCCTTTGATATTGAAGTGACTCATTTACATATGAAGTCACAAAGACTATAAATAGCTACAGCTATTACCCATGAGGCAGTTGAGCACATACTATTTCCTGCAAGTCTGTAATACTTACACTAATTACTTACAATTTCTACAGACAATATTTAAAGTGATACTCTGAATTGATGGAACCTTTTGCTACTTTAAGGAAAAAAAATAAAGGATTTATTTGGTAAAAAAACAAGTGGCATTTGAAAATTTTAAAGTTTTTATGGCAAAGAAGCCAGTAATAAAAATATTTGAGCCTAGAAAGGAAATAGTAGTAACAACTGACACAAGTGAACACTTAATTTTAGGAATATTAACTCAGGATGGTCATCCTATTATGCATCTTTTGAGAAAATTACCAAAAGCTGAATTAAAATGCTCAAATATTAAGAAGTGTTGACCATAATATGGACGACAAATAGAGCTTGTCAGTTTTTGATTGGAAAGAAATTCCTACTAAGCTCTGACCATAGACCTTTAGAATTCATATTTAATCCTAGGAAGGAAATTCCTAAGGTAACGTCTTCTAGAATTCTAACATGGGCCTTAAGGTGTTTGATATTGAGTACATGAAAGGCAATACCATTCCGCAGGTTGACACTTTGTCAAGATTTGTCAAGGTTCATTACTTCTGAAACTGAGAAAGAGTAGGAAAAATTCAAAGTTACTTTCTTACAATTGGTAAAATTGATATTTTGATATTTTGTTGATAGACAAATTAGCTGAGGATATGAAGCAAGATCCCATATTAAACAGTATATTGTTCAGGATAATAATTAATAAGTGGAATAATTTCTCATGGGTAGAAAGGCATTTTAAAGAGGTTAAGCACAAGTTAACCATAGAAAAGGATGTAATTTGTAATGGAGATGTAGTGGTTATAAAAAGCATACATGGTGATGTTCATTGCAGAATAATGTCTGTGCAAAGGAGATTAAGACTAGAGGTATGGTGGCTAGGCTATTCTACAGCTGTAGTAGAATACATAAAAAGGTGTAAAATGTGCAACGAAAGAAGAAAATTTAGATAGACAAAAACATATATAGTGCCTAGAGTGTCAACCTTGGGACAGAGTACACATGGATCTTGTCCATGTTAATGGAGTGGGATTATTACTAATACTGGTAGATTCGTATTCAGGCTGGCCAGAAGTAATACAGGTTTCCAACAAAAGAAGTTTGACCATGAAACATTAAGGATCATATTTTCAAGAAATGAAATTCCAAAAAGTCTAGTATCTGACAACACTCCAGAGTTCTGTGACGAGGAACTATGCCAATGGTTGAACAAAATTGGATGCAAACCATATACCCTCTCCTCTGTACCATCTGCAATCAAACAGATTGGCAGAAAGGATGGTGCAAACTATAAAAAACGGATTGAAAATATTTGTACAACAGAAAGAAAAGATAGAAACATTTCTTCCTAAATTGTTGCTAAGTTGTAGGACTACCACATGCTGGAAGATCGAAAAGCCTGTCCACCCTCATGGATAGACAAATTAGAACCTCATTGACCATGTCCTATGCTACCAACAAAAAATTGTGGTATAAAAAGAATAGTGAATCTAATCTACAAGAGGCAAGATTCATAATGCAAAGTGGATAGAACACTATTATTATAGAAAAGAAATGTAAATGGGATATTAGTGCATATGGATCAAGTTAGATTGCAACATGATAGTGATGAAGAAATGTATAGCAAGCCTGAAAGTAATGAAGGCAAAAGTGTCAGGTCAAGGCAAGACAAACATGACAGTGAAATTGCAAGTGATTGTTAGAGAAACACTCCTATGAAAAAAGAAAAAGATAATGATCTCTCATATCTAGACAATCTCTTAGGGAGAGGGAGGAAAATAGTGCAGAGACAAAAGTTCCCAGAAGTACCAGGGAAAATAAGGGGATAAAAACTCTTCAGTACTGGGAGATGAGGTGACTTATTTACATAGGAAGTGACAAAGACTATAAATAGCTATGGCTATTACCCATAAGGCGGTTGAGTGCATACTACTTCCTGTGAGTCATTAATACTTACATTACAGATAATTTTTTTTCAAATTTATTATCACATTAAACAGATTTATTTATCATGTTTCCTTTATGATTACTCATTTGTATTAATGAGAAAGTCAGCATATTAATATAACTTAGCTTTCTGTTTGAACTTTTGGGATGTAGAGTTATCATTATTTACCCTATTTATACACAGACTATTGTCTCCATCTTTGTTATTATCACAACGTTTCAGCCATTGTGGACAATGGCCTTCATCAGGTAAATTCAGGCAATGTTTCTGAATCAGATTTTCTGGAAAGTTCAACTTATCTACTACCATGGAAATGCTTTGTTGGGCTTTTGAACATTCATTTTTTTTTCTTGACTGGCACACATGTTTCCAGGCCAGTTGACTTGGTTGTTTTTGTTTAGTGGCAATATCAACCAATACAGGTCATTCAATGCTGAAATCTTAATATGAAAATTCAAACTTTATAATTAACCCAAGAGAATGACATTATTTCTTGATTAGATTATAATTACTTACCTGCAATTTTTTTTTTTTTTTACAAAACAATCTTACAAAATCAAACAAGTGAAAACTTGTTTCTCCTTACAAATTGTTTTTGGATTTTTTAACAATAAAATGTCTTCAATTTTACTATAAATATGTATTGTTGGTCATTTTGCTATAAAAATGTATTGTTATTAAATTTTTTTTTTTTTTTTTTATAAAAATGTATTGCTGGTATTTTTATACTTTCCCAGTGTTCTAATTTTAGTTTGGGGGTTCACTATTTGCCTAGCTGGGACCCTAACAAGTGCTACTACACCAGGTCAGAGATGACCTGGGAACAACAGCAATTAAGAGGTGGTGCCATATTCCTCAAAACCTCCAATTTCTCAATCAGAGGCCTTACTGCTGAATGTAGTTTGTTTTCATACCCAGGACTATCAAGGCCAGCTGAAAATTATGAGTGTTCAGGATGACCAATCGGACGCAATATTCAGGAAACTAATCAGAAGCAAAGCCAAAACACAAAGAAATGATGGGATCATCTCCCAAAAATCCATGTAATGAATGCATGGCTGCAATTTTTGACGGATTTGCACCAAAATTTACATGCACATGCTCCAAGTTAGCGGGAAGGCCAAGACTGACTTTGCATTTCCCAATTCCCATCGATAATGGAAATAATCGATTTTTTCATGCTTCAACGGCAGTTTTTATGTAGTTTGCAGCCATTTTGTACTGGCCAGAGTGAGAGCCAATAGCTGGCTGCCACGAATAGGCAGGAAGATTCTATTGGCCAGCGTGGGAGCCAACAGCTGACTGACATGAATGTTAACTAGCATGCAAAAAAAAAAAAAAAAAAAAAAAAAAAAAAAATCGATAGCTGCATTCGTCACAAGTGGGAAAAATTTAAATCTGCATGGCACTTTACTCCAATTGGCTCATTCGCTTGCTTAAACTCAACGTTGATTCTGATTCCGCAGAACTGGGTTGGGTGTGAAAAAGTATTTGTTGTTAACATTCTTTTTTCATTCGGTTTTTCCAGTTACAAGTCCTTTTTTAAAGCTGATTGTTTTGTGTTCATTTTGTTTAGTTCTTTTTTTGTAACAGATTTAATATTTAGTATAGAACTTAGAAAAAATTTGCAGTGTGAGATAGGCAAGAAGTAAGGCATGTAGCAACATCAGCACGGTAAAGGGCACTCCTTTAAAGGCAAGGAAGGGCAAAAATATTTTAAGTCACGTGATAGCGATTGCTTTATGAGTCGTACGATTTTTGAATCAAGCACAGGGAACGCCGGGCCATGCTGCTAGTAGAAGATAAAAATTAGAAGATTAAATGCAATATAATGAAACTGTTATTAAAAACAAAAATATCTTTTAAATACCTGAAGTTTCTTGAATTCCTTTTCTTCTTGTTCATATTGTTTCTGAAGCATCTCAGCAATTAACCTATCATTTTGTTCAGCTTAAGACAGAAAAAAAAAACAATTATTTCAACATATCACTCATCACTACAGTACTCAAAATTTTTACAAGAGGAATATTTACATGTATCCAAAAATTATTTTAAGAAACAAAAAAAAATAATTCATTCATTTTTTAAGAAAGTCTTACAATATCAAAATAACCAATTAAAAATGAAAACAATTTTGAAAAACATTTGTGTGTACATATTAATATTTTCTACTTTCTATCAGTGGAGTTATCACTATTGATATTCGAACTAATGTCCAAATCTTTGTAGTTATTATCACATGTTGACCATTTTGCCCTTTGGCCTTTTACAGTGGCCTGCCAATCCCGGTAATCATAGACATTGGTATGAGAACAGTCTACCACACAGATTATATAAAAGTTTGTTTGTGAGGCTGTACTGATGATATGTTGGCCTTGTCTGAATATACTTTCTTTTATATATACATATATAAAATTTTGTTTGGGGGCTATCAGCCTCACAATAGAAATATATAAATTACAAACAAATCATATACAAAATACAACATAATAAGTGTAAATTGAAATGATAAAAGGCTTTCATGCACATTTCAGAAAAATCTTTGTATATTTCAAAGTACATATACGTATACAGAGATAAAAAAATTTTTTCACCAACCTAATACTTGGAATGACTGCAAAACACTTTCCCCTCCCCAATTTATAGGCAGAAGCATAAAATGCCAATAAAATAGGCCAGTTCTCAGTTTCATCTGACTCAATCCCAGTCTGTCTTGAAGTCAGAACAGTACATTTGCTTATCCAGACTTGCTCTTGTGTGTCAGCCCCAAATCTTAGTTTTTGAACTTTTTGCTTTATTACTGTTAATTTGTTTTACATATATCGTTTGCCTGTTTTATATTACTTTTTGCCCTGTTCTTGCTTATTGCAAACTTCAGCAATTCTGTTTATTGGATAGTTCTGTTACTTATTTTTGCATTTAACCATGGCTACTCACTCTACAGAAGGAACCAGGGGATACTCTATATTTGTGGCCCTGTTCCAAAGCTAAATTAATCTTAGTAAATAACTATAAATAATTATATTTTAAAAGAATCTTTCATGCAAACCTGATGAGAATTTAAAAATATAAATCTTTGTTTTTTTCTACTTTGTTAAGAATTATAAATATATTTCAATTATTTAAATATTTATTTCTTGTAAATACAGTACTTCACCTCAGGGCTGAAAATTAATGTTGTCTTAGAGACAACAGAACATTACTTTGGGATGATTGGTTTGGATTTTAGAACAATTTTGAGACAATAGAAAATTTGAAATTGAAATTTTATTATATTCTAAAAACAATTTAAAAAAAAAAAAAAAAAAAAAAAAATTCTCACAAGCTTTAAATAAATACAGTACACACACACACATGCATAAAATATGTGTTTCTTTTTAAACTGGTAAATGAAACCCAGATGAAAAGTGACGACTGAAGGATTTAAATTTAAATATTTGTTTTATGTATCTCAAAATGTGAAAAAAAAATTGTAAGAATTAATTTTACTTTAATAAATAAAGCAAAAAATTATTTTTCTGTCAAGTCTTGGTTAAAAATACATGAATGAACCTATCAACAAACATTTATGTGCTATGTTTTCTGCTTATTATAAAACTAAATTGAAAATAAAAAGGAGAATTTTAAAATAATAGAACAAGGTCTTCTTTATGTACCGTGCCCCCTCCAGGACATAGGCGATCATGATTCTCCACAACTTCCTGTCCCTTGTAGCTCTTAATTAACTTTGTCTTTCTACTATTTCTCTTAAGCCCTGTTCTACCATCCACTTACTCAAGCAAATCAAGTATGTTATGCATTGTTTTCCTCTGTCCCTCTTGTCCTATGAGTATCAGATTTTCCAAGCCCTCCTTTCTCATTATGTGCCCCAGAAACCTCATATTTTTTCTGATGTTAAATATTAGTTTCATTTTCGTTGCTCACATGTTCAGTCCACGGTATCCTGAGCATCCTTCTGTAGAACCACATTTCTTTGCTTGGCTAAATTAAACTTTATCATTAATATATCTACTGTATATACTCAAGTACAGTGTGAGTTTTTATGATCAGTTTGTTATACAAAAAATAGGTGGAGGAACTATACAAAGGTCATTTTTTTCGAAGAGGCTAAAAGTCATACATTTTCAGTGATCAGTTGCACTATATATAGGAAATATTTTCTAGGGAGGTAAAAATTCATGCAGAAAAATACAGGGTTCACACTATACACAATGTCGGCTTATACACAAGTATATACAGTATATAAGAAAAAACAGTATGTATAAAGTTTGCAACTTCAGGTATCTACTGAGAATTTTAGAACATATTCCTCTGGAATGAAAAAGAAGAATACCGTGCTCAAAAAAGTACAAAACAATGGGAACTTTTGCCAAAACTTTCTTTCCTATTTGTAATAATAAAATGATGAGAAAAACAATGCACATTTTTCTGTCAGAAAGTTTTGGTCAAGTGACATATCAGGGTATTGAAAAAAATAGTTTAGAACGAATTGATTGTTTTATTAACCTTTATCCCTCTGTATGTGACTTTTTTTTTAATCATTTCATCCCAAGCAAGGTGGGAATGCCACCAAATGATAAAAGCTGAACATGATTCAAGAACACAGATGGCGATTGACGTTGCATTTAAATTTTTGAAGATTGTAGTTATCAGGGAAGCAAGTAAACAGAAGGGAGTTTAACAGGCGGGAAATACGAGAAAAGAAATTGTTGGTGTAGAAGTGGCGGTTACATTTACCTAATTCAACAGTAAAAGAGTGGGACCTAGATACTTCATTTGCTGTACAAAAGGTTTACTCTACCACTGAAGGTGACTAATCACTGAACAAGAGTGTGTTTCAATTTCATAGTTGTGTTGCTATATCCTGCTATGGCAACAGAAAACATTGTGAAATTAACAATAAGGAAACTACAATTGAGCAGCCTTGAAAAAGAATGCAGTGGAAAGGGAAGTAATATTAATAATGCACAATGCTAAAGGTTAATGTACAATAAATCAAGCTTCAGCTAAATAATTACAATTTAAAAACTACAGGAAAATGGTTTTAAGAAAATGAAAAGTGAAATAAAAGAAAATCTAAGACTCGGTTCCTGGTTCCAAGATTCTTACCTTCAGTATCTTCAGATAAATATTGATAGTTTGAAATTGATGCGACTATTTCACTTGAATCAGTAGAAGGAGCATCAGTAAGCAGGACAGATCCAGAATGGAGCCCACCACAGTTTGTTGCCTTGATGGAGGCCAGATCGGAAATTGTTGTTGAAACAGGTTTCACAGGCGAGTCAAAATGGTCTCTGTTTATATGCACCTGTAATTCCTCTGTGGAATTCAGGTGCTTATTGCAGATAAAACAAGTATGCAACTTCTCTTGGGACTGTCGATCATTGATGTTACTCGTTAATGCCGCTTCCTCAGGTTGAGAATCGAAATGGTCTTTGTTGATATGAACTTGCAAGTCTTCAGCTGAACTAACAGGAATGTTACATAAGAAACAGACATAGAACCACTCTTTTTGATCAGAACTTGGATCAGTGGTGCTGTCAAGTGAAGATGATTTAACAAATTGATGCCTTGACTTCTGCTTAGAGAAGGAGCCGGACGTCTTCCTGTTCTGATATAAATCATCATGGGAGGATTTTCTTGTTAGTAAATCTTTTGCCTTATCACAGCTTATACTGCAAATTTCAGTGTTTGGATTCTGAGTTTTACCAGCCACAACACTGGCCTTCTTAGTAGTAATAGCCAGTTTGCTTGCAGCACATATGGTCTTGGATCGAGCACCATTGTTGCCATTCAGTAAAGGCTGGGTGTTCTCAAAGTTGGTTGGGATATCAATGTCCATTGGCCTTGGCACTTTGCCATTGGACTGATTATTTAATGAATTTGTATCAGATCCCAAATCTGAAGTATCAAACAAATCTTGTGAGTCTACAGAATCAGACAGATGACAGGCTGTCTGAGAAGTGTCAGAAATACTTTCCTTTGAATCCATTTTTATATGAAAATAATCCAAAAACTCATGCTGATAATTTAAATTTATCCACTAAGTAGCAAATTTAAAAAAAAAAAAATATTTATATATTCGGAAATCAACTTCAAAATTCTCTATATTATCATTTTATCTTATTTAGCTTTCATTATTGTTGTACAACAACAAAAAAATAAGATTACTTCCCAAATTTGTTGTTTCTAATTAAATCCTTTCAAATAACTAGGTTATATTAACCTTCTTAAAGCAGCAGTATATGAAACAAATTTTAAGGATTCACTTGAAGGCCCAAAAAGATGATTTGTGAATGATGGTAATCTGTAGTTGCCAACTTCAATATGAGCAATTCCTTCCAACAGCACTTGTCATAAGTTGCATCTGTCACCCCTCCATTTAAGCATCTTTATCAATTCTTCTGTATTGCTATTAAATACTGAGCTGTAAAAAAATTAAAAAAAAAAAAAAAAAAAAAAAAAATCAGTCTTTGCATTTTATAACTGATGCTTCTGAAAAAAAATAAACAGATTTGTTAGCATGAGTACCATAATTCTGTGTGTATAAGACAAAGGTTTTTTTTAATTCAAATTCATGTCCAAAAGTTGGCTTTGTCTTATAGTTTAGTCCAGAACTCAATCCCATTTATTCCAGGACTCAAAATGGACAAAATCAGAACAAATTGGATTTGTTTGTTTACCAGAGAGATAATATCTAATAGTGGATTGTAACAAAGAGAAATAAATCTTTCATTATGTTCTCTAAGTATGGTTCTGTTCTTTTTCCAGGTTTTGCTGTGTCTAAGCATCTATGTGAGTTTTGAAATCATTTAAAGATGAAAAATATTTAATTTACAATTAAAAATACAAAATGATGCATTAACATGCTTTATCAAAAGTAAAAAAATGTCCTGTTATTTTCCTTAAGTTTTGGACAATTTCTTAGCTCTAAAATCAGGTGTGTTTTATACATGAAAATAAGCTTTTTCCCTTGGAGTTTCTCTGCTTTTTAACTGCATCATATAATGCCTAGCAATCTATATACAAAGGATTATGGGAATTTTGCTCTTAGGAAATTACAATTAATATTCCATTTCTGTGTGGATATCTCCTTTAATAAATAAATAGAAAATTCATTATCTGTCTATATCTCTGAAATCAGGTTATCATTATTTACATTATTTGGACTGTTATTCTAATCTTCATGGACACATGGCCCAGTGGATAAAGGCATTGGTTAGATCAAGTGACTAAACCCAAAGAGTTGTGAGTAAAGGCTACAGCAGTGGTGAACCAAAAAAACTTTGAGAGTTGAGTTAAAGGGAAATAACTGAGACATTTGGAAGAGGCATGGTACAGGGAACTGGAACAATCCGGTGGATGAAATAAATTCCAATCACCTGAAGAAGGCCAGAGCGTACAACGGCTAAAACATTGTGAATATGGCAATGAAGATGAGGACCAAATAATGCAAATAGAAAAGTCATGCGAAAATTACAATTCTAATTAAAATCAAAACTAAAGAATACTGCAAGTTTCAAGTAGGATTATGGCATTCACTCATCCTACCACATGAGTGGAAAATGGCACAAGTCCTTTTTAATGTGGTAGGTTTCCAGATGGGATTAAGGCAAAAAATTGCCCATTTCACTTTAGAGCACCTCAAGGGTCAGAATTTAACTCTACCACTTTAAGTGCAATGGGAAGATGTTACATGTAAGAACAAGTCGTCTGGAGTTTGGCAGGGCAGTTCTGATCCTTCTTTGGCCACAAAATCACCAAAGACTGGGATCAAAGATCCTGTCAATTTTTCCCACAAAATCAGAGGTTCAACTTTAAGACATCATGCTATTAAAAAATAAAATAAAAATGCAAGAATCTTACTTTGGTATTATTAATACTAATAATTAATAATAATTCATTCAGTAATTACCAAATTCTTTGATCCACCTCTTACTAATGAATAAAAAAAAAATTGAGTTGCAAGCATGAATTAAATCTGAAAATCTGGTATTAGGTTGGTGCAAAAATAATGTCGTTTTCTCACATAGTAACATATGTGAGAAAACGACATTATTTTTGCACCAACCTAATGAGTAAATAAGGAAAACATGTTGGAAAATCTTTATAAATTTAATTTTTCACTATTTACATAAGTAAATTTAACATTATATATTTAATGTTTAAATTCAGCAGAAATTTTTTTGAATTAACAGAATTAAATTTTAATTTTGTTTTTTTCCAAAAATTAAAACCTAACTACACATTATTCCACTTCCAAAAATTTCTGATGAAGTTAAAAAAATAGTAAAATGTGTTAAATTTATAAAGAAAATATCTACCAATTTTTGTGAACAGATTTTTAAATTAAACCAATTTGGCAATTATTCTCATAATTAATACAGTGGCTCCCAAGCCTCATTTCCCTTGCTGTCCCATAGTGTCAACAATATATCTTATTTAATTTTGGTACAAGTGACTTTGTTTTAATATTATTTCATATATGAGGTAGTATTTATTACCCATGACCCACCAGTGTGTTGTTCAGTATCTGAGTTCATTTTACACTCAGAGCCCTATATGAATGCATGGTAGAGCTCTGTGCATACAAAAATAAAAAATGACCCCTCCACCAAAAAAAAAAAAAAACAACAGTAGAAATTCCAAAAGAAAAAAGAAATAAAAAACAAAAAATATTTAAATATTTTTGGGGGAAAAAAAGTGGTTCTGGTGTACCATGATCTCATAAGCAATCAATCATAGCATTCCACTCCCAATAATCCTCATAGAAAAGAAACTGGAAAAAGACCCACCAGAGGGTTGTGTGGGCCTCACAGATATACCACAATTACCCTCCGGAGAGTTGTGTGGAAGCCAACGTGTTAAGTAGTCTATTTCATGTTCATAAATTTCTTTATTTCAAAATAAATCATATCAATATTTTAAAAAAAAAAAAAAAAATGGAAATTTTACAAAATAACAAAAATGGAATATTCAGAAAATTTGTTTAATTTCTGAAAACTTTCAAAAACTAAATAGAAAAAATTTATATAGATAAATTAAGAATTGCAAAAAAAAAAAAAAAAGCTGAAAATGGTTGTCTGCATTTCTGGGATAAGTAGTTATCATTATTTTATTATTTGCAGACTATTGTTCTTATTACCACAACATTTCAGTCATTGTGTCTTCCAGCCTTTTTCAGTTCAGTTAACCTTCAGGAAATTTTGAACTTCATTTAATCCATAAGCATAGATTGTTTTCATTATACTGCTCATGCTTAGGGATATCTCATCTTGTTTTTTTCTAGTACTGTTCAGTTATTGCTCACCTATACTACCTGGCCCAGGGATTGAACTCAATATGCCACCAAATTCATGACCCAACTAGTCTATTGTCTCTTATTGGAAATAGGTCAAGCATTAACTGAACAGTAATAACAGCATCCCTAGCTATCCTAACACATGCACAGCAGAATGAAATCTATCACAGTAGATTAAATAACTGGTTTTGTTCAAAATTCACTGAAGGTTACTCAAATCAACAGACATCTGATGAAGGCCAGAAGGCACTATGGCCAAAACATTGTGATAATAACAAAAATGAGAGCATTAATCCAAGATTAAATAATGTAAATAATGAAAATAGTTGTGCTGTAACCATGTCTTTTTTTTATATAAATAACCAGCAAAATTGTTAGAGAGTGCCTTTGAGATGGTACCTTTGGCTGATAAGCCTATAAAGATAATTCTTCATTCATTATAAGACCATATAGTCCAACCAAATGTTTGTATTAGTCATGTATAATAACTTTGAATTTTATCATAATCTGACAATACTATGAATAACAATTATTGAAATGAAAATTATTACTCTCAAGAAAATATTGCTAAATGTTGAACATGTCTTTTCTAATATTTTCTCTTCTTGTGCAGTATTCTTACCTACAAACCTTGCTAGTGTTTGTAAAATATTACATATACAACCATTCCTCACTTAATGACTTGTTTACCTATCCCTGGACTTATGACCAGCTATAAAATAAATAAAATCCAACCAGTTAGTATTGTACATTGTACAAAAACTTTGATCATGATTGTTTTCACTTCCTTCAAAATTAATCAAAATAAATAAAATGAATAGTGAAAAATAAATTTAAAATTTACTTTTACACTACATTAGTCAACTGGATGCAAAGCAAAGTAATGTACTGTGAACTGATTTTCAAAATTTTCTTTCTTTTATTGTTCATTACAATACCATTTAAAAGTGAATTAGAAATTTACAAATAGTGCCAAAGTGATATTTAAAGCTATTTAAAATTGGTTGACACAAACCCATTACATATGTAATATGCCTGAAATAATCAGGTACAACACCTTACTTAATGATTGAGTTACATTCTTAGATGGTCACTAAGTGAAAAGTGATTGTATTCTTTATCATTGATCATCTATTTCAAGTACATAATCTCTAAGTTACAGTCGTTGGAGTTCAAAGAGAATAATTTTCTTTGTATTGGTAAACAAAGAGTTTAGCTTAGATATCGGACCTGTAAACATTCACTCAGCAACCTTCTTCAATTTTTTCTACATTTCTGTTGGGAACAGGGAAGTGTTAAAGAACCATCTTCATAGCTCTCCACAACTTCCTGTCCCTTACGCATAAGTACGCGTATGGCGCTCCCCACGTTTAAAATGACCTTGTGTTACATTACAACATACATCTAGCCTTGGTGGGAGGCTGGGTAATTATCTGTCCTTTGTAAGCGATGTTTTAACTGTTTGACTATATTTATCATCTGATTTTGTCCCCTTTCTGCCATTCATTCACAATGTTGATTATTTACTGTCCTCCCTCCCGCCTCTCCTTCCTTCAATGTCTTGTGAGTGTTAAATTTTCCAATATTCTTTCCTCACATTTTTTTGGTTATTATTAAATTACTTAGCAAACCAAACTTCTTTTTTTTTAATTGGTAAACTTATTACGCTTGAATAAAAAAAAATATGTGGTGATATAAAGATGACACTATTTAATTTTAGTGATAATACACAAAAAAAAGGGTCGAGTTTGAATTAGACTAGTAGGAAAGGATTCTAGAAACAGAAAATGAAAACAAGAAATGATTTCGAAGAAAAATAAAAAAATGAATTCCGGTTACTTTGTTCGTAACTTTTACAATCGAAAAGAAGTGTAAAATTACTAATAAAAAAAGATATGAAAATGAAAAATAAAGTAAAACATTGGGTAATTTGTTTTTAAGCCCCGCGTTAAAAATTTCTGGAATTATTTTCGAATTAAGCATGTAAATTTACACCTAAATACGACGATTCCATAAATTTTTATTAAATACTTAGCGCGGGGCTTAAAAAGTAAATTACCCTTTAACTTTTACTCATTTCATTAAAAAAAAAAATAACATTAAAAAGAAATGGTTTAAAATTTAAAACTAGTCTTCAGCACCAAAGACAAAAAATATGTTTAACTTGAGAAAAAAATATTTATTCAATAACATATCAATTGTCGATAATTACAAAATCCGATAAGCGCAAATTTGTCCAAAAAGTGGGGGATCAATTCCTAAATTCAGAAAACAGATTGCTTCAGTTTAGTTATCGATTAGTTACACAGACTTATGTATAGATTATTAATGATTGGTAATGTCAGTAAAAGGGAAAATGAAGACTTGAGACTTGTGCAAAAAAAAAAAAAAAAAAAAAATCAATCCATGAACATTGAACAAAAAATAAAATAATTACATTATTTTGTTTTCTTTCAAATTCATTCATTTAATTTTTTTAATCGATTTTAATTATCAAAATAAAAAATGGTATGTGATACTAGGTAAAAACAAAGAGACATCGAGTGTTGAATGCAATAAAAATAATAAATTAATTCGAATTTATTTTAAAATAAAAACATTGTATTTTGCTTCCCTCTTTAAAAAATTATTAACAAGTGGATTTCAAATTAAACTGAAATCAAAGTGACAATTAATTCCCTAAATTAAACTCTATAATTAAAAATTAAATATATCTAAGAAAGATATAACTAAAAAGTTATACGAAATAAAAATAATTATAACTTAAAAGAACATTTTTAATTTAACTAATACTGTCAAAAAAGTAAAAAACTCACAAAAATCGTCCGTTCGGCTTGCAATCATTTCTTTTTTTATTGGGCTATATAGAACTGAAACTAAAACACTATCAGAATACAACAATTGAAAGTATATTTTTAACGTCGACAAAAATGCAGGAAAGCAAATAAAATATTAAATAAAGAAAATCACTTCGATTCCTTAAAGAAGAATAAAAAAGCTGCCAACCTTGTTTTTACGCTTAAGGCTTTAACCAACAATTGACCAAAGATATATTTTTTTTTAAAAAATGCGGAATTTTAAAAGTGTATGTGAAAACTAAAATTAGATTTTTTTTTTACAAAATTTCTCAAATAGTTAATAAAAATGTGAAACATTCTAGAAACTCACTGTTTGCTGTTTGATAGGTCCATCTTAGTGATTGTGATACTAAGTAATAGTGAAGCGAATATCGATATTGGAATATAGCTTCCATTTCTCTCGGTTTGCTTTGCAAAAATAATTTATCCGGGATGGATTTAATAACAGGGACTATCTTAGATGAGACACCGGTCCAGTGTTCTCCACTTTTACCAACATAATTTTTAATCAATGTCGTTTGGCTGACAAGATGTTTGCACTCACCTCAAGAAACATCAGGCAGATAATTCAGAAAATTAGACCCATTTATACTAAATGTTATGATCCAGTTAAACAAAATGCGTCCCTTTCATCAAATTTTTCGACTGGAATCAAAGGCGGTAAATTATTTTTTTTAATGATTTGTCTTTTTTTTTTTGTTGTTGTAGTTTTACTCTTTAAACATTTTAGAAAAAGTTTTTCAACCTCTCGTAATTACAAAATATGTCAAGTCATCGTTATTTACTAGTTGTTAAAAATAAATAAAAATACCACAAAATATTGATTACTATTTTATTTTTTGAGGTAAAATAAATAATGGCTCCTGAAAAGAAAAGCGTCAAACAAAACTAAAAGCAAAACAAAGTCAATTAAAAAAATATCGATTATTTGAAGAAGTTAGTGTATTTTTTAAATTTTAATTTACAAAACAGAAAATTAGGAGTGTTTATAATTTTGGTTTCATCAGCCTTGTCCATTTATTTTTTTAAACCTTATGTATTTTTGTAGAATGGGCACAGTAACATTGTGTTGTGCCAAACACGTTGTTACGTTAAGAATTGCGCTGTACCCTAAAAGAAAAATACAAACCACCCTTGACTTGGAATCAGAGTTTGTTTAATGATAATCAAGGAAAGATAAATAAATGGTCTGGGCATCCGAACTTGTACTCGTTAATTTTTCTGTGAACCGATTTTGCTTTTTATCTGAAATCATTATTAAAAAATCAAAATTCTGATCATTACCTAGACTCGAACACCGACCTCCGGTACTTAGTGAGAACAACCATACCATACGCAACTAATTATTTACTAATTTTTAATATTTTTAAAAGTGTTTTTTTTTCTCACTCGTTTTATTTCAAAATTCCCAAACGAAATAAACGACAATTTTCTGAATAATGATAAAAAAAAATATTAACAAGTTTTATCCTCTAAATTCTAGTTATGCTCAGTTTATGTGTGCATTTTCTTTTAAATTTAGAACCAGTACGATTCATTTTTGACTTGCTCATCGTACGGCTGATTCCAACAATCGGCATCTGTCGAACTCTCTGCATTAGCAGAGAGGAACCCGGACGAGGCTTTGCCGAAGGGCAAGGTTTCGTCCGGGGAGGTTGACAGGGCCTGAACCCGTCTAGGCAGGTTCAAAAAGGCTATATTTTTGGCCGAGCCTACGGGCTCGGAGATACCCACATTAAACCGGCCTTGTGCCACATTCTATCCTCGTGGGTGGATCGATATATTGACTTATTCGTCGTCTGCATTATTAATTTTGTCTTGTTTTTAGTTCATAAGTGATGAAGAATTCACACATACAAGTTACAACCTAAGGATGCTCCCTACCGCTATTTATAAATAGTAAATACTTTTTTTTTTTTTCCTACAAAGAGTTTTTCCAGTAAGTAAGTGACTTACGTGTTGATTGCAAATCTGTTGTCTCCGATTGATTGAAGTATTCTTCTCCACTCTCCAGATATTTTTGTTTCAACTTAGAAATTCTGGCATCTATTTTTTTTAAATAGTTAAAAAAAATATTCCCCATGAAAATTTGTACCTCCCCATCTCTTCTATTTTTAAGTATTAATTTTTTTAAGCGTATTTTTATGAGAATGAGCTTTTTTTTCTTTTTTTTTTTTTTTTAAATATGATCAAGTTTTGAATATTTTCAGCAAGAAGTTGAGTGCTTCATCATGGTGTCACTGACCATGTGGCCACAATGAATGAGTTCGGTCCTTTTACTGAGTGATTTTGCAGTCTTGTGTTTCCTGAAACTACCCTGAACTGAAAAATTAAATTAAAACTCTACTTAATGAATATTTAAACTATTTTAGTATTTGTACAGTAGCTATCAACAAAAAAAGCCAAAATGCTTTCTTTTTTTTTTTTCTAAAGCCCAAATAAAATTAAAAAAAAAAAAAAAAAAAAAAAGCTACTCCTTGTTTTAAAAAGAATACCAAGAATCAAGGAATTATCCGATTTTACGTTCTCTTATCAAAACTTTTTAAATAGTTTTTTTCAGTTAACAAAAAAAAATATCGATATTGTGGATAACTTTTTTAGGTCGAGGTGATGACAAAAATTATTTTTTATCATTTTATAAAGAAAAATCCCTGAAGATTTTTCTAGTAAAACATCTTGAAAATTTAACTGAAACCTTACAAAAATAATTCAATAAAACTCAAAAAATACAATGACATACAAATAAATTAATACAATACATTGAATTTGAAATTGTTAAGTTTGTCTGGTTGACTGTAAAAACGAGTTCGAGCCACACTCACTGGATGTCTCCTACCAAGACAACATGTTCAACAACCTAACACTGGGGTTGAAATGTCATACTCATATTAACTAACTTCACTAACCTAATTTCTGTTCTGTCTCTCTAAATGGAGTTTTATTGTCCATTTCATTTACTTAGTCTCCAACACATCTCTTTCAAAACCTTACCGCACCTTATTCGTCATTTTCCGCTCAGGAAAGGAGGACAAAATACCAAAGGTCTATGACATCTATGTCCTTTATTTTTTACACCCATTCGATGTCATTCAAATATATAAGCTGAAGCTACCAGCGAGTTTTATATGGTATCTGATAAAAATCTAAATCGAATCCTGTAGGTACAGTGTAACCCGGATATAAGAGAGTTATCGGGACCGGACAAGAAGTCTCTTATATCCGGGTTTGGTCTATTTTGTTTTGTTTAGGTAAGTATGGGAATGGGAACAATTTCGGACCAGATAAAATCTCTCTTATATCCGGGTTTCTCTTATATCCGGGTCACACTGTACAACCAAACAAAATTAAGTTAAAACACCTTTAATATACAATAAAAAAATAATAATTTAAAAGAAAAAATTAGGTACAAACGACTGTTATGAGCTTTTCAATTTTTCCTTGACAATGTTTAATAAAGCTATGGTTAGAATTGTAATAAAACCTAAAAAAATGAGGAAAGTGAATTTATACATTTTTTTTTTTTTCAAATTTATAACAAAAATGTTAAACACTATTTATTTACAAGAATAATTTTACAAAATTATAAAAACTAATAAATTTATATTAAAACTAATAATGCAATATATATCATTTCATTTACCAATTTCTAAAAAAATAAATATGAAAACATTTTTTATTCATAAATTTATAGACATTTACTAAATTATTAAAATATATGAACTACTTATAAAGAAACCTTTATTATTTACCATTTTATAAAAATCAAATCAATTGGCAATTAGTTAGATCCTTTGTATTTTCTACAAATAAAAAAGATACAAAGGATCTGTGCTCCATATAACATCAAGACAACCTTCAAAAGCGGGACGGCACTTCGCAGATATCTCTCCTGAGTAAGACACCCCATAGAGGAGAACATGACTAAAGACTGTGTGTACGCTATTCCATGCAACTGCAGAAATAAATATAAATATAGACAGGCCACACTTTTAAATAAGGCTTCAAGAATACCAGAAAGCTGTAACACGAGGGGAAGTGGAAAAATCAGGTGTGGCTGACTACATATGTAGACAAAAGGGAGATCACAGCCCTCTGTGGGATCAAGTTGAGATCATAGACAAAGAATATCATTGGAAAATTCGTAAACTTAAGGAATCAGCACATAACATAGGGCACAAAAACCTCCTGAGCCAACCAAGCATAGAAATGAATACAATATGGGAACCAGTAATAAGGAGTGCCAGAGAAAAGCGATAATAACAACAAAAATTGCAATATGAACTCTGGTAAAATCATGCAATGATAACAGCAAAAATTGTAATATGATCACTGGTAAAAAATGGTTGCTGAAGACATTAGGTTTATAATACCCAGAAATTCATACACAGATGTCCTCAAGGACACATGGCGCAGTGGATAAAGGCATTGGTTAGATCCAGTAAGTGTGAGTTCAATACCTGGTTAAGGCGATGGAGAACTTTGAGAGGGGAATTAACAGGAGGTAACTGACATCCATTAGACATGGCACGTGGAACTAGAACAGTCTACCCTAGTGAGCAAAATAAAGGGTTCAGTTCAACATTCCAACCACCTGAAGAAAGCTGGAGCATACAACGGCCAAAACGTTGTGATAAACATGGCGACAAAGATGAGGACAATAGTCCGAATAATATAAATAGTGTACATAATACCTCATCTCAGAAATATAGACAGATATTGATTATTTTTGTTGTCAATTTTCTAGAACAAAGAAAATCTATAAATTCACGTTCAAATGTTTAGGTTTTAATCATTGTCAAAGAATGAAGTTAGTTAAAAAAAATAATAGTAGTGTCAAGGCAAAAACCGTTTGTTGCTATGTAGACCAAATTACATTTGTCATTCATGTCCATTTGTGGCTTTTCTGTCTTCAATATTTGTGTGTAGTAGTGAGTTAACTGAGAAGTGTTCCATTTAACAATGGCAAAATATTCATATCATGAGCAGGCAGATATGATTTTTATATAGGGCCTGTACGGCCCTATATAAAAATCATATCTGCCTGCAATGGTAATGGCTGCACGACTGTATCAGATTACATTTCCAGACTGAAGGCAGCAGTCATCCAACCTTTACTGCTGTTATCATCACGTTGCTGAGACAGAATCTGTGGCATCACAAACTATGAATCAAGAAAGACTGAGATCCACTCACACACCTAACCATGAAGAACACATTCTACAGGTTGTTGGAGAGAATCCAGGTATCAACACTTGTCAAGTAGCCCTAGCATGTCATACAACTCATAGTACTACATGGAGGTTACTTCAAGAGCAGCTCCTATATATGTATCATTTTCAACGTGTGCAGGGTTTTTGCCCTTTGATCACTGACCATGAATGAACTTTTGCCAATGCTTTATTACACAAACTGCTGATCCATTATTGTTTCTTCAGCCTTGTTTACTTAACTTAGCACATGGAACTAGAACAATCTACCCTGGTGGATGAAATAAACGGTTCAGTTTGAAATTACAATCATCTGAAGAAGGCTGGAGTGTACAACAACCTAAATGTCATGAATATTGCAAAAAAGATGACAACAGTCTGAATAGTGTAAATAATAACAATACCTCATCTCAGAAATATATACAGATATTATATAGGTTTCTTGGTGGTCAGAAAGTGTAATTGATTCCAGCTCAAAATAGCTGGAAATCTGGAAGATACTACTCTGAGATTCCAGGTTGAAAAGTATAAAGTTTCATTTGTACATTGTGATCTTGAGTGAAGAAAAATTATATTTCTGGTCAGTCAAATAAGTTACTGGATCTCTGGTAAGCTGCAGTAATCAGCAGAGATCCCTGTGACCAGTCAAATTTTCTTGAAACTGGATTACTATTTACTAAGCTTAGGTCAGTTTAGACACAAGGTCTGTGAGGATTTTAAACTCCTGATCATCCATAGTACCATTCTTCTACAAGGTGTTTCTGCTATGGTTTCTGTAGCAAGTAGGTTTTTATGGAATGGAGTTGCCAACCCCATGTCCATCCAGCAGATACTACAGGCTTGTCCGAGGCAAAGACAAGCATAACTGGTCATAAATATAAACAGGTAAAATAATAGTATGAATTCAAAAGACATCTGGCTGTTTCACATTCTCTTCTGTGGAAAATATATATATATATATATATATATATATATAGGTAGTAATCCATTCGTATAATCCAGGTGAGTCCTATTAACACAACATAGAATTTGAAATACGTTAAAACTGACTTACAAAAGAGCTCTCTGTTTATTTTCAATGAAAAGAACAAAGTTTCTTTAAAATTGAAATTATGGTACCTTTAGTTCATAATTTCAATTGGAAAGTATATATATATATATATATATATATATAATTATTTATTTAAAAATATGATTCCATTGCTACATAAGAGTTCTCATGTTTCAAAACAAGAGCTGAAACTTCAATATAATTATTTGAATTAAAGTACCAAGCTCTGTTCCATCTTCAAGCGAAATTTTTTTGGGAATGACTAATTCCTGAAATTTATGCATTTTATAAGCATATTCATTATTAAAATTAAAATTACTATGGTAACGGCTAGAGCAATTATTTAAAAAAGGGGCGTAAGGGTTAATAATTTGTATCAGTATCTCGGTTACATTCAAAGAGGTCAAGTCAGGGTAAGGTTGGGGTGTCTAAATTCAAAGCGGAAGATGACATCGTCTAGTCTGGTTAAGTGTCTATGGAGATTTATTTATTTATTTATTTTATTTTTTTCCTGAAAGAGTTTTGTGTATATAAAAAAAATGTCATAATTCGCTAACATTTGTTTTTTTGACATCATAAAGGGTTTTTTTTTATTAGGTAGGGCATTTAAACTTTTTATTTAAACGATGGAATTTTAAATTTGTATTTATTTTATTGTTTGTTTGTTTTTTATGCTAATTATTCAATGTGAAAATTTTAAAAACCGTTAACTCATGTCTATTGTTTAATAAATTTTTATTATTTAGAAACTTGATAATGTGTAGTTTTTCATGTAGGCATAAAGGGCATGGGTCATCCCAAGTTTTACAAGTTCTCGTTTTGTTTATAATTTTCCATTTTACTTTTGGTGTTTTATTCATTTCCTTCAAATGCCAAAAATATTTAGATAGAGATGTCTGATTTCTTTTATTAATATTGTTGAAGGAGCACTTATGCTGCCTCTATCTGGTTTTAAATTCATTCTATGTAGACCCAATGTATATCATATTAGTATTAGGACTCTCAATGGATGAGATAGTACATTGGTATACCACAGATTTTACGCGGCGTATATTTTCCAATGGGCAGTCTTCTGGGTTTCTACAATCACATAATTTTTCACTATTTTTGTCTAATTTAAGTGTAGGGTTTTTATTAATACTATTCTGGCATGGGGGTTTATTCAGGATTTTATTGTTTCTTTTATTATACTTTCTAGATTTTCAGTGCAACTGTAACTTAATTTTAAGGTGTTTTTATTAAATATACTAAGTCTACTATTAGTAGGAAAGTGCCTTTCAATTAAAGCTAGGAATTTACGTCCTAGCTTAATACTAACCATTTGGTTGAATACCAAATGATTTTTCTTTTCCTGTTTTTCTTCTGGTTAGTACAATTGTTTCTATAATTGATGTTAGCATTTTTTTATCCACTATTTTTTAGGGCTGCGTTATAAAAGTTACTGTGTTGTTGGAATATTTCTTTATTAGCAGAGTTAATGCTGATTCTATTCTCTATTGATGAGGGTATATGCTTGGAGGGTGGTTTGACTTAGGGTGTATATACAAGGAGTTCGTATTAGGTTTTCTATAAGGTAGGTATGTGTTGTTTGTTAAATCTAGAGTTATGCCGAGGAAGTTTACCCTTTTTAATTTAGTACAGACTGTTGTTTTTAAATTTAGATTTCTAAATTCACTATATATAATCTTTCTAATTTTCTCTATTTTAAAATTAGCGGAACTCCTCACTACCATGAGCCCATCATCTCTGTACAGTCCAATGTCCTTAATATCTAATTCACAGTGCGCGGTCAGGTTGTACAGTATTAAAAGACCAACAAGGTCAGAAGACTCTGCAGAGTCTAAAGATCCCATAGTGATGTCAAAATGGTAAATGACCATTTTGACATCATTGGTCATTTACCATTTGAAATCCTGTGGTGCAAACTCAAAGACAATCTGAAGTGATACAGCATCCCCTTTTCTTCTCGGGAAAGCAAAGCGTCAGTGCAAAGGAGCTAGCACCTGTCCTGCTTTTTATCTATACAAAGATAAATTGGGCACCCCAAGGTGGTGTAATGATTAGCAAGCTTGTCTCACTAGAACAATTACGACCGAGTAGTGAGTTCAATTCTCACTGGGTGATCCCAACTTTCAGCCTTGTGCCATATCTAACTACGCTTGGAAAATCACTATAAGAGCACCTCAACATGGTGTAACGGTTAGAAAGCTTGACTTGCTAGATCAATTATGACTGGGTAGTGAGTTCGATTCTCACTGGGTGCGTATATACTTTCGATCTTGTGCCACACCTAAGCTATGCTTGGAAAATCACTATACAAAGATAAACAGGCCTTGGGAGATACATGCATGCCCATAAAAGTTGAGCACCTTTTTATTTTACTGAGCCTTCACTTGTTGTCCGCAAGAGAGTTCACCATATATATATATATATATATATATATATCTCTGAATGATAGGTAAACGAATGACAAGATAGAAAAGCAACTTAGCAATGCACTTTGTTCTGAGAACAAACTTTTCCAGGCTAATAGTGGCTTTTATTGATAAAATGTACCCCCTCTCTCTCTCTCTCTCTCTCTATATATATATATATATATATATATATATATATATATATATATATATATATATATATATATATAGGAAAACGGTATCCAGATGGGGATAAATACAATAAATGCTGGCTCATGTTTACAGTGAAATATTCAAGATTGACACTCAACCTTTGAAATTTAAATTTTGATGTCTGCTGTTAATATTGCCTATTTCATTCAGCTTTTTATCACATTTACTTTTAGATTTTAATTATCCCACATTGTATTAATAGTAATTTTGTTAGGAAAGGACAAGTGTTGTATGATACTGGATGTACGTAGAGGATTCGGAAATTAGTACACTTTCAATACATTTTTATCTTAATAAATTACTTTCTCTTTTAATTAAAACTGCACTCTTTCAGTCAAAATTATGGATAGACCTATTATAGTTAATGCCAAATGCATTGAGTTTATTGTTTCATAAAATATCCCTCTTCATTACATGTAATCTTTTATTTAAACTAGTTTGGTACCCTGTCACTTTACTCACATCAAGGTGATCAAATTTCAAATCTAAATTGTAGTATTTTAAATGGACAAACATTTATTAGAAAGGGTCATAGAGATTAATTCAAAGGGCAACACATTCCGGTTTACTCTTTTCCTGTTATCAAGAGGTTTAGTACTTGTGGCAAAATTACTTCCAAAAAAGTTCACTAAAATCTCATAATTATCAATTTTTTAGGGTTTCAGATTTTTTTTATCTCCAACTTGACAATTTTATTGCTCATCTAGAGTATGGTTTGTCCAGACTGGAAAGGAGTGAAATATATTAATTCACACTTATTTCATACTCAAATCGTGTGAATATATTAAATGATAGTCATGCACAACACAGATATAAACACATATGTTACACGTGCAAAGTCACGCACAATGCATGACAGATGAAGAATCATCTATTCTATTACAGGTTGAGTATCCTTTATCTGAAATTCTTAAATCTGGAAACCTCTCCAGGTGCTGACATGACTTGCCACAAATGAAAAATTTCAGAAAGTACTGAGAAGGTTCCTAAGTGATGTGCAGCAGTTGTGAGTGACCTCATCTGCTCTGAGTGGGGGTTCCCCAGGCCAACTACATAGCTACCAGTTTTTTCTTAGCAATCGTCACAGCAATACTTTCATTCATGGATTACTTACAAGGTATTTCATGTTCAATAAAGATATTCAAAACGTCAGTCCTGCATTTATGTTTTTTGTAAGTAGTGACCTTTTTTTTTTTTTTTTTTTGTACATGTACAGAAAGTACAAAACATTATTTTTACGTGAAATTTCTTTAATGTCACCACTTGAAAATTTGTGTGAGCAAATTAGCATCATTACCTGTATCTTTATGTATATAAAATTTTAAATAAAAATACTTTCAGTCTATATGTTATTTATATAAAACTACTTTCAGGGTATATAAGCTGTTATGAAATGTAAAGGCATATCATGTTTATGCTTGGATTCCATTCTCAAGCTGCCCCATTTTATAGATGTTATATGCAAATTAAATGGACTGTATTCCAAAATCAAAAAGAAAAAAACTGAAAACTGAAGCACTTTTAGTCCCTAGAATTTTGAATAAAGGTTTCTCAATCTGTATAATACAGATTCCTCAGTGTTTCACCAATGTATTTCATGGGATATTTTTTGCAGTCTATTTTGTAAATTCCTTTTTGAAGTAGTTGTGAAAATGGATAAATTCTGTTCAATTATAGTGATCATGCAGTTGATAGGGAGTAATAAGATTATATTAACAAGACAAAAACCATTATTTGTATGAAGTTTCTGAGGAACAAAATGTGTTGCCAGTAAGTTTTTCCATCTTGTCTTCTCTTCTACATGTCATCCAATAAATACAAAATATTTTTCACATCCTAATTTTGATCCTGAAAATAAGCTTTCTTCAACATTTCTGTTACCCATTATGCTTGATCTTTTTATAAATCAGTTTAATATTTTTTTTATTTACAGGAAACATGACATTCTCAAAAAGATTGACTAATTTTGAAAAGCGTATTTTGGTTTACAATAAAAACTATCCATCCATAGCAGATGTCCCTGACACTGTATCGTAAGTTACTTTTTTTTTTGTTGTTTTACAAGGATTTATTCTATGACAACTTGATTTCATACATGACTAACATATTACATGATTGCCCTTAGTAATGAGATATTCCATTGTTATGATAATAGGGAGCATTGGTTGACACAGGTGAACATGTCTCATGTTATAAAAACAATCTCATTAGTAAGTAGGGAAAATCAGCCTGTTCATACATTGCTTTTTGTTAGCTATCTTTGGATATTTTAAGGATTTAAAAAGTACAATTCTTTACAGCTACAAAGATAATTGTATAGATAAAACTCTTAGATTACTCATGCTAAGAATATAATCAATGCAAATGTAAAATTACTTAAATATGTCTGTCATTTTTTATGGTACAAGTAAACTTGTGAGTAGATGTATAAAACTGTATTTGAGTAATGAAGTGAACTTTTTCTTTTAAAAATGAAGCTTATAATTTTAATTTTATTGCAAATTATGGCAAAAGGTGATTGAGATAAATTTTTTTTATGTCAGTGATTATCACCTGAATTAGCTTAACTATACACCAATTTCATCATTGGTTTTATATTATAAAATTACTACTAGGTTGACCAAAATGTTTTAGTTTCTTAAGTAAAAATTCTCTATATAAATTTTTGACATTACTTCTATCATTCTGCTCCACTAACTTCTGCCATATTTGAGGCAATCACCAAGAACTTTTTATCTTTCCCAGCAAACTGTGCTGGTGAATTTTTTCTTAAAGGCAAAAAAATGTTCTGTCCCCAGAAGAAATATGTTGCCAAAAGTTATTATTCTCTTAACTAATTCCTGATTGTTTTGTCCATTGATGGCTTTAATTGATCTAATTAGAAGCAGTGCTGGTTCAAATCATTTACTTCCAATTTCTGTCATAGACGGACTGTCATTTTCTTTGGATAAGGATCCTTTTTCCATGCTTCGTGGAGCAAGCAAATTGAACTACTAAAATCTCGTCTTCTAAATTGTTGTGAAGTATTCAATGTTTCAAAAACACGTTTTTTCATTTCCCCAACTTCTGTAGAAATCACATATCAAATGATTTTCAACACTTGACTGGGATATTTTGATTGTTAACTATTTCTCATTCTCAGGTAATAGCTTCATTTGATCAACAAGTTCATGTAATTATAGAGCAATACAAAACTTCATAAATCTTCATATATTTGATCATTCACAGTAATTTCTATAACTACACAATTTTTTAAAATCAGTTTACCTTTCTTAAATAAAAATGCATAGGCTAAAAATATTTTTCTTTATTAAAACAACAAAAATATAAATTTTGAACAATTTTTTCTTTTTAATTGTATGCAGATTTTGATGACAGAAGCAAAAGCAGTCTTTAAAATTAAGTTTTTGGCCAACCCTAACCATGTATTTGAAAAACTCGACATCATTTTTCAAGTAACAGAAAAATCAGACAAATATATACTGATGATGTTTCACGAGTACAATCTAAATGCATACTTGTCTTTTGTTATAAAGTATTTTCCTCATGCAGTTCTGACAGAATTAATTCCAGAAAATGGCCAAGTTGATTTTACGTTAACTGGTATTATCCCCTGAAACGTATGACAGAATTTTATCTATATAAGTAAGCATAAATACCTAAATTAAGAACAGTTTGTTCTGCAGATAATTATCCTTGGTATAACTGGCAGCAAGGCCTCTGACCAGGTTTTTCTTAAAATTACCAGAAATACACGTTTGTAAAAAAAAAATAAAAAAAAAAAAAAAAGAAACTAATGCTCTCAAGAAAATAAAATTTTGACATTAAATGACACAAGTTGATATGCTGCTAAATAAACAGATAATAATGAAAACTTAAGTTATTAGTTGGTTATCTAAATTTGTTTATCGCTAGTAATGTCATTTGTTTTTTGTAGTCTTGCTGTACTGAATAAAGCCAAAGATTGGACTCGAGTGAAGATCAGCTTATTGATGGTAGCATTCACTGTGGTTGGCTGCATCATTACAGTATATTTTGGACGAGAAGCAGCCAAACGAGGTGAATCTATCCAAAAAATGAATTTGGAATGGCATAGGGAATACAATGAACAAGCAAAGGAGGCAGAGATTCAAAAAAAGTAACTTCACTAAAATGTACAAATTATGCTATAGACAATGATATACTTTTAGTTTTCTAAAAAGAATTTTCTTTATTTAAAATGCTAGATTCCGTCTACATTAAAGAGATTTTTTCAGTATGCATTTCTTTTTAAAAATGCCAATGTATAATTTTCATAATAAAGAAGTTGATTGAAATGCGTTTTGTCTTGTCTTGTCTTAAAAGTATGTAGGTTACAAGAGAATTCTGAAAATTTAAGTAATATTTTGCAGTCGGTTGGGCAAAGAATTTTTTTGCATCCATTTATTTATATATTTATTTTGGGGCTGAAAGCAAGTGGTAAGTTGACTTATAAAAATATTCAAGACGCCATTTTCTACAATTACTTGCTTTTGTTTGGTTAGGTTTTTATGGCACATCTAGCCTGAGGGTTATATAATGCCAAATCTTGTTTATACACATATTTTGGAAGAGATCATTTAAATTAGTAGCTTTGTAATCATTTTCTTATTTGAGTAAAAGCACCATTCTATGAGAATGTGTTTAAGTGTAGGAGGTTTGGCAAGTTGACCAATACATAGTCTTGCTATTGTAACCTCTTCCCATCTAGGCTGGTTTCCACTCCCAAAGAGAGTCCGATAGAAAGAAGTTTGTGGATGTTTTTGTCCCAGCCCAACTGCCTAGTATGTATAGTATGTATTGATTTGGGGTTTCAAATTGGTGTAAGGGATCTTAAACTTGTCAAGCTTTAAATCTACAGTCAATTTGGCTGCTGTGTCTGCTCTTTCATTACCCCTGATGTTTGTTTTTGAGGATGATGAAAATCAGGAAGGAAAGTTCAATTCAGGTGATAAAATTTATTTATTTCCATGATTTCAAATTCCCAACCATTTTTCCAAACCCCCACAAACTTTGTCAAATCCCCCACCAAGTTAAATTTTGAATATTATGTTGATAGCACTTAGGTATTAATGCATAAATAATTTTAATATTGTTTTAATTTGTATTATAAATGCCAATGATTTAAAAAAAAAAAATTTATCTGATAGCTTATCCCAATGTTTTCAATTCAATAGTTTTGGTGCTTACTTGCTAAGGCTCCATGCTGCTTAGAAGTAATCATAGATCTAGGCTCGCTCTTTGTTTCTTTTTGTAAGAAGTGTAACAGTATCCCAAGGCTTTAGATACCTTTCAGAAAATTTCCTTTTGTAGTATTGAATAATATTTGATAATGGGGTTTGGGGAGAAATGCCAACTCCACCATGAAATAAAATTTCCTCGTGCACTTTTTCAACATAATAGCACTTGTTTGAAAATGCTAGCTTAAGAGTTTGTATTACAAAAATGTACCGAGTCTTCAAGGAAGTTGTTTTACTCTGTATGGAATCAATATCTTTAGCACTTTATTTAGCAAATATTAAAATTTCTTTTATTTTTTTGCTGTGGATCCATCGAAGTTGGTGAAACTCCTTTTGATACATAGAACTTTATCCATGTACAATACTCTCTCTTGTTGAGATGTTTAATAACCTGTTCTTAGATTAATATTTAAACCATTCAAGTGTTTTCTACTGTTACTTGGTAACTGGGCTAACCCCTGGAGTGTGCAATTTTGGGTAAAACTAGTCATCCTTCCTTTGGTTCATTTCCAAATCAAAAATGATTTAACTCCTTAATACTTAGTTTCTCTTTAGTCTTCTTTTTAACGCACTGCTCATTTCCCCTACCCTTTTCCTTTAAGACATTTGATGACCATGAAGTAACATCACTTAGAATTCATCTTTGGCCAATTAAAGCGCAACAAAAACTATGAATATCATTACAGGTTTCACTTTCCCTCATTCCTATACAAACTCATTTTCCTTCAGTGCAAAAGGTTTCAGTAAATATTTACTAAAAGGATCTTTATTCATAATCAACCAGACAAATTCAATTATTACCTTTTCACTCTTGCCACTCAAATTCCAGGGCCTGAAAAAAACCTGTTTAGATGTTTTTCAATTAGAGTTCAAAATGAAGGATTTCTGAATAATCTTCAATATTAAACCTGCATTCCAACTGATTACAAATTGTAGATTTCACTTGTAAAATCCAGTCACATGAAACTATTTAAATGATCAACAAGCTTCAGAGATTCCCATATAACACTAAAGACATTTTACAAAAAGAGCAAGTGATTTTTTGCTTAATTGCATGGCTGTTCTAGATTTGTAGAGGATAAAAGGGCCAGAAATGAAAATAATCTAACATTGTACTTATTTAAATCTGCCACCATTTAAAAAAAAAAAAAAAAAAAAAAAAAAAAAAATTTGTATGTATTAACTTCTAAACAATTATAAATCAATGTACAGAAAATGTTGAACTGACATAATGAAATTTCCATTACAGATTCAAATTAAGCTGTCAAAAAAAAAAAAAAAAAAAAAAAAAAAGAATTCCATTAGGCAGGTTATGAACATAATTTCAAGACTGAAGTTTTATCATGTATATAAACCAGTAGCATCTATTCACAAAAATAACTAGTTTTTATCTACAAATCCATGTTTTCAAAAAGTGTTCTTTGTCCCATTGAAGGGGATTTATCACTTGTCAGTCTACAGAGCACTATTTTTAGATTAAAATCCTATATATATTTCTAAGATTTGTTTTTAATATTGTTACACTAAGTTGGTATATATTTCAAAATGCCTTTTAGATAAGAGATTGCTAGACAGGAAAATACTTAAAATTATACAGAACCAATAATTATAATAAGCATTTTGTTTATACTAATACATGATATTAGATTTTTAAAATGGATATGTCGACAGTATCAGAAATGAAACTAAATACAAGTCAGTGGTAATCAGTTCTTAATATGGAGATTATAGTTCAATTTTTAATCCATCATAAAATAATGAAAAATTATTGCTTATTTATAAATATTCCCAACAGTTGGAATTTAGTTTTTGAAAGCACTAAAAAAAAAAAAAAAAAAAAAAAAAAAAAAAAAAAAATCACTTTTTTTTTTTTTTGATGAATATAGTTAAACCAATTCAAAAATATTTGTGTACTTACATGGATTGAAAATGTTTATTGCTAAGAATTGGTAGTGTTGGATCAAAATGAATTTAATATGTTGTAGCATACTTCCACAAAGAAAAAAAAAAAAAAAAAAAAAAAAAAAAAGGTATAAACCAGTACCACTTATTTACAAAAATAAGTTTTTTTTTTTTTTTTTTTTTTTTGTTTGTTTATCTACAAATCCATATTTGCAAAAAGGTGTCCTCTTTATAACCATTAAAAGAGATTTATCACCTGTCAGGCTACATAGCACTAATTTTAGATTAAAGTCCCATATCATTCTAAGACCCATTTCTAATATTGTTACACTAAATTAGTATACGTTTCAAAATGCCTTTTACATAATGGAGACAACTAGTAGACAGGGGAACAAAGCTTAAAAGAGAAAAAAAAAATTACACAGACAAAGTACCAGGAAGCATTTTGTTTAAATTGGAGACGTTACAGTATCAGAAATAAAACTAGATACAACAGATAATGCCACTGAAAAAGTCAAGTTAAAACATTTTCATTAGGGAAATCAGTTTACTTTTTGTATACATAATCTTTCTCCAATGCAGTCAAATTAAAAGAATTTCTGTCAGCCAAACTGTAAACAGCATTCACATTTTGTAATAGAGTTCACTATAAACATGTTGAGGTAATCATTGAAGCCAGAAATATCAGATCAATTAACACTGGAGAGGTTATTTTGTTTCATACATCTGTGCATGCACAAAGCAATAATTTCCACTTTTGAATGAATAAAAATGTAATTTCACACACAACTTTTTTTTTTTTTTTTTTCCTCATGTTTTTCTTCTTTTTTTTTTTTATAAATAGAACTTTTGTTATTTTTGTCCATGTCCTGTAAATAAATACTCAATATTTCAATACTCAGGAAAAATATACAGCTTATAGTAGAGAAGGAAGTAGGGATAGAGAGAAAGGAAATGAGATTAGGCATTATAGATCTGACCTTCCTGTATTGATTACAGGTGGGCAAGAATCTTTACTTTAAAAGGAGTTAATAGTCAAAAGTAAAGCTATCTTTATTTGTGGTGCATCAGTCATTGTAGTCTTAGGTGGCAACCAGAAGGGGATACTACTGGATGTCAGAGCTAAGTTCAACTCCAGTCAGCTGACCAAAAAGGTAGGCTTTTACATACACATGATCACAAGTCTTAAAGCTGCCTTAACACATCCCACACACATATGTAATGGCTGGATTGTAGATATAGACATTAGAGAATTTAGATATCATAAATTAACATTACAATCACAAAAGGAAAGAGCAGAAATAAGAGAGTACAGAGAATAAGACTAAAAGGTGGGAATTGATATTAAAAAAAAAAAAAGTTGAAGGATCAGAGGAGAATTATGCGACAATGGAATAATTATTAGGAAAGATGAGGTGTCTTGGAAGGCAAAGCTAAAAATAGACATGTGCAAGCCAGGGATTAAAAAGAAAAAAGGAGGTGGGGGACTAAATGATAGATATTAGCATAAAAAGCCCTTAATTAAAGAAGCACCTGAATAAGCGATTAGGGATTCAGATTTGGAAACGTAAGAGAAAAAGCATTAAAAGGATAATAGTAAACCATGGTGGGGCATAGGATAAATAAAAAGAAAAAAAATTAAATTAGAGAAAAGAATGTACATTTTTTTTTGGGGGGGGGGTGAGGAAGGGGCTGTTAAGTTTTAACAAGTGATTGCACAGATAATAAAGGACCAGTTGTATCAATAATGCTGAATTAGGCCCAGAATTTAACATGGGATATGTTTTGACAGCTTTAAATGTATTTTTAATTTTAGGGTTGTTAATGATTCAATGAATAACCAATTTAAACAAAACAAATGGTAGCAAATTTAAGTGAGGCTCAAATTGAGAGTTCATTAAATAGTAACAATCCTGTACATATTTTTAAGGGGGGGGGGTCAAGCTGCAAGAGTAAACTTTCATAAAAATCTTAAGGAGAAAAAAAAAAAAAAAAAAAAAAAAAAATATTTTCTTTCAAAATCTTTTCTTTTTATTAAGTTTTTCTTTTATATATTTTTTGTTAAATTTTCTCTTTAAAACAGTCATTATCGTCTTGGTCATCACTGTCAGTGGTAAGCGGAGTTTGATGGTTGTACTTTGTCTGTTCTTTTGAATGTACAGATTTTGTTTCAATTATGTGGAGCCTGAGAGGATTCAAGGTCATTTCGTCCAGGTGTATCGCTTGAACTGATAGGCCAAGCGGCATGGAGTCATTCTTGTGTGTGTATGCATGTATGTATGTATATATCACACATATGTAAATATATATATTATACACATAGATATATGTATAATATACATATATTGTTGGGACAGGGAAGTTGTGCAAAACAACTAGATAAACTCAGAGTTGGTCATTTGCCAATTCAAGAGTTTTACTTTGTGTCTGAGCTTGACACTATCTTATGGAATGCTAATTTACCCTCTTTTCTCAAGATTCAAAGCAGCAAAGTTAAATAAAAAAATTCTGAAGAGAAAAAAAAAACAAAAAAACAAAAAAAAAAAAAACAAACAAACAAAAACATAACTTAATGCTAATACACATCTTTATATAAATACACATTTATAGGGTAAATGTATTATAAAGATATGTTTAGATGTACATATATAAAATAAAGCAGTTAAAATTCAGCAAAAAGATTTTTAAAATTCTGAAAGACATTATTGCAAGAATTAAAAGAGTAAAATTTGTACAAAAAGAAAAAAATTAACTTCTTAACAATTTCATTGAGGAGGTAGGAATTAAATTTAATTCTAACATAACCCACCCTTCCCAAGACTTACTAACGCTGCTTAATTTTTAACTGCTATCAAGAAATCTGAGACCAGGACTCAAAGTTACTTTACTTGAAAAATTCAAATAAACATTTGAAACAGTTTAGATAATCCGAGAGAAAAGCGGGATATTTAAACAATCCATAATATAAACACCAAACAGCAGAAGTCATTTATTTGTAATCACGACTCAACAGTCTTTGTTGTTGTTGTGGAAATGGTGGTGATTGATTGATTGATTGATTGTAGTGTGGGTGACCTACACTAGTCCCCGCAAAGAGTAGTCAAAACTACTGCAGACTCTCACAGTCGAGCTGGGGAGTGTTAAGCAGGTCTTTTGTCATCTTAGATGTCAGGGGCCACAAGGGGTGGGGAGTCATCGGATCATTTGGACAGGTCTGTGACATCTTACAACCCGCCTGCCAAGCAGCAGCAGCAGCAGCAGTCGTCGCTGATGTTCTAGTGTCATCATGGTTAATCTGCTTTGTTATGTCATGTGGTAGTATGGTTAGTGGTGGTAGTGGATAGTGGTCCAGTAATCGTCACTGTGTTTTAGGACTTGTGGTCCCATGTCATTGTAATGCTCACTGCTAGATGGGGGACAGTAGTAGTCAAGTACTAGAGTCAATGTCATCAGTACAGTTACGTCTTCAGTAGCAAGGAGAAATTGCAGATCATTACATGCCTCTAGCACAATAAAACAGCCAAGGTAGAACATATAGGGTTTGGCTGTCATATATTAGGAGCATTTTGCTTATTAACTGGTTCAAACTCCAGCAAGAGTCTGTTCAGAACTGAAAGCCTTCCATTGGTACATCCTGACCAGCACTAAACTGGAACTGCTGGGCATTCTCATCAGTCTGTGGTGCAATGCTCTTATCCTCTTCTTCAGTGCCAAAGTAGCGTTCAATTATACTAAAAGCTTTTTGATAGATCTCTCTGTTTTCATGGCTTTGGAGGAACTCTATCTTGTCCAAACCTGGAATAGAGTGAAGAAAAAAAAATTTTTTTTTTTTTTTTTTTTTTTTTTAAGAATTCTCAATTTATTTTATAGGAAATTAACTAAAACAGTGATTTAAAATTGCTTAGTAAAAATGCTTTTACAAACCTGACATGTAAAAAAAATAATTGAAGATGATAAAAAAAAAAAAAAAAAAAAAAAAAAAAAAATTTAATTCTTGAAGGCTATAAAATATGAAATATTCCAGTCAGACATACAGGGTATCAACTGAACTTCAAGGAAACTAAAGACTTATTTTAATTGAGATGACTAAGAAAAAAATCAAAATCCTAATGGCAGGACTTGAAACTACTATAAGAAATAGAATATTTTTAGTATCTTTGAACACACAAAGATTAAAAAAAAAAAAAAAAAAAAAAAAAAAAAAGTGCTAAACTTATTCTTAGCAAAAAAGACATGCTGAACATTAATAGAGTTTTAATAAAACAGGTTTGTCATACAAATTTATTAGGGGGAAAATTGCTTGAATAATTTAAATATTCAATTATATATAGTTCAATAAGGGATCTTACTTTCTTTTCACTATATCAAGAGTAATCTTATTTGAATAAAATGCAGTCACCCACTCACTAACTGTCCCCTCCCCCAGACTTATGACAAACTAGAAAAGATAAAATAAAAAAAATCCAACCAGTCATTATTTTCCACATGAAAACCATGATAGTATTTTTGTTTTTTTTCTCAAAATGAAAGAAAAGTCAATAAAAATTTACTTATACTACTCTTTACAGTACAGAAACCAAAGTAATGTGCAGAATACTGAGTGGACTTTCAAGTTTATTACATTCACTTTTCAGTATACTATGTAATTTTGAGGCATGGTGGAGTAATGGATAGCAGCTTGAATTGAGGAATCAGAAAGCAGAGTTCGAATTCCAGTCAAATCCATTACATTCACTTATATGCTAATACCCTTGGAAAGAAATGGTAACCTACTGAAGAAAAAATCTGCCTCATCAGTCATGTATCGAAAGATACATCACCTAAGCATGTATTATGCATGGAGTATAACTGACTGACTAATGTATTTAAAAATAAATTAGAAATTTTACAAGTGATGCAAATGTGACATTAAAGCTATCTGCAGCTGGTTGACACAAACCCATTACACATATGCAGAAAACAGTAGGGCAGGTCGATTTTGGAAGAGTGATATTGCATTTAATTTGAAAGTTGGGGTCCGACATAAATAAAACTTATAATTTATTGAAGCTTTACAAATTGTATATGGACAAGATGCATGATACAAGCACATTACTAAATCATTGTGACGTCAAATAAAACCTTCATTTATTTCAAAGGGAAATTATTCCAAACAATATGATGTAATATGTTGTACAGTGCAGTAGTTTTAGTGTGATTTTCAATAAACAATGCAAATTTAATATAATGTCTTATAATTTGTGCCTAGGAGTATTATGGAATCATATACACTTATCTGTTTGGTTTTTGTATTGGGGGGGGGTCACATACTGTTAAGAAAAAGAAAAAAATTTTTTGATTTATACTGACCATAGCATTCCTCAATCATAATAGCATATGGATTTGTATTGCCATGCAGCTTAGCATCTTGATCTCCAAGTCGCAATATATTTTCTAACCCATTCAGGGCAACATGAACAATTTTACTATCCATCACGGTCAACAAGTTGCACAGAGGAAGAATGCAGCCTTGTTCCACAAGAAACCTACAGAGAATAAGAAAATAAAGCAAAATTTATTTCACCAGGTCAAAGAGACCAAATTACAAAGATATTCAATAAAATAGAAAAAAAAAGAAAAAAAAGAATTGTAAACATGTTCAACAGCAAAAGGTTATTCAAAAACAATTCTTAGCATCAAAGGATGACCTTGACTGCATCTCCAAATTAGATTATGAAAAACACTTGTGTCTAAGCTTATGTATGAAGTTTAAAAAAAAAAAAAAAAATCAACGCTCTCATGCCACAAGAATGACTTGATAAAAGTAACTGATATTTAAGATATCAAGCTGAAATTTGATGTCTTGAAATTTGTTTTCCATCTAAATAAATAATTTCTGGACCCTTTTGCTTTATTAGTTTTGGAGTTAAATATCCTTCAAGAGGGGGCAAATGGCTTTTTCAAAGTATCTGCTAAATGTTTGGCCGACCACAGAAACTATTCGAGCTATAGACCTAGTAGACTGAAATTTTCCATTACTTTATTATAGGCTCACTTCTAAATAAATGAATTTCTGGTTCCATTTTACCTTTATTCTAATTAGTTTCAGTTATAGGTCTCCTCAAAACTGGGCCAAATGGCTTTTTCAGAGGTCCTTCAAATGGCTTTTTAAAGGCATCTGCTAAAAACTTGGTATCCTCAGATTATTTGTGTAACATCCCACATACCCATCTCAACTTCCAACAACCATTGCTTAGTTCTTTCTACATTGTACAAGTTTGTGTTTAGACTTATTTCACCAAGATATTTAGCTTAACATTAGCAATTATACTTGACTTGCAAAAATCTGTACAAAACGTCCTATCTTGTCACATTTGCTTCAATCACTGTAAAATTAAGACATCAATTCAAGTTTCTCATTTTTTTTTTTTCTTAAACTGAAGAATTTATCAAGAATTATAAAATTGCCTGTGGGCCACCATTATTGCTAATTATTAATAAAACAACTATATCCACCTATACTTATCTGCTTAAAAATGTGAGTACTTGATAAACACCCTAATATATTTTAATCTTCATACACTAAAGATGAAAAATATCTAAAATTATTTCTATATTACTATTACCACTTCAACGATTTACAATGATTCAGTGTACCAAAAAGTGGTAGGATTGAAAACATGACAATGAAATTTCAACAAAATTTACCATTCAAAAAAAAATTTACCGTATTTGTTCTGGAGAACCACCAGATGTAGCATTAGTTATTGCCCAGGCAGCTTCTTTTCTAGTCTTAAATTCTGCTTTTCCCAGAATCTCAATTAAGACTGGAAATATGTTAGCATCAATCACAGCCTAGTGTATAAAAAATACTTAAGATTAAAGAACATTCAAAATAATTAAGAAAAACATTAACTTACAATTGAATTTGCAATAGCAAAAGAAGTAGCTATTATTTATTTTTATTTTTTTTTAACTTCAATTTCAAGTTGATGGCAACAAGAGTCATCTACTACCAGACAAACATTCAACAGTGAAGGAATTTACCAGTATTTAATGAAGTTTTTGCCAAGAACTTGGCATTCTACAAATATGATGATTTAGCTTTTTGGTAAATGAAAAAAAAAATTTTAAAAATCCAGTTTTCTTCCATTTCAAAGTACAATAATCTGCTGAAATTTAAATCTTTTAAAAGAACGAAAAAATTTTTTTTAATCTGTATGTATTTGGACAAGTCCTCTTCTGGGAGAGAAGAGTGTGTATCTCCACAACAAAAAAGAATGAGAAAAACTACATCTTCCTTAACAAGTTTAATAACAATATTAAGAAATTGATTCATGAATTCGAGAGAATTAAAATAAAGAGATATCAGGTTGGTGCAAAAGTAATGTCCGATTTTTAAGAAAGTTTTAGACAGTATTTATGAAATTTGTGCTTCTTGCTATAGTTAAGAATGTCATAAGTAATCTACACAATTCACTTTCAGATTATAAAAATATTTTTCATGATTTTCTGCAATATTCTCACCCAGGTTTGTCCCATCTAAAGATCACATTTGAAATATCTTACTGTATAAGTTTCAGAAAGGTGTGAATGCAATTGAAGCAGCAAAGTCTATTCAGAGTGCTTATGGGTATGATGCAGTGAATGAAAGTTGCAGGAGGTGGTTTTGTGGTTTTCCAGTTTCCAAAGTGGGGATTTCAATTTAAAAGACGATCGAAAAGAGGGTCTAAAATTTATAATGGTCAGTATATTCTTAACTTTCCTGTAAGGTTTTACATGAGGGATCCATTTTTATCAATATTTAGATCTATAGCTATATAAATGGTTACAAGAAAATGTTTTTATGAATCTTCAGTAGGCTTTCCAGGTAAATCTTGTCTGATAACTCAACAGAAATCAATTGATTTCATTTCCAGACTTTGATAGCACTGACAATACGTCATGTTCATGCAGCAGCACATACTGTGCAGCCAGTTGCCCTAAAAGAGCCCATGCAATAGTGGTACTTGAACAAGATACCTTTGATAAATTAGGTTATATATTTAAATTTCAAAATGGAACTTTTCATGTTTGGTAGTAAATCAATCTAAAAAGAAATTAAGCAAGCCATCAATTGGTGATCCAATTGATGATAGATTCTAGAATATTACTGTACACCAGCCTATTTACACTGCCTCTCAATGAGTGTACAATGAAAAGATCATTAAAAGTGATACTATTTATATGACAAGAGGGAAGCAGCAAATCTTATGACAAGGATTGCCGTAGGCCATATTTACTATCAGACATATTGGTGGCCTCTGTCTTAGTAAAAGACAGAAATTACAAGATATGCCATATGTATAAGAATTACTAGTTACATTAATATGGCACTTGGACTTAATGACAGATAAATTACTTTCCAATCATTGGCAAGTAGTTATTTTATTTTCAAACCACTCAAACCTTGGCAACTAGAAATAGTGTGGATTACTGGGATTATATATGGCTGTCTATGAAACGTCTGAAATGTCTTTAAAAACTAACTTCTTGGATTTTATTAATATTTAGTTGCATGAAGTAATTTGACTGACAAAATTTAAAAAGCAAAATTATACTTCCCTATATTACCGTTTCATTAGAATTAGGTTTCCATGATTCGGAGAAAATTGTTACTACAACTGTATCCTTGATAGTGATATTTACAGTCTATTTTTCAGTAATTTAATTTGGTTTCCATGGAAATAACTAAAACTAGATAGCTCACAAATTAAACTAAAATTACCTTTAAAGTAGTAATATTTAAAAATTCAGTCTGAAACAGTTAAAGACTTAACTTGATTTACAGAATTTGACTAGACAGGCTCCTCCCATGCCTCTAATAACTGACAATGCAAGAGAAAGATTGAAAATAAGTAAATAACTGTATTTACCTGTATTTGCATTCGGTTTCCAGCTGTGATATTAGATATTGTCCAACAAGCTTCTTTCCTAACAGTTTCTTTAGAACTACTCAAAAGAAGAAGCAATGATGGGAGAGCCGAGCAGTTTAACATCACCTGTTTTTAAAAAAGAAAAAAAAAAGAAAAAAAAAAGTCATGAAATTTTTTTCAAACATGCTAAAATTTCAATGAAAAATCTTTCAAGTCAAAAGGTAACAAAATATAAAAGATTAACAATGAAAAGGTTAGACATCAAATGTCATATTCTGAAAGAGAACATTTGTTGAAATGACAAGATTAAAGATAAAAAACAGCAGAATTTGATTACATTATATATTAATTATTTTAAGATTTTAAATCTAAATTTGCATTTAATAAAAAAATTAAAATATGTAGAAAAGTATAATATTCTCACCTGTGTTTGATAGTCATCTCCAGTTACAATGTTTCCAACAACTCTCAGAGCGGCAGAGACCACACACAGATTGGAATATCTGGAAAAAAAAAATTTTCAGAGACACCTTGAAAATATTTAGCAAAACATTAAAACTAAAATGATCATCAGGAACAGGACACTAATACAAGTAAAATCATAAGATATCTAAAATAGTTTTACAAATGCAAGAGCTTGCTAATCTTAAAAGTATTAATATACTGAATAAATCTTTATGAAAGAAAACCACAAATTTATCAAATCCAATAGACAAGCAATACCAAACAATTTTTTTTTTTTTAACTATGCCTTTTGCTTAAGTGAGCTTTCCTCTTTGGTGCCTTGACTTTATGAATTTAGGCACAGTACTAGATTGATAATCATTTCAACTATAAAATGTCACCTAAGTTCTATGCTAAGTCCCCCTCCCTCTTGCAATTCTTGCTTGTGGAACTCTTTAGGCTTCTTGCTTTCCAATCAACTTTGATCTTCAACAATTTAATGCAATTTCAATTGTTATCTATGTTTTTCTTTTTCTGTTCCCCCCCCTCTCAGTAACCCATTGTATCTTCACTTTCAGCACACCACATTAATATAACTTTACCACTGCATTCTTTCTCAATTGCAGTAACCTTATTGTTAATTTCCCTCAAGTGTTTTCTATTGCCATAGCAGGATATGACAACACAGCTATGAAATTCAAACAAATTTAAATTCAGTAGTAGGATAAACTTTTTGCACAGCAAATGAAATCACAGTGTGATAAAGGTTATTGGTCTTGCTTGGGGCAAAATGATAAAAAAAAAAAAAAAAAAAAAAAAAAAAAATCAGTTTTCAATCTTTTATCAAAGGGGGGGTTGTTTTCATTTTTATATCAAACCTGTAGATCAGACAAATCACTGTTTTGCTGTATAATTTGAATATGAAAACAAAGGATTAAACCGGTCACTACAGATTGTTGAGAAATGAATTAGTTACATTAAATTTTTTTTTTTTTTCATTCAACATGTTTATATTTCAGTGTATAAACACTGAAAGCTTTAAAAATTAAAAAAAAAAAAAAAAAAATTACATAGACAATGCATACATATCAACTTACACTAAAAGCTCTACCAATCTCCGGCAAACACCAGAATCGATGACTGCTTGAATCTTTTCATTTGGGCCATCAGACAAATAAGAAAGTGCCCAACAGGCATCAGCAAGTACATCTTTATCAGCATGATACAGCAAACGAGCTAGCACAGGTAAAGCTGGAGACACCTGGAACAGATTAATACATCTCAATCAGAAGACAATTTTAATACTCACTCATACAATAAACAAGGCTCTTAAATATCAAGAGCACAAAAGCTACCCTGTAATTAGCTATAAATAAAAAAAACAATGCCTATCACATCAATTGCATTTCTAGCTATTTTTTTTTTTTTTTTACTATAAATTACAAAAGAAACTAATAGACTTTATTTCAAAAATAGTCTTACTACACAAGTAATACTTTAAAGTTTGTAATGGAGTATGGAAAAAAATCATTTAGTTCTGTCCTTAACTATATCAATGCACTTACAAAGTTTTAGTTATCAGCTACTAGAATAAAGTCTATGAGTAGAGTTCAAAGTAAGCTGAAACTACTTATAAGATCTCATACTAAGGTTTTTCACAAATCCCCCTCCATAATTACTTTTGTCTTTACATACAGATACCGACTGCTAAATCCAGTGTCACTTGGTTTCAACATAACTAAAACTGCTTTTCACTTTTTTCCCTTTATTAGCAATATAATTTTCAAAACTAAGAAAAAAAAAGTCAATGTCTTTGTTAAATATTTTTAACTCATAAAAACTAGTTTCATCATCTGTCTTCAGAAAGACAATCACCACTAGTAAGCTTTATTCCATATAGAGTATTAAGACCACAAAATTTGATTGCAAGTGAAGCTTACTATAACTTAACCCCAAAAATAATTATAAAAGTGCAGAAGTAGTCATCAGGAAAAGGATTGCTATAAAATCCATAACCAAAATGCTAGAGAAAGCAATATAATAATTAAAATACTTGTACAGTATAAAAATTACATTTCATTTTCTATCAAGCATAGAAAGCTGTCTGAAAATTAGCAACCTACTCGGGGAATGAATAATTTCTTTCATATTAAGCAAGAACTTAAAAGCTGCAAGTTAGAAATAATTGGCTTTGTAATTTCCATAAAAAAATTAGTGACAACTTTCGTTGTTCAATATGGGAGTGTCAAGGCATTCCTATATCTTTTGCACTAAAACAGGAAGCAAAGTATTAGTCATTCTTATGATAAATCCCAAATGTTGACATTGGAATATCTTTATCTTTTGACAAAACACTATTTTAAATCCCTTAGTTTTAAATAAGGTGTTATGACACTTTTGCACACACTAATCTACCAGGTTTAGCGACAGACAAAAAAAAAAAAAAAAAAAAAAAAAAAAAAACCCTAAAAATCCAGTTAGATTTTAAACCATATGTATGTATGTAATTACTTGATAATTAGCAGGGATAATTCCAAGGAAGATATAAATGGAAAAGAGAGCTCAATGTAAGAACAGAGCAAATATAATAATGAAAGCAAAGTCCTTAGAAATCTATAGGTAGTAGTTTATTTCATGGGATCAGGTGCCCATCTCTTCAGATGAAAGATTTATGGATTTTTAATTTACCCAGACGAGTATAAAAAAAAAAAAAAAAAAAAAAAAAAGAGGAAAGAGTGTGTGTATGTATATATGTGTGTACTTTTATAGGGATATGCTTTTAATATATATGTTTTTAGTTACTTAAAATGGTCCTTTATCACTTTATTTAATCGAAATTTTTTATATTAAGATTTTTATTATTTTCATAATCTTTGTCATGTGGGGGGGGGGGATGTTCTAGGTTAACCCATCAACCTACTGCTTAACATGTCTTCCCCCCTCACTTTTCTCCCTACATCCCATGTCTATCTCCCCACCACCATCTTATTTTGAATTTTTTTCTTTTTGTTTTGTTTGTGTCTGGATTAGAGTTGGCAATTTATGCCCTGATATCGGTTTCCATTTTCTTTTTCCTTAATACCTTGGTTTTCGATTCAGTTTTTAATTTAGTATTTTTGCTTTCTAAGGAAGCCATTCATTTTCTTGTGTAATAACATTTCCAGTCGATATCGGATTTCATTTGAGATTGATAAATTTACAACTTAGTCCATTCAGCTTGCAAATTCTCGTGTATTTCTGGCCCAATCTTAATATTCATATGGCTGGGAAGAAAATCTTTCTAAATATGTAATTTGTATGTGCTTTTATTCATTGTATTTTTTTTGAATAGCCAAAAATGTGAAATATGATTTTTTTTTTTTTTTTTTTTAAAAGACTAAATTTTACTACATTTTACTATGTTTGGCAAAATAAAAATGACTAATCTTTATCAACATTCTTGAAATTGTACAGACTGTACACTGAATTAGAAGACACCTTAAACAAACTACAAAAGGGAAGATGTTCATTTCTTCTGACCCATGGAAGCGAATTCCTTCAAAAATTATAAATTAAGCAGAAAGGAAAAAAAATAAAAAAAATGAAAAATAACTGATAGTATGTGTGGTAAAAGAACTTCCAAATTATTGAAAGTCTTGTGTAAAATAAATGCCCCGTATACTTTTCGACTTTAGAGCATTGTGAAAGTCTTAACAGGTGCACAAGGAGTCAATATTTGGTTTTAAGCAAAGAGAAAAGAAAAAAAAAGAAAAAAAAGAAAAAAAAAAAAAAAAAAAAAAATTTATAAACATGCATCCACTGGAATTGAAAAAAACCTGAAACTGCAAATTGGAGTGGGTAATAAAGTAGGGATTGTTCACCTAAAGTGTGTTTTTAGGCTTTAAAAGCAATTTAATCATAGAATTCATGACTTGGAGTTTAAATTTTTAAATAAATTGTCAACTAAAAATAACTACCATATTTATTAAATTTAGTAAAATATGAAAAATTGTCACACAAACTATTTATATGTGTGTCTTTGGACAACACATTTTTGTTAGAGAAAAATGGTATAGCTCTCCAGAAATTACTTTATAATGTGGCTTTTAAAAAGCCTGAAAATGAAAGCCCTCATGTTTAAAATAATTAAAAATATGGCAATTCTTTTCTGGTACACCAGTCAACCGTTTTTGAGGTTTTGCAAATACATTCTCCTTAATCAATGAGTTATTTTTCCCCCCCTAAAATTTGTTTTTATCTAGCAAACAAACCTAAAATTAAATAATTAAAAGCTTTTAGCTTAATTTTTAGAAAGTATATTTCCAAATCTGCAAGTATCAACTGTTCTTTTTTTTAGAGACATTTTAAAACTGAAATTAAAAACTTTTTAATCATTTTAATATATAATCTTAAACATATTCGCTAGATAAGACCATAAAGATATTTGTAAAAATAAAATGAATTAATTTTCCTTGTTTAGAAGGATTTTATAGGCACAAGACCCACTGAACACTAGTGGATAAAAAAAAAAAAAAAAAAAAAAAAATCTTGCAGTTTTGAAAATATGCACATTTTAAAACCGAGATTAAACTTTTTTTCTTTTTTTTCTTTTCAATATCTAAGTCGCTAGGTAGAAACAGCTATTTGTAGAAAAACTTGCATATCTGGAAACATTTTAAAAATGAAATTAAGAACTATTTTAATTATTCTTAATATCTAATTTAGGTGCATTCCTTAGATAAATTTATTAATAATAAAAAAAAAAAAAAAAAAAAAAAAAATTAATTTTTCTTGTTTACAAGAATTTTATTTCCTGATTGTCATACTAGCTTACTAGGAAACCCTTACAAAAATCCAACTTCATAAAATTTAGTATCAAGACAAAACTGGCAACTTTTATTTTTTTTTATTCACTATTTTGTTAATTTCCTAAAACTGTTTTTAACATTTTTGTTCAATCATTTTCTCTTACAATGGTATAATGTTAATAAAATTAAAATTTATCAACATCTGAAAGTCTTTTTCAATCATGTTTCTTTGGATATGGTCACCTAGTAAGCGAGCACTTGGGTTTAAGATTTTGGTTTCATAAAAAAATTTCAATGCAGTAAAGATGGGAAAAAAAAAAAAAAAAAAAAAAAAAAAAAAAAAAAAAGTCGGTTTTTCAGTTAAACCACCCATCTCCAGTCTGGATAAATTTAAAATCCATTTATTGTAAAAAAAATTTTGGTTTGAAGAGATAGGCACCTAATCCCATGAAAAACTATTAGCTATGGATTTCTAAGGACTTTGCTTTCATTACTATTATGTTTTATCAGTATTTAGTTGTACTAAAATCAGAATTTACATACATATAAATACAAGACCGTTCCTTCATGATTAGATACAATTTTTTTTTTTTTTTTTTTTTTTTTTTTAAATCAGCCAATATGGATAAGAATTTTTTTTTTTAATCCACTAAGTTCACTTACACATGATTATGTTCAAAGTATGATAGCCAATGACAAATTACCTCTACTGATGTCATGGAAATTGAGTTTAAAGCTGAAATGTATGCATCTACCATTTTCGTCCTGCAGCTGTTCTGGCCAATGAAAGAAAAGCTACATAAAAGCCATTTTTACTGTAACTTATGAAACTTATTCCGGAAACAAAATTTGTTTGTCAATATTCATGTTATGAATACTTGTATAATTCAATGAATTTTGTATTTTAAATTTAATCTCAGTAACTCCAAATAAATACACTTTACCCAACCTTGAAAAATGCTTATTTTTAGATAAAAAAAAAAAAAAAAAAAAAAAAAAAAAAACGTGCATTGATTTATCAGTGAAAAAAAAAAAAATTTGAGCTGGTTTGTTGTACTTCAGAACCATTTTGAACACTGCTAATAAAAGTCCAGAAAAATTATTCTATGACAGTACCTTTTCAAAGCTTAAATATCTGAGGTCCAGATATCAGCAACAAAATAAATTTTAATTTTACACAAAATGGTTACAAACAGTGATTGTTACAAATAAATTCATCTAAAATAAAAGTTAACTTGCACCCAAAGAAAAGGATTTATTTTAAAACCTTCCTTTGCATCCAAAATAAGTATACAATAGAAATTGTAAATGAAATGGTGTGGCCATGTAAAGTGAACAAAGAAAATCATTCCAATTTATATATCTATGGTGTACACTGTCAACTTACAAGATGCCAAATGATTTTGCTTAAACACTTTCATAGAACTAGTATATATCATTAGTATATGCCTACCACTTCATTAGAAAGGAAGTCTGGAAAACATTTTTGATGTGTTTAAAAAAACAAAAAAAAAAAAAAATTAATTGTACATCCTTGATTATATATCAATTAAGAATATTTCAATGTATTTCTTCTATAAGAAAATACCTTGTTACAGTACATAACAGTAAGATATTGCTTTATAAAAAAGCATATACAGTGTAACCCGGATATAAGAGAAACCCAGATATAAGAGACTTCTTCTCCGGTCCCGACAACTCTCATATCCGAGTTACACTGTGTGTGTGTGTGTGTGTGTGTATATATATATATATATATCCCACACACAAAGTTAAATGGTCAGAGTTGAATTAGACCAGGAAGTAGTAATATTAAAAAGTGCTCAATACTCATAAAGAGATAAAAATTTAACATGTAGAGCTTTTAAGTATGGACAATTAGGAAATAAGCCAATTCTGCTACCTTGGTAGCAACTTTTCAGTATCTTCAGGCAATTTCAGTCATTTGATTCAATAATGACTTTTTTTTTTTCTTCATAAAATTCTTAAAAAAAAAAAAAAAAAAAAAAAAAGTGCACAACATGAGGAGAGGTAGGTGAGGAGGGTAAAATCAGATGTACTGGAAATATATCGGTAGGGGATTAAAAGAAATATAAATGTTTTTATCCCACTTCAAATGAAGAAACTTTACTATGTATATATCAGGGACAATTTCTGATCTCTGGTTTATTTTTATTTACTTATTCTTTTTTTCTTTTTGATCTGGAAGTGTTATAGCTAATTTTTCTTGTTGAGAAAGGTTGCAGATGTTGCTATGATTGTTGTAAGGCTTTGCTTTTTTTTTTCTTTTTTTTTTTTTTATAAATTTTTCAGTTTACATTCAGATCTTTTGTTTTTCTCCTTTAATTTCCGTACGATTGGCTAGTTTAGTAGAATTTCTAAGGCTTTCTAGTTTAAAAGATGACATGCTTGTACCACCTCTTCTTAAAGAGACCCTCAGTACACCCTATGTATATTTTTACTGGTCATTTGTATTTATTACTTCTGCTTTGTACATTACTGCTTCAGTTTTGCAAACTCCATTGAATGGACATCTGTTTTTATTTTTCAAATTGCATATATTACCATTAACAAGGTTTTGCTGCACATTTTTTATTTTATTTCTGGCATATTGTCTTTTTATTGTGGTTTCTAAATTACTAGTACAGCTTAATTTAATGATGTTTTTAAAATTTTTCCCTATTTTACACTTTATCTCTAAGCTAAAAAAAAAAAAAAAAAAAAGTTGTTTGACAAAATACAAACCAGTTTTTTTTTTTTTGTAAGATATATATGGATAAAAGTTTTTAAGGTCATATTTTATAAATACATATTTATCTTTGTAATTTTGTGGAACTAAAAAATACACTCACCTGTACCCTTCCACTGATTGGCTCGTGTAGTTATCCAAAATAAGTTGTTTTTTTTTTTTTTTATCATTATTATTATAAGTATTTCTTGACTTATTTTACCCAGTCAGTTTTGGTAGGGTTTATTTGTCTAAAAGAAGAATTATTGGGAAATTCATCTTTATGGTCCTTCATAGTTAAAAATGCTTGCAGTATTATATATGGACCCTGCCACTTATACAGAATTTGGCAGTGATATTTTTTGCCTCCTTATTCATACTTTTAATGTACAAGTTTGGTGCTTATTGTAAGTTTTAGTGACTTTGTTTTTTTTTCTTTTTCTGGTAAGTCTCCAGGTTCATAATATAAATCTTTGTGTCGTCTCCTTTAACTAGGATGTTTTTAATTCTTTTTCTTTTTTTATTTTTCTTTTTTTTTTTAATTCAGCAGTTAGTATTAGGTTGGTGCAAAAATAATTTCGTTTTCTAACATATGTTACTATGTGAGAAAACGAAATTATTTTTGCACCAACCTAATAGTTTTTGGAAATTACTATTAACTTTTGGAAAATTTTTAAAAAGTAAAACCTTACAATCATAGCAATATCATCTACCTTTGTCAACAATAAAAATCAGCTATAATAACATTTCCAATTTCCAAACCCAAAAACTTTTGAATCGGAGATTATGATTAATTGTATACATACTAAAAGAGTTCCTTTTGAGTTCATATGAAGTTGAATGAAAAGAAACTAAGTATACTTTATTTAATCCCCCACTGATACATTTCCAATACACTTGATTCTCCCCAACTCCTCACATCATGCACTTATTTACTTTTATAAATTTTTTTTTTTGGGGGGGGGGAGATAGATATAGAGATAGAGATATAGATATATAGATATATATATATATATATATATATATATATATATATATATATATATATATATATATATAGAGAGAGAGAGAGAGAGAGAGGAAAAAAAAGCTTTATGAAACCAATTGACCAAAACCACCTGAAGACACTGAAAGGTTGAAACTGACATAGCACAATCAGCTGAGATATGTTTTATTTATATATATATATATATATATATATATATATATATATATATATGTGTGTGTGTGAGAGAGAGAGAGAGAAAAAACAGAGTGGGTGGAAAGTAACTAGGCATTAGAAATTGCTTATAGAATTTTTAATATCACTTAAATCATGAAATTTTTTTTTTTTTTTAAACAGCCAACACTAATAGGGATCTCTTATTTACTTGTCTTATTTTCCAGATGTCCAGTTGCTTGACTGTTCAAGCATGCTATGAAGTGTGGAATTCCACTGTTGAGGTTCAGAGATGGTGGCATGCATGGTAAACTAAGTATCCAACACTACATCTGGAGACAAAAAATGCAAAGCCCATGACCATGGGCATTGAATGATGCAAGAAGTGGCCGCCCAATCACACCTCAAACAGTGGAGAACATAACAGTGCAAGAAATGTTTAATCACAGGCCACAAAAATCAACATGTCAAGCAGCTTGTGAAAGTGGACTAACAAGACACACAATACGTATAGTGTCGCATAAAGAATTGAATTTTCACCCATGGAAACTCCATAAGTGCAGGAGCTAAAACCTGGAGACTGTGACCACAGAATGGAATATGGAGAGTTAATCCTAGATCAACATAAAGCTTGGCCTGAATTGTTTGAAAACATCCTCTGAAGTGACAAGGCTGTATTCCATGTTGAGGGTTTCATGCATCATCACAACTGCCATTACTGGGTGTTGTGCGATAACAATCCAAACACAGTTGAGAGGATGCAAGCTTGACCAAAAGTGACTGTGTGGTGCAGAATGACAACAACAATAATAGTCATCAGCCCACATCTTTTCCATGACACCACTATCTTCAGATGTGCAAAAATGACATGTAACGCATGGTGTCTGGCTGGGATAACATTGGTGACCTGATATTCTTGCAGGATTGTGCACCACTCCATTTTGCTCTTACTGTGCTAGATCAACATTTTCCAGGATGTTGGATGGGATGATGCAGACCTTATAAATGGCCTCCAAGAAGTCCAGATCTCACTCCATCGGAATTTTACCTGTAGGGTTAGACAAAAGAGGAAGTATACAAGACAAAACCATGCATACTGGGGGGACAGAAACACTGATCCAGGAAGTTAATGATATCCCAGACAACACGCTTTAGAAGTGCATTCATTCTATCCCTGGCCGTTTGATACCACTGGTGCTTATGTTGAAATATGAGGACTTACTTTCATATTACCAATTTTTAAGGTCTACTTCTCATACATTGAGTGTGCATATTATATATATCTCAAATCCCTAAGTGAAAAGGATAATCCAAATATTAAAAAGATAGATCCATAAAGAGAGCTCAATATATAGTATATAGAGCAATATTATATACAAGTAGGTTTTTAATACTTGTCTCATCAGATCAAAATTACAAATGGTATAATTTTACAAAATGGTTTAAATTTGTCCAGACAATATTTTTCAAAACCCGATAACAGGAAATCTGGACACTTGACTAGAAAATTTATTTTCTGGGGATTTATATTATTGAAAATATTGGTGGGAGGGGAAGCTGTCAACCCCATATTCCAGTGTGGAGTTAGGGAAAATACAAGTAACAGCTACAGAAATATATATATAAATGATAATTAGTAGGGATAATTCCAAAGATGATATAAATACAAAGAACACTCAATGTAAGAACAGAGCAAATATAATAATGATGAAAGTGGAGTCCTTAGAAATCCATTATATATATATATATATATATATATATATATATATATATATCCCAGGACTTTCTGTGCAAGCTTTACATGTTTTTGGCCACAACCCAAATTACAAATCTATCAAATTTTCAAATATATGAACTAAAATTAAAAATAAGGATGTTAGATGAATTTTCCATAAGTATCCAAAGTAACATTTAAAAGAAAAAAAAAAAAACTGATCCAATATCTGACATTGACACATTTTCAAAAGGAACTGATTTTATTGAAGGAACATTTTAAGTAACAATTTTTTTGGTCACTTATAGAGATCAAATTAAAGCAGCTGCAATAAAAATGACTGTTTTGCCAATTGATTTTAACTATGTTGTTTCTGACTGATCAAGCTCCCAATGGGGTGAGTGTCATAAGAAATGATTCCCTAATGCATTTTCCAACACCTTTGAAAGGTAGAGGTGGGTGCTGGTAGACAAAGCTCTGACCATAAGCGAATGCATCAATTAATTGCCTTGTCATTTTTGAAAAATATGATTACTGCAGTAGAATAAATATAAAGACAATTTCACTTGGGAGAAAAAAAAAAAAAAAAGTTTTTAAATAGGCTGAATATAAAATATACACAATTTGGCTTTAAGGAGGGATGTATAATAAAATTACCTTTGCAAAATCTGGAGGTGGGTTTTTACCTCTGCACAAGTTGGAAAGACACCAAACAGCATTTCTTGTCATAGATAAACTTGTAATTTTGCTCAATAATCTATAACAGATAAAAATTTTCAAAGCATTTTTTTTTTTTAATTCTGATGTTTTATTCAAGAAAATTAGCATTCCATCAATTAATAAGAACATATATAAAATATCAACTGAAAGAACTTCCAATAATCACCAATTATTATTATTATTATATTATTATTATAAGTGAAGGAACACTGTAATAAAGCATTAAATTTGTAATATTCATTTGACTGTAATTTTAAAAAGTCATTAGTAATAAAAGAAAAAAAAAAAAAAAAAAAAAAAAAAAAAAAAGAACTACAATGATAGTTGACTAACCCGAATATTATCAGGTCCAAAATTGAAGTCTATTATGACAATGGCTTAGGATAAATAGTTTTATAGGCATGCACACACAACTACAAACATGATTCGAACCAATCCATAATATGTGTCAACCATGATTAGCACAAAGCCATTAAAGAAAAGAAAAAAAAAAAACCCTCATTAGTGCACTAGAAACATGCCAGAGAATGCTTGAACATTTCCTTTTAGGTAGAGAGATACCAGCTTAATGAAATAAGCCTATTTCAGAGTCAATAGTTTTTTTTTTTAAGTTCTCACCTGAGAGAAAAAGCTCAGTTTTATCTGTCTATATCTGAGATGAGGTATTATGATTATTTAGATCATCCGGACTGTTATCATCTTCATTGCCACATTCACAACATTTTGGTCGTTGTATGCTCTGGCCTTCTTCAGGTGATTGGAATTTCGACCAAACCCTTTATTTCGTCCAGTGTAGACTGTTCTAGTTCCACTTGCCATGCCTCTTCCAGATGTCTTATTTCCCTTTAACTCAACTCTCCAAGTTTTTAGGTTCACCACTGCTGTTGCCTGGTATTGAACTCCTGACTCTTTGGGTCTAGTCACTGGATCTAACCAACACCTTTATACAAATATTCAGGTACACAAATCTGACCCATCCAATTGAAATGCAAAAGCATCAAAGATTAAAATGGACAATTTAACAGATGTTAATTCATTCTAAAACTTGGTTACCCACTGAATCCAACCCATATCATTTACTCAATTTTTAGTTATATTGCTTGAGAAAAGAGGATATGTATAATATCCATAAAAGTCTTGTTTTCAACAAGGAGAAAAAAAAAAACAAACAAACAAAAAAAAAAAAAAAACTACAAGCCTAATATTGCAATCAGAAATAATTTTTTTCTTTTTAAGTATAACTTGTAAATAATTGTATATTTTTGAAACTTTTGAGTAATTTACTAAGGCTCACATCAATGAGGAAATTTACTTACTGTAATAGGGGTACCAAGATACCTTCATTCAATACATAATCACGACATTCTGGACTATCTCCTGCTATGTTCCCAAGAGCCCAAACAGCCTTAAAAAGAAAAAAGGGGCCCAGATCAAATATTTTAAAACAAATGTAGCTAATTCATGATGGCATTTTTTTTTTAAGGGCATCACAAAAAGATGTTACGAAAAATTTTGAAGTGAGCAATTATTCGCAAATTCCATTTAAAACTAGAGATATTTAAAGATCAAAATAAATATACAATAAATAAAAACAAGTTAATGGTTAGGCTTGATATTCTTACAATAAAAATTCACAAATCCAGAATTATGAATTCAAGACTTAAAAGAATTAAAAAATACATATTTATCTCATTACCTGCTCTTGAACATCCTCAATTTCAGATTCCAAGAGTCTGATGAATATAGGAACAGCACCTGCTTCAATGACAACTCTAGTTTGAATAGACGTACCAGACGCAATGTTGGTTAAAGCCCATGCTGCTTCAAACTACAAAACAAAGTCACATGAAAGATATTACTTTGTCATGAACAACAACAAACAAAAAAAAAAAAAAAAAAAAAAAATACCAAGTTAGACAAGAAATTAAGATACTGATGATTAGCCCACCTCATTCATTCCCACACCCCAATTTCATTAAATGTTTTCATACAAGTTTATGCTATTAATTTCTGAATATTTTTACAACACAAAATTTTAAGGAAATGGTAACTATTATACAAAGGATAAATAAATTTACCTGTAATGAGCAATTACCATCTCGCTGAAGAAATTCAACAAACTTGGGAACTACCCCAGTTAAGATAACTTCATCAATTGGTGGGTTCGGTTCTGAAATGGCATTTTAGACAAGCAACTTTTAGAATACATAAATTTGAGGTCCAATTCAGATTCAACTAAAAATATATTAGCAATCAAAATAGATACTGTGAGATTAAAACAATTTTGATAAAAATACATTAAAAAAAATTTAACATTGTTTTTTTTCTTTTTTAAACTCAAAATTTAAATTTACTTTTGCAACCAACAAATAGCAATTTACATTATATAACCAAGTAGCAGGCCCAAGGTTTGGGCATAGCTACCCTCAAAGCATATATGTGTAGCTTAAAATAAATTTCATGAAAGTAAAACTGGCACTATTCATTCAAGTACTTCATTCAAGAAATACAACTTTGTACAAATAGCTATTTTGAATGAATACTGATAAGTGAAAATACTGATAAAAATTAATTTCTATGGACTGTATCAATACAAAGAATTCAATAATTTTTTTTTTCTTTCATGAAAATTTACATTAATTTTTATTAACAAAAATCATCAAATGTTTGTATTTGAAATTTGTTAGTTAAAAATAAACTAAATACTTTAATAAACCCATAATATTAATCCATAGAAATTAACTACTTGTTGAATTTTAATAAAATTTTCTTCCATCAGTGATCAATTTAAAAAGATCATATATTTTGTGTGTATTTAGGCAGCATTTTTTCATTCATACATGTTTCATTAATATAAAATAAACAAGTGTTGTCTCTTTATTTTATTTAAATTCTTTTCATAACGTCTGATAAGCTTAATAACATTATCATTAAACGAAGAAAATCACAATATTTATACAAATTTTTAATGCAATCTAAGCTTTCGGCTTACATAAGCCATTATTGAAGATGACAATTACAGTACAATATATTAAGCAATACGCAGACAAGAATGTGATGATAGTCTGTTTCTGTTTACATAGATGATTTCCAAGCAACAATAAACATGTGCATACAAGACACTGGAAGCAAAAATCACACCACAGCTCATGACATCACATGACCACGCAAGAGTGAATTCAAGAAATATCAAGTATCAGAAGCCATTGGTTTATACCAATGGCTTCTGTTACCAATTATAGACATTTAAGGATATTTGATACTTAATACTTCTCAAACTTGTCTATATTATTTAATGAAACACACACACACACACACTGGTGTAAATACTTTCACTTAATTTTGTGGATTAACTAGTTAATTAGACCTATCCAGAATGTTGAAAATTTAAAACTGCAAAATATACAAATATTTGAAAAAAATGGTTTCAGCTCCATTCCAAAACATTAAAAAGAACAATACTGAATTATTTAGATTACTAGGTCCTATAATAATCATTGAACTAATTTTTATAGATTTTTATTGCTCATTAGATGTTTGTAATTTAGCATTTATAAAAAATGCATGTCAACATGTTTGTTCATTCACTCATTTTGCAACTTTTCTCCAAATAGCTTCTTGTAGTAGCTAAAGTTACTAACTGCATTAAAAAAAAAAAAAAAAAAAAAAAAAAGTTTCATTGTATAGCCTATCAAAAAGTATCAAAATTTCTCAGCACAACTAAAAGGGATTAAAAGATCATGATATTTATCAAATTTGGGGAAACTAACTTAAGCAACACCCTGCATTCTTGTTTAGAGATAATATAACTAATACTGATATTTTGTCCATGTTAACAGCCATAAAAAAACCCTTACCAAAGAGAAAAATGTTGAGGAGAATGGCCTTTTCATAGTATAGTTGAAATATATGGAATGTATTTACTACCAACCCACCTCTCCTACCAAACACATACTTCCCAACTGTCCATCCAAGCAAGCATTAAATAAGTTATCTTTGTTAGGGTTTGTTTTTTTTTGTTTTTTTTTAAAGTAAAGGGTGAGATTTTCAATTACAGGGTTTTAAACTATTTCCATAAATATATAATTACTGATAAAATCCTAATATTTACATTACAAGTAATTTCAAATTACTAAAGTACTTAAGGGAAAGGAATAAATTTAAGACCGTTTCTTTCCAATTAAGAATTGTTTTTAATTATTGTAATACTTTTTAAACAGCTGTCTCATACGTGCAATCTATATTTGCAACAACGCTTTTCTAGCCGTCTCCTTCAGGAAAGCACAATTCACCAATCTAATTCAAACTTTTCAATTTTCCATTACATAAGCCATCCATATTAAATTTAGAGTGCAAATTAATTTGTTCAAAATTTAAACCTTACCTTTTGACAAGAGTTTACGAAATTTCTGTGTGGCAGGTTCTTGTTCTTCAATGTTGTCACTGTATAGCGCTTTTACCATCTCACTGGTAACACCACCCTGCATTAAAAAAAGTTCCTTTATATTTAGACAGTACTGTCCTTACTAAGAGAATTAAAAATCTCTACTGAAAGTGGATTTTAGGATTTGAAATCTGGCATTTTTCTAAATAAAAAAAGTCTAATAGATACAAACATTAATATTTATGTAGCTATATATTATGACAGTAAATATCAAATATTTGTCAGCCACATTTTTCTTTTACAGGAAGAGACTAATAAAGCATTATTCATGAACAATAATTTAAAAGATATCTTAAAAATAAGTAACAATTGTTGGAAACATTTAAACTGCATAATCTTTCATGCAATTACAATCCATGTTTTTTTTAGTTATTTTCATTGTAGTTCAAAATGTTAAGATATTTACAAGTCTTCCATTTGCTACTGTTCCTGGATATACATTAATTTATAGTTTCATTAATCATTTTATTCTTAATTTCAAAAGTGCATCTACAAATTTTATCAAAGTATAAACTTACAGTATATGAGGAAGAAACATAGGGTTCTTGGATATCAGAGATAACATCCTCTGATTCACTAGGTAAGGAGACATTTCTTCTTTTAAAAAGCTGAAAGAGAAAAAAAAAAAAAGTATTATTTTTGGAAAATAAAGTTACAAATTCCAAATGGATAAATGCTTTTAATATTCTCCAGCCAAGAAATAACACTTCATAAGATTACGTCAGATCCCAAATACCTATGCACTAGTTCAAATACTAACAGCTAAATTTTTCAATTGGCTAAACATCTGAAGTCCTTTTGCTAGGACTTCATTAGATTACAGATTTGATTCAAAATTTTTATACTAATCTATTATATTTCAGCTTCCATTATCAAACCTTCAGGCATTATCTAATAAAATTATCTTCCTATGAATAATTAAGCAAACTTTCACAGATAAGTGATGAATAATTCAACGGAAATACTGTTAATATCTTTACAAGAAAAAAAATTGATAAATATTGATATCCATTGTGGCATTGCACAAGAAACAACTAGTGGAACACAAAAAAAAAAAAATCAATTCCTCCATAATATTCTACAAAGAACAGGAAATTGTGGAGATCCATGATTACCAGTGTCCTGGAGGGATACAGAACAGAATTATAGACAGATACAGAAATCATTTTATACATTTAAAAAATAAGCTACAGATTCTTACCATATTTAAAAAATAATTACATAAATTTAAGAGAATTTATTAGAACAATGAGTAAATGTATTGCAAATTATCTTTAAATTCTTTTAATAGTTTTGACTTAATTCAGCATTAAGGATAGTATAATTTTTAATTAGATACATAGGTTGTTTTGATAGTTTATCAACCCTTTG